>OY728141.1:641432452-642054052 GCA_963277665.1 Viscum album | reverse complement strand
GATAAAATTTTAAAGATTAAATTTCAAACATTCAAATTATTCTTAAATTAATTGATTATTCATGATGATGGTAAATTCTATTTTCTATTATTAGGTTAAAATATTGACTATTTACAAATATTTTCTCAAAATGGTCAAAAGTGAATCATTCAGAAAATGAAAAGAATATTAATTTGAAAACTTTTTGAAAATGTTAAAACTTTTATGTAATTTTTATAATAAATAATTTTGTAATATTTTATATATTTTATATTTATTTTATTGAAAATATGATCATTAGTTAAAAATATTATTGGTCGAGTAAAAAACAAATTTGATCTTCCTTAAGAATCCCATCTTAATATATTTACTATTTAAAGAGATGAAAATGGTTCCAAAACTGAAATTTATTGAAATAATAACAGGATAATAAAATATATTGGGTTTAATATATAATTAGTATTTAATTACCCTATTGTAGACATAACTATAAACAATCTATATTAATTATGGGACTGTGAAAAAAAAATAATTAACCCAGGTCCCTCATCCTTTGTTTTTTTTCAGAAATACTATATAATAAATAAATATATATATATATATATTGTAAAAAAAATCATATATATATATTAAAATATATGATTTAATAATAACCAAAGAAACCTTTTTTAAAATTACTATTCCAAGAGATAACTGGTTTATTTTTCAAATATGGTTTGATTTGGAAATTAAGATAAATGTACATTGTTTATGGTTCCATCATATTAATAAGATTAATTATTATATAAATAATATATCTTGTAATTATATATATATATATACATTATTATTATCATAAAAAAATTAGAGATAAAAATAGAATTACACTCTCCATAAAGACAGTTGGTTGTACGTACACATGAACATTTTTTTTTTCATTTCAATGGACCAAAAGAATGAAATGTAGATAATTTTTATAATTTATAGGAACATTTTTAGACTATATATATAATATTAAGTAATTAATTATATATTAATTATCATTAATGTAAATATGTAAAGAAAGAATAATCACATTTTTTGATGGTTGTGTTAGTCCAGACATAGGCACGATCGATGTTATCAAATTTCATTTTGATGGAAACCAGTGTGGGTAATGGTGTTTTCATTATAATATAAAATATCATAAAATTTGGGATAATTTATTTATTATATTATTAAAATTATTATTGATTTATATGTTGTAAAATAATAACTAAAAAAATATATTGTTTAAGATGATTAACTCTTCAACGAAAGAACTTGTTTAAATCTCCCTATAAGGACCCTGGGGGTGGTATTTTGGAAAGATGAGAACCACTATATTGTGGTTAGGTATTTTTGGGTGGTAATTTTAGTGAGTTTTTATGAGATATATGGATAAAATTCTAATAATAAAAGTAGGGAAGGGGTCCCTTTTATTAGAAAGGGAATGGACACACATTGAATTGAGAAAAGGAATGCAACTAAACTATTTCATTACCAAGAAAATGGAAACAAAATTTATAGATATTAATATAAATGTATTAAGAGGTCAAAAATAATTATAAAATGAAATTTATACATATTTTAGGGTAATTTTACTCTTTATTTATTTGTTTAACCACTTTGAAAATCAATGTTACTCTTAATTTTGGTAATAACATTTTAAAATTAATGTTTAATAATTTTAAGTATAAGTTTTCAATTGGAACCTAAATTTATAGGGCACAAATTTGTTCACCCAATAACATTATACACACCCTATTCCATGATTTTTTTTAATTATTTTATAAAATATTTCTTTTCTTATAATATCATTATTGTAATTTTTGGGACTATTAATGTAATAATAGTAATATCGACAAAGATGGATTTTGAATATAAAAAATTCGCACATCTATAAAATTTAAATTAAATTTTAAAAATTTAGGGATCAAAATAATTCAAAAAAAATATTATTTATTTAAATATTTTTAGAATCATTTATTTTATACTTCTATTAATTGAAAAAAATACTATACTAGTGTTGCACAAAATATTGATGGAATTATTAAATAATTTGAAATTAGTAACAAATTTACATGATAGAAATAATTAATTTGATGTTAAAATAAACATTTAGAACTTAACTTATCTCCTTTTCGTACTTAATTAATCATTTCATAGGTATCAAATTCAAGAGAGTAACATTTTGTATTTATTATTTCCAAAAATTTATATAAATGTGATCCTCAAAGAACAATTGGAAAAAGTTTCCATATATTCAATACATTTATGAAATTTGATAATCCAAAACCATCCATTAGGAAAAATAAATTTTTTTGTTTGATTCTAACACCATGTCTCATGGTTTTAACCTTCTAGTACCAATTTTACCCTTATTAAGCTAACATGTATTTACCATGGGTAAAATTCTTAAAGGAAAAAAAATAAAAGAAGCATATTTCCCTAATATAATCCACTTGATTTTAAATATGATATATATTTTACAGCATTCATACTATAAAATAGGAAGGCATACATTTGAGCATAAATTTGTAATAAAAAATAAATCATAATTTTCAGAAAATTTGGTTTTCAAGAATAAATATATATATATTTTTATAATGTTTTTAGTAAAAACATAAATAGAATATTAAAATTTTATATTGAATATATAATATATAAATTTTATCAAAATCAATCACAATTAATAATTAAATAAATTTCATAAGAAAAATACACATTTCATTCCTGAAACGTGTTTTTTGAAAAAAAATTACTTTTAAATAATTTTTATAATGAATTTTTATTTATTGATAACCAATAAGTTCAGTTTATATACGTGCAAAACATAAATATTTATTTTTTATTATTTTCAAATTGTTAGCCAAAAATACAATTTCTAGGAAATAAATGTAACATAAAACAATAATATTTTAATTGCATATCACATTTCATCTAAAATTATTGTTTTATGTAAATCATCCAATCAATGAAAAGTAAATTTATAGAGAAAAATATAATAAATCATCAGGTTGATACAATATACACTCCAAAAAATAAATATATCTCATGAAATTCCAACACTCTGATATAAAAAACAGAGGATACTTATACCTTATGAAATTCTGAGGTTCCCACATTGCTTACCCAAATTTATTGTTTTTCCACAATGCTCTAACCAACTGATTGATTTGTTTCATTGAAATTTCTCTCTAAAATCTATAATGTGAACCTATTATTCTTTTTAAGAGTGATATTCCTCCAATGGGTAAACCACTACATTTAGTATATATTATGTATATGGTATATACTTCTCTAGGAGTGAGACATTGACCATATCATGAACTGGAGAGATATTTATTTAAATCTCAAAGAGATATGTTATCATTTTGATACCGTTAAAAATATCAATGTAAAAAATATTATTATGGATTACTTTTCATATATTTTTGAATGTCATTACCCTCTTCAATATAATTTTTTTAAATTAACTTATCATCACCTTAAATATATAGATCACACCAATGATTGTGAATATAATTTTCTCTTCAATCTTAGTTTCACTTATGTACTTTTGAATGGATCAATCCTTCAAATCTATTTTCAAAGCTATATTAAGATTAAAAATCTATCTTCCTACAACCATATTCTAGCATGTTTTAATTATAAATTCTTACTATATAACATTTAATAATGATCTCTCTGAATACTTGAGTAAATGATATTATTGTATGAAATCATCACCAATGGACTTCATTGAACCCACAACATTTTAAATCCATATATTTAAATATCGAAAAATGTATTTTATAGTTTGAGTTGTAAAGTCAGATTGACTATATATCTATGAATGAAAAGTTGTGTTTAATCTCAACTCCATATGTAGATCATAAAGATGTATTTTCCCAAATGATTATGAAATAGTCTATTCTCAATAATACACACTTTAATGTTGTATTATATGCAACCATACAACTTCCTTAATATATATTTTGTAAAGATGGTCAAGATGGAAATATTATTGTATAGCAGTGATGTTCAATAACATTTTAAGGTGTCTAGAAACATCATAAATACTATTATGGCCATTATATATTTTTGTGAGTATGGAAAAATTCCATTTTGATGATTTCCTATTTTAATTTCTGAATGTATGATGGTTTTAACATTCCCTTAGAATTCATTCTCGCATACATAACATGCTATTTGATTTGGAATCAAGACATATAATCTATTATATATATTTCTATATTATCAAACTATAAAACACTTTAAAATATATATAAATCTTCATATGATAAAGATTAATGGTGAATAGTGAACTATGAGATTTATCAAACAATTCCTTATTCATCTTTAGTATTTATGGGACAAATATATGTTTCCTAGATTTATAATTATAGTATGATAACAGTTTAATAGTAGAACATTCCCCACCATCTTCTATAACTTTATATATTACTTTGACACCTTCTTAATTATATCATGGATTGATTATTTAAAATTCATCGTACAAAGATAAAAAATATACCCTTTACTCATTATCTCAAGATCCTTCTTCTAAAAATCCATTAATATTAGACCTCATTCTGTTCACATCATGGAAAAAATATCTTGTAATTTCTAAATCAGAGCATAAACCACCACCTTTTCCTTCTAAGGATGGTTATATATTTATATTTCGTAATCATTTATCAAACATAACCTTATTATATATAATATATTTTATATTTTCCGACTCTATAATAAAAAATTGTTTTATGATCATTATATATATCACACCATTCACCGTAATGATAAATCATATATATAATCGATGAAAAATTTACTGATTCCAATTTGACATCGTGAGTCGGGTAATTTTGTACATGATATTTTAATTAACACGAATAATAGGTTTCGACTCATTCATTCTAAGAGAATATGAATCTGAGTCCTTTATTTTAGGCATTATAATTGATCAAAAAACATTCTCCACTATAGGGTAGTATAAACACATTTACACAAACCTACCTTCCATTTTTTTTCTTAGAAAATCACATGAGAATCTTATGTCAATAAATACATCACACCCTTCTAAGTCTACAAGGTGATTGAATCACATTTTCAGGGGGAATCTCTCAAAAATCCTCATTATTATCTAGTCAACCAAATAAAAATAAATATCATGATTACAGTGGTCAATGTAGTCCATTTATAAATATATTCTTTAGTTTAAGGATCCACCAATCTAACCACAGTTGAGATTATAAGACGAAAATATTAAACGTTATATATTAAAAAATTACCTAATCTAAATTTACCTTAAATCATGTTTTAATTGTGGTATTTTATCACAATTATATGTTATTGTTAATAGTATTCTTTTACCTTAGAATATATAAGAATACAATCAATAAATACTATAAAAAACATTTTAAGGAATTATATAAAGACTATAATCATTAAATCCATTATAATAGAATGATAATCGGTAAGTCAAAAGGAAATAACTCTAAATACGTAATGAACATACCTCATACAGAAGGCTATCATAATTATATCCACCTTCTTCATCCTTAGCTGATGATATCTAGATCAAATATTAATCTTTGAAAAATATAAATCTCCTCATAATTTATCAAATCGATCTAAGATATAGGGGTAGATGATTCTTTTTATTAATATTGGTATTGTTTTGACTATGATAATCAATAAAAATAATTATTAACACAACATTATTATTAATAAATTTTAGGTGAATCCCATGATGATGAACTATGTCAAATTTGTCCCTTATTTGGATTCTCTTAGAGATTATTCGTGAAATCATGAATCATAATCGAGTTCTTCCTAAAACTAGTATTTAAAATAAACATATAGCCATGAATGAGATCTACTGAAACCATTAATTCATAATTCATGAAAATACATGTAAAATCCTAAGGAAATACAATATTATATTCCAATTATTTTATATAAATATCCTAGATGAATAGTTTAAACACCCCATATGATGGATTTGATTCTTAATGTGAGTTTATGTTCACCCTCCCACTAATTGATGATTTATGGTTGATTTGGAATATATAATATAACATTCCATACTCGATAATTGATATAGGCTCTATACTAAGAGAGATAATATGTACCCATGATAATATCATATTCAACTGCAAGAAGAATAAAATGATTCTCTATATTAATTGTCACACAAAATTATATTTGGTAGTATCTATAGACTTGAGATATATTCATGTTATCATTAATATTTTTCACTAAAAACTCAATATATAGTCAAATATGTGGTGATATAATAACATTAGAAAATTTATTAGATATAAAAAAAATAAATGTATAACTTGAATTAAATAAATATGCTCTAATCATATGTGGATTATAAAAGTATCTTTCACAGTATCACTATTAACACCCTCTTTGTCAATAGTAATTTTATGATAGTGGACTTTTTTCCTTCATCTTCTATTAGGGTATGTTCTCTTGAAGATTATGGTGTTGGTTGGAATAGTACCCCATATCATTATAGTTAAAGAATTATACACTTATGTATTCTCCCTTACAAATGAAATAATTATCAAGAAATCATTTTCTATATAAATAAAGAAATATCTTTCCCTTTTAATCATTTTATATGATGTTTTTTTCTACAAGAACTACATGTTATAAAGTTACCCTTTCTCTTCTTCAATTTAACCCTTTTTTTCTCGGTCGTCCTCTTCTTCTAATGAATTATTTTGAACACATGTGAAATAGATAATTATTTATCAATCTTGATAGAAAATGATAATTATATCCTCATATGATGGGAATAATTGGGTTACTATTTAAATTTAAATTATTCGACTAATACCATCAAATAAACATTCAATATTTCTATTTATATTGCATACATAGTTCGTAAAATGATATAATAACATTATGATGTAAGATTCACACATAGAAAGCAATTTCATCCTTATTTTATTATATACTAAAAAATTGTGTCTCCATATATTCTCATTGTTCTAAAAGAAAGTAATTATCGAAGAAATGTAACTGAAAATCCTTCAACTCCATGCTTAGTATTTCCTTCTCATCTGTATTGGTTTCAATCAATAACCAATGTTGAATCTCTTCACAATTCAGATAAAAATTTTCACTAAAAACGTTGTTATTTCCCTACCTCTTTAATTGAAACAAATATTTTCAAAACAACTTGCCCGTTTATTAACTACAAAAAGACTTTTTGTTCCATTGAATGGTGAAATATTTTGTCACATGAAATAGACTTACATTATTGAAAAACATTATCTTAAAATTATACTCCATTTTTACATGGTTGTTTGTCATAGAATTAATCATATACCCCAATATAGATATAATTAGTTTAGTTCTTCCACTATATCTGGATCCATCTCCATTGTCATCATAATGAGGCAATTCACTATATAATCTATGTGTATTGACATTGTTTCATTTCCTTATGAAAATTTAAATTTCTAAACAATTTGACTCACTATATTAGACCATAACATTATGAATAATAATTTATAATTTTTAAACATGTGAAATGTTAGAATATTTATTCTATTAGCAATGTTTTGTACTTCTATTACATGTTTATTGAATGTATCAATTATCAATAAAACATATAATAAATAGTGTCTATTGTTCTTCATGAATCATGTGAACTAATGTTTCTAGTGTATATGTAACATTGATAAAGTTATATTAGTAATCTGATATGATGAAAACCATCATTAGCTATAAAGATATACAATAACAATATCATATGTTTGGGTGATACATTGTGATATGACATGTAGTAAATATTTCATTAGGTAAGATTACAAAAAAGATGATGAGGCATATTATCTTGAACATCACTCATGGAAATATCCATGACACAATATTATGAAAAATACTCTCCATTATAAATTTTTGATGTTTTTATGTCATTGGATATTCATATCTACAATCTTATTTAATTGTCATTAGATATTTTGATCATAATTAATTCATGTAGTGACATTTGTACTTAGATGTATTTCATAAACCATAAAGATAAAATTTCATGGTGATGCTTGATACAAGTATTATTAATGGATATGTTGGGGATTGATTATTCTCATCAATAATAATAGAATCCAATATCTTGTCTCATTGATTGGAATAACACTGTCACTATAATTTAAATGGATATGGTTTAATGACGTGTTTTTTTTCATATTAAAAAAACTTATCAATTTTATATGTTGGTGACACATATGTGAAACAAGTTTGGTGAGATATTGAGATAAAGTGATTATATTAAAATATGAATTTTCATATTAGGTTGTCTTAATTAAGACATTAATTTCGTTATATTTAGTTCCTTCACCAATTTCTATACACTAATAAATGACTATAATAAGGTCCATCCAATTTCAATTAGAAGGAATCATAAAGTGTCATAAACAAAGTGTTTCTGATGATCTCTAGTACATTCTATTTGACTTTAATTAATTGAATAAATATTATTCTCAAGAATGAGGATTATTTTTATTGATGTTTTATCCATCCAGAATATTTATTAATCAATGAAATTTTTAAATAAACTTTTATTTGGGTGTTCAATAATTTCAAGATGTGTTCAAATAGACCTATATTACAGGGGTTGAAAAATATTTAATAACGTGACATTTAAATAATATTTTGTTTTACATATTTTGTTGCATTCCTAATCTTAATGAGGTTAATATTATTATTATGATAAATGGAATGTTATTAGTGGTTCTAATATTTTTTAAGGTCTATCATTCAATAAAAAATTATTTAAACCTAAACCTTATCTCTAAAAATTGATAATTATGGGGTTTTTGTAGGTAATTGTAATTAGATAATTGTTGAGAATAATGAATTATATTTCAAATCATCCTTCTCACTCCCTATCAATAACAAGAAACAATAGATATATTTTTTTAAGACTAAACAATGAGTGACCAATAATGAAGAACACAATATATTTGATTTTGTGTTCTACTAACTATAGAACATTTAGCATTTTACAATGATCATAGATGAAAATGTCATTTAACCCTAGAGGTATTTCATCATTGTATCATAACAAGTGAAATGAAGGAAATCTAAAATAGCCTTTTCAAAAAACTGGCATCAAAATTGATGAAATAATTATAATACATTGTACTTTTTTTCTTCCATTCTAAATAAATAAATTTTATATTTTATATAATATATCATAATTAATTGTTTTGGGCAAAGAAATATTAAGTGAAATTATAATATATCACCCACCACTACATTCTTCCACTAATCCCATTACCAATATTTGGTATTGGAGAAGTCACATTTAAATTTATAATTATTTATTTTAATGTTGATAACGGTTATATTGATGTCATATTTTTAATTCATTTTATTCAATATATATTTTTATTTGAATTAATATGCTTATGAATATTAATCATGTTCATTCAGAGTTTCATTTTCCTAAATTTATTATAATAGATAAAGTAAGACTGTAGAGTCCATCAAGAACATCCAAAATTTTAGATGGTAAGATAGAATTACATGGTATGTACTTGAAAGTGCACGACAAGTACCCTTGTTCATTGCATCTGGATGTACCGAGGGACATGTGGTGCACCATGCAGTAATTAAACATTCTATATGACACGTGTTGACAATAAGACCTATCAAATGGTTTTTGGACAACATAGTATGTATCGTCATACACATTGTGTTGTCAACATGATTTAGCATAATAAATCAGGCAAATTGTTTTATCATAACACATGTGTAACTGTGTGAGACTGAAAACCTAGAGCATTTATGAGATACCTGACATGTATGAAGTATATCTGGCATATAGTTCATCAATTATTGAATAATAAAAACATTTCTTGTTATCTATAAAAAAATTGTACATACAGACCATGTTTCTAGATTCTCCACAATAAGTACCCTCTCACTTGAAAACATGTCGAGCTTCTCGATGGGTCGCAAAGACATGAGGCATTCAACCCACAAAGTTTGTTTCTATACTATACATTCCTTTTAATAGACGTAGATACATATTAATGTCCTATGAGACTATCTGAAGCACATGGAAAGTAGATACATTTTGTTTAACTGGTATATACACATTATGTAGTCCAATAGAGGTACCTGATGTAGACCCAGAAATGTACCCTTTATGCACAAAAAACAAGATACATAGCATGTAACCTATATGATAAAGTCTGGTAGTTTCCCATTAAATGATACATTTTAAAATTATATAAAATAAAAAATTAACATTTAAACATTATTTTATTGATAGTAAAAGTATTTTTTATTTAAAAATTTAGTAATGGTTTTAATTTTTTTAAATGATGAATAAATATTTTGAAATAAATATGTAATTATTTGTTATTATGTTTAATTTTTATACTTACATAAATGATAGGAACTTATAATTATATTTGGATCATCATCATGTTGAAATGGAATCAAAAAATTAATTAATTAATAAATTAATTAAAGTCATGTATATTTATAATATTCAATGAATAATGAAAACAATTCTTAATGATTAATATTGTGTATTCATTGAATGTATGGAAAAATGAGGGTTTTCATTGAGAACTATGTATGTTTTTTAAATTATTTTATTTAATTTAATTCATGGTTTTTTAATTATTTGAAATTAAAATTTTGGTTTTTGAATCATCCCTCCCACTATTATTATATATGACCTATGTGTCTGTGGGTTTTTATTTTATCCAATTGAATCCAATACATTGGCTCCCCTCACCTATGTGTGTGCAATAAATACATTTAATTAATGGATTATCCCAAGGAAAAGCGATATAGTTCAAGATTTAATAATTATGATGTTATCATTGGTGACACATTAGTTCTCAAGTGGAATGATGTAACTAATGCCATTAATTGAAAAAAAAATGTTATTCCCCTAGTTCATAGGTTGGTTTATTGTTTTATTATTATATAACCATTATCATGCCATATTATGGAGACATTTAATTCATTTTTTATTTCTATCTATGTATTATTTATTTTATGTTTGGATGATCAAAATCACATAAATTATAAATTAATGTACAAAGACGAAATTTAAACGGAAATATTTATTATGTAACATCCTTGGTATATAAGGAATAAGGAATATTTCATATTTATTACTATTGGTGAATTACTTTTTAATTCTAATTTAAAGGGGTTTCTATGTTCGATAGCGTTCTCGATACACAACAATGGGTTTCATTGAAATCTAACACCGCACACTAATAATAAAATATTATTATTTTAAATTGAAGTTAACTCCTATCAATTGTATTTGCGGGAATGTACAAAACTAACTACAATATGATTATAGATGTTTGTTAAATGTATTTACTTTTATCCAATAAAAATTTAGCGGCTTAAAATGTGAATGAATCTAATTTTAAGCACAATTTTCACTAAAAGGTCGATTTACCAACTTTTAAAGGAGAACCCACATTAAGTATAGTTTTGGTTACATTAATACATTCTATTTGATCAAATAAAATCCTTATTTAGAATGGGGACATAAAAATTTACTCTGTGTAAATTGTTATGAATTTTTCTGATAAAGTTTATTTTTTTAATGAATAGTGAAAAATATTGTATTTTAATTCAAAAATAAGTTTTAATCTAATTTATTTATATGGATATATTATCTTTTTAATTTGTTTTAATGTGTAATTAGAATATATTTTTACCATTTTATTCAACGTTGGTCATTAGAATGAAATTCAATTTGAATTTGGACATAAACAAGTGTCAATCTTTTGATAGTTATTGTTTTTTGAAAACATGCAAATTGTTTTAACAACATGAAATAATTTTAAAATTAATTAATTCCACTTATTTGTTTTGAATTTGGAAAAATAGGTATCATTTTTGAATTCAGAATATCAACTAATTCTTAGGCTGAATTTTTGGTATTTTTCTAAAAAACTTCAATTTTTGATGAATAGTGAAACCACTTAGTAGTAGTTAAAAAACTGAATTTTTCATTTAAATGAAATTTTACCACTTCTGTGAATTTAATTTTGAAAATCCAACAGACAAGGTTATTATTAGTAAGTAAAATTTGGTTCAATAAAATGAAAATAATTTTTGGTGAATTGTAACTTTTGACATTAATTTACCGCTGTTAAAGGTAAATAGGGTAATTCAAGGTAAAAATAATATTATAATAATTAAAAATTACCATAATACATTTCCTAACCTTATTGTATGAGTAATAACCAACCATGGGAATCTTTGGCTCGATTTTGGGACCCCATGAAGCTACTTATGAATGATAATGACATTTTAGATTAATTTATTTAATGTGAAGACAAAAATGACGTAAACAGACATGTCTTTGTAAATTAATTTTTACATTGTGTTATATACGTTATCATTTCAAATATAAATATTCAATGGAATGATAACAATATTTCCTACATCATGGTATTTTTTTATGATTTTTATACATCGAATAAATTAAACTATTTATGACACAACAATGATTCAGTGTTTACCTCATTAATAAATCATTTATATAAATAAGTTTATAAATATTAAAATAACATCCAAAACCTATCCAATTCTTCTTTTCTGACTTTATTTAGACCATGAGTAATCTTATATTCAACTCTAATTATTTTTGAACCTTTAGAAACTGAATATCATTATATAATAAAGTAATATTATCACAATTTTCGAAAGAGCCCCTCCTCCCCCTTATAAAAAGCCCTCACTTCTAACCAATTCCTCACACCTCTCAAACATTTTGGCTCATCGGACCACTAACCAATTAAATTTCCTACATCCCTCTCCTCCACTTATAAGCCTTACCTATAGCATTAGGCTCTTCAAAAAGTCATTTTAGTTCAAACCTAAATAAGTAACCCAAATTAATGGAGACTAAAGAATGATCGAGTCAAGTCGGACACGAGGTAAGGGACTTCATCTAAATCTCCTTTCATTGAGGAATATTTAGTTTTATACACAACTTTATTTTATAAAGTGTATAAACCGCTTTTAATTTTAACTTCATTCAAAGAGAATATTTTTATTGGAAGCGTTTTACAAAACCACAAAATAAATTTTTTTCTTACGTAAGTGGTGACAACGACCGTTCCACCTCCGCGCGTACTACTTGATATTTTGCTTCCTTAAAAAAACATAATGTTTTTAAAAGGAAAAATAAATAACATATACTCTTTTTATGTGTTTTGTTATTGAAAATTATTTTGAGAATGGATTTATTATTTCAATATCATGAAATGATATTTTGTTGTTGCAATGTGGATTAATAAATTGAATCAGGTGAAACACCATCCTCCACTACGTAAAGAGAATATTTCTGGAGAATCCTTCATACGGAAAAGGACTCTAATGATTAGTGGATCTTCTAATCATCTCCTCACTAAATAATGGACTGACTCCATTGAAAATATATTCTTTATCCTCTAGTGCTCAGAAAAATAGATGGTTGTATTGGCAGTTCATCATTTTGATGGGGAAGCTTATCAGTGGTGGACACTGATCATGAATACAAATTCCCATGGAGAAATTGATTCCATGGATTGGGGGGAATTCAAGAGGTTGTTTTTCAAAAAATATTTTCCTCGTACCCTCCATCTCAAGATGTAAAAATAGTTTCTTGGACTCATGAAGAAGGAAGATGGGATCATTAGGGTGTATGAAGAAAATAGTACAAGGCATGCATGATACTCCTCCAGATTTGTGATGAGGACCAAAAGCAAGGTGGATCGCTTCTTTAGCGGACTAAAGACGAGTCTATGAAAAGCATTGGTGATTCGAGACTTCGACAATTATGAGGATATTGTATATTGTTCCCTCAAAGATGAAATGGAGATTAAATACTCTCTGTAGTCTCGTGGGCCAAGAGAAAGGAAGAGCATAATTGAGAACAACATGGGCGGTTCATCCAACAAATCCCATGATGGAAAGAAGACTGACTTTTCCCCTTGTAAAATTTGCGAGAAGAAGCATCCGTATAACTGTCTAAAGGGAACCAAAAATTGCTTCAAATGTGGAATGTTTGGTTGTCTAGCCCTGAACCACCGAAGGGATATGAAAAATCATGCTAATGTGGAAGAGGAAAGGAAGGATCAGATCAACACTCAGCCAGTAGTGAAGTGTTATAATTGCCAGAATCATGGGCATTACATGAACAATTTCTCTAATACGAGGGTTGTTGGATGCAATCAACAACAGCCTCCAAGGAAACAAGGAAGGGATTATGATATCACTACTACTGAGGTGGATCCAAACAACGATGTGGTGACAGGTACGCTAGTTATTCATTCATGAATAGCGAATGAACTATATGATTCTTGTTCTACACATTCTTTTATATCTTTCATATTTTGTAGAACTATTTAATCACCACCTCAAAATTTGGAGGAAATGTTATCTTTGAGAATAGAGAATGGGAAAATAATATCATCATTGGTTCATTGATCATCCCCAGTAAATGTTTGTGGACTGAACCTCCCAGAAAATCTCATCATACTTTCATTAGTAGAGTTCGACGCTCTCTTCGTCATGGATTGGATATCTTAATACAAAGACAACATCAACTGTCAGGATAAGGAGATCACTCTTCACATCTCGAAGCATCCTCTAATTCTTTAAAAGTGTAATAAGGAAGATGAATTTCCTTTATAATATTTATCTCAATGGTGGATAGTGATGCCTTATGAGATAGCCTATCTAGATCAAATAACTGAGGCCAAGGAGGGAATCATGCTTGATGACATGCACATTGTGAGGGATTACACTAATGTATTCCCTATAGATTTTCCTTGTCTTCCCCCTGACTAAGAGGTTGAGTTATCAATTGAACATATCTTCGGATCACTACCTATCTCAAAGATACCTTACAGAATGTCCACTGTAGAGAATAAAGAGCTTAAGAAACAGTTACAAAAGAATATGAAGAAGGGTTTTATATGCCTGAGTGCTTCACTGTGTGGTGTGCATGTCCACTTCATCAAGAAGAAGGATGGATCAATGCACCTCTACATTGATTATCAAGAACTCAAAAAAATCACGATAAAGAACAAGTATCCTCTGCCACAGATAGATGAATTGTTGGATCAGCTTCTTAGGGAATGTCATTTCTCTAAGGTGGACCTTCAGTCGGGATATCACCATTTAAAGGTGAGGATGGAAAATATTCCCAAGACTTCCATTTGAAAGAGGTATGGAAACTATGATTACATAGTGATTACATTAGGACTCAATAATTCTCCAGTAATTTTAATGGATTTAAAGAATATTGTCTTTAGATATTACCTCAAAAAATTTTGTGGTAGTATTTATTAATGATATTCTGATATACTCCAAGAGCAAGGAGGAACATGAGAAGCATTTGAAAACCGTGTTAAAGGATTTTAGAAGGAATAATTTATATGAAATGAAAAAAAAATTATAGTTCTAGTTGGGGGAAGTATCATTCTTGGGGCATGTTATCACCAAAAAATGGATATCCGTGGACCCTTCCAAGACAAAGGCAGTTGAAGAGTGTCCCATACCAACTTCTGTAATGGATATCCGCATATTTTTGGGTCTAGATTGGTATTATTGATGATTCATGAATAACATCTCAGGATTTTCAAACCCAATGACCATGTTGACATGGAAGGGAGTAATGTTTTCCTGGAGACAAGAATGTGAACATTGTTTCAAGAATTTGAAAAGGATGCTTATCACTAAACCAGTACTCACACTCCCTATAAGTTGAGAACTAAATTTGTTTTATAGTGATGCTTCTAAGAAGGGCTTAGGTTGTTTGTTGATGCAAAATTATAATGTGATAGCCTATGCCTCAAGGCAGTTGAAAATCCATGAGCAAAACAATCCCACACATGATCCGGAGTTAGTAGTTGTGATATTTGTGATGAATATTTGGGACCATTATCTCTATAGGGAGAAATGTGAGATATATACTGACCACAAGAGTCTCAACTATATATTCACATAGAAAGAGAATAATATATTCCATCTAATATGGATAGATCTCATCATGAATTATTACTACTCAATTCACTACCATCCCTATAGAGAAAACAAGTTAGCAGATTCTCTATGTATAAAGGATCTTACATCTTTATCGTTGATGAGAATTGAAAATGATATGATCTTATTAGATTTTCGAAGGATAGACAACGGAATCATTAAGGTTGGAACCCAATCAATCCTTTATAAAATGATTTCTCAAACATCCCTCTTGGAGATAATAAAGGTTTCTCAAAGTAAAGATGTAGAAATTCAAAAATGGTTGGAAGCTATCAAAAATGGGAAATCCTATGATTTCTAAATTGACGAAGAGAAAGTTGTAAGATTTGGGACATTATTTTGTCTACCAACTAATTCATATAAAAATAATGATCTCTTGAATGATGAAAATAGCTCGACCTTCTCTATCCACTCAGGGAGCACAAAGATGTATCAAGATCTCTGGGAAAAATATTGGTTGGACAATATGAAAACGGAGATTGCTGAATATACATCAAAGTTCCCGGTATGTTAGCAAGTGAGGGTCAAGAAGAAAAAGTATATGGGGGTGATGAGACCACTACCCATACCAGCATGGATGTGAAAAGACATTAACATGGACTTTGTCACTCTACTTCCAAGTACATCTAGAAGAAATAACGCTATATGGGTCATTGTGGGTCATCTAACTAAGAAAGCTCATAGTATAATGATTCTAGAGGACTTCTCATTGGATCAACATGCGTAAATTTACATCAATGAAGTAGTAAGGCTGCATGGAGAACCACTATCTATTGTATCCGACCGTGATCCTAGATTCACCTTGACGTTCTGGAAAAGCCTCTAACACGCTCTAAGTACTGAACTAAACTTCAGTACGGCCTATGACCCTCAAACTGATGACAAATCCAAGAAAACAATTCACATATTGGATGACATGTTGAGATCATTCTCTATGGAATTCAAAGGAGGATGGGACCAACATCTTCCACTGGTTGAATTCTTCTACAACAATAGTTTCCATTCGAGCATCTGAAAAGAACAATATGAAGACCTTTATAGGAAAAGGTGAAGTACATTGGTGTGTTTGGATGATTTCAGTGAGGGTAAGCTGGTATGACCAGAAATGGTTGATGAAATGGTAGAGAAGGTGAAAACCATTCAACAACATATCAAGGTAGCCCAGAGTCGACATAAGAATTATGCAGATAACCGTCAACGAGACCTTGAGTTCAAAGTTAGAGACATGGTATTTTTATGCATATCTACATGAAAGAAGGTCATGAGGTTTGGGAATAATGGAAAGATAAGTCCCAAGTACATCGGCCCCTTCGAGATCCTTGATCGAGTAAGAGTTGTGGCCTATCGATTGGAAACTATACCTACCATTTCAAAAGTAAATGACTTCTTTAATGTATCCCTTTTAAAAAAGTACATACCTAACACTTTACATATAATCTTTTCAGAGGTGGTATAGTTGGAGGATGATCACTCTTATGAGGAGTAGCCAGTTAAGATATTGGATCACATAGAAAACGTTCTTCACAAAAAGATTACTCATCTAGTCCAGGTACTTTGTAGAAACCACAAGTAGGAAGAGGAAACATGGGAACTGAAGGAATAAATGAAGGAAAAGTACCAACACCTATTTTTGACTTAGAATGTAAAATGAAATATTGAGGGAAAAGTTTCATAAGGTGGGAAGAATGTAATGTCCCAATGTATTATAATTGGAAATTAAACTCTTATAAATATGCCATAAAATCCACTAAAAACAACATGATGAACTACTATGTTCTATGTGACCTTTAAAAATAGGTTTTTCACTTCTGTATTGAATTTTGAAAATTAGACATACACGGTTGTGACCAGTAAGTTATTTGGTGTCCAATAAGGAAAACTAATTTTTTGGAGAATAAAAACATACCCTTATGAATAGTAACATACCCTCATGAATAGTGATATACCCTATTGAATAGAAACCTTACCTATGTTAAAATATAAATAATATTATATTTGAAAGTATGATATACATATACATTAGAATAAGTAAATGAATGTTCTAAAACTAGTTTTTAATAATAAATTTTGATTTTATTTAAATATTAAAATATTCATATTCAGAAAATTATTTTTTAAAAAATGGACTTCATTTTAGGATTCTACATGTCGAAAAATGGTTAGAGAGAATTTTTGGGATTTTTCTAAAGTACATAAATTTTTTATGAATAGTAAAATGTTATAATTTACGGTAAATGATAAATAAGGAATTTATTGAGTCATTGATGATGTTCTGCTAATATAAAACCAATTCGTTCGTGATCACATAATAAATTTACTATTCGTTGTCATGTAAGACTCACTATTCATTTTATTTTGGGGAGTTAGTAAATTAATGAAGTTTATATTGAGAAATCCCTTCCCTCTTCCACTATAAAAACCCCCCTTCACTTCCTCTTCTCATCACTCCTCTCAAACCTAGTACCTTGCCAATATTCTGCCCAAATCTCACCCTAATATCATCCCCCACGTCCCAAAGCTCCGAGCCTCTTCAAAATACCAAAACCTCAACCCTTAATTTGTTCTCAAAAGGGGAAGTCTCAAGAGGTAAATTCCTCCTTCAAATTATTTCATTTTTTAGTTCTTTTATTTTTTGGTATATTTACTCACCTCCCATCATCCAAATGGTATGATAACTAAAGTATAATACATGTAAAATAATTCTAGTATGATAATGGGAAACTTCATTATCTTCTCTCCTTTCCTCACCTTTTGTTTTAATGGAATGAAAGCAACGTGTGAGATGTACTAATTTAGCACATTCAAGGATAACAGTTATCAATTTCTATTATAATCATTAATTATGGTCATGAAACCATTTTTGTTTTGGTTGGACCTGATTATTATATATATAATATATTATATTTTTAGTTCTGTAATCTTTTTGTAAAAATGGTGTTATGTTATAAAGACAAACATGTTTTTTTTAATCAAACCCACCGATTAACAAAAACAGTTGTCACTATGGATTTATATAATAGTTCAACTTCAATATAAGTAACCAGTTTAAATTTAAAACCTTGTAATATTCTATATGTTATCTAAAGTAATATAGCTTCATTTATATACAACCAATTCCATATTTCATGTTTATCTTAACTTGAATATAAGTGAACCGATCATTTTAAACAATGTAAACAAACTACCCCGAACAATGAAATTGAACCTTATAACTAATCAAAAAGACCATGAATGAACTAATAATTGTTATAATAAATCAATTACATATAGAATAGGTTATTTAATTATGAATAAAGGAGAATAATTTGGATATTTAGGTTTTTAATAACAAGTGGAGAACACTAACAGATTTAAGGTAAGAGATCCTCTCAATTTCATTCTTAATTATGATTGTCCTCTATGCTATGTTTTTTTATTTGTAATACCAAAATATGGGGTATGTTTTTCTCCTCTCCCATAATTCCCTCTTGATTTATATGTGATGAGAAACCCATTTTCTATCTTTTAATTACCTCTTAGTTACACCTGATACCATACAGACAAACCTTAATGAATTCTACCTGAACTTCCTTTATTACTTTGGGTTGCTCTATCTTTCTTTTTACCAAGATGTAGTTGTCTTTTATGTTTACATAAAACATATAATTTTTTTTATATGCTACAAAATCATGTTCTGTGATCCATCTCTCATTCTATTTCTAGGATATATATTCTTTTAAGTGAATCACACCTCGGTACTTCCCAATAAGCACACTCGTTTTAAGGGAACTTCCCGAATTCTCACCTGATATCAACTACAATCTATCTTCTATTTTATGCCACCATTGTCTTTAAAAAATAAGTATTTTTATTATGAAAACATACTCGGTTTTCTTCTTGTTTTATATAAATGATTTTTCCCATTTCTATTTTAAAATCTCTATATTATATTCCTTAAAACTGCACAAAATTATTTAATGCTAGAATTTCCCAGATACATTTCTTACAAGTTGTTGCTCCTATTTGACATCACCTACAATGATATATGCCTATTGAATTTACATGTATATTTCCTTTCTATAATGTAAACCTTCATGAAATTACCATTGGTTATGATTTATGTCATGGTTGTGGTACCTAATTCTTTCCACAGGTACCCTTATGTTTATGCATGGTTGATTCTGTATGATAATTGGTGTGGCTAGATTATTAATGTGGAAAGAATATTCATGAAAATGATGATATGGGTGACCCTAGATATCAACCCAATGCATTGGGTAAAGTTTTGTCTCATGAGAAGAGATGTGAAACATGATTGGTAGTTAGCCTTGACGTATACTAAAATGGGAAACTGGATTGGCAGTTAGCCATGACCCGTACTAAAGAAATGTATTATGATTCTTCCACATTTATAAGATTACATGTTTATATGTTCCCATGATTTTATGATATGATTTCATATGTTCCATTCTATTTTATCCTTATGTCAGGCCTCCTAATTCATTTTCTTAAGATGTATCCTTATGTTCATTCCCATACTAGGAATTTTAGCTCATCCATTTGTTCATGTTTTCCTCATGGTAACCTACGTAGATGTAAGGGCTCAAAGGAAGTTAGGAGCTCTTTATGGAGATTAAATAAATACATGTTTATTGACCCATGTTTTATGTTTTATGTACATAGTCTTCCAAGACATTATAATTTACCATCATTTTCTTGTTCTCTGATGTATAATTATTCATAAAATCATATAATGATATATATATATATAAGGCTTGGGTTGCTACAGTAATTCACACATATCATGGGAAACATTCTAGAAGGTCACCCATCACGATCACTACTCCAGGCCTTGCACGCTTAACTGTGGAGTTCAAATGAGGTAGGCTCCTGAAAATGAATGTGTACCTCATTGGTGTGAGTCATATCATTTATTCATATAACTCTTTATCATTATGGGGTGTTACATTCACCCCCCCCCTTCATAGCACAATTACCTCATTGTGGACCATACATTGAACCTAGGTAGTGCATAGAACTTAAGGCTGGGTACCACCTCTGAAACCCAATGTGAAAATTGGGTCCCGGTGACAGCACAACCAACCTATCTTTACATGGTCGTCAGGTCCTCGCACACCAGGTACCACCAGTTGCCCTGCAGAAACGTGGTCCCCACCCAGGTGCCCACCCACATACCTGAATGGGTCATCTGACTAATGATTCTCCCCACAGTCCATCATGTGTCCTTTCCAGTGTGGTTTATCCTCACACACACAGACCCTGTGAATCTTTCCAGAAGGTCACCCATCCAGATCCCTACTCTGGGCCAATCACACTTAACTATGAATTTCTAATCATATAGGATCCTGAAAAAGAATACGCACATTGTTAACATGATTCCTATCATTTAGTCATTTAACCCTTTATCATTAGAGGGTGTTACAGGGTCTCTTGGTATCTCTTTGAGAAATGAATTATTTACCATTGAGAAAACATAATATTTATGATCACAATTATTTTATTGTGAGAAATGGAAACAATGGAATGGGTTATCATGATTTCACTAGAAAAATAGTTATCTTTTATGTTTATATCTTTTACATATATTTTTTTCCTTATACAAAATTTTTATTTTATATATTGGAACTAAGTATGATTAGAGACTATATGAACGTATTGATTTCCACTATATAAAATTATCATAAATGAATGAAAAAATGTGTTTAATGATTCTATGTTGTAATCATAAATATCTATTTTTGTAGAAAAAATTATTACTATATTGATGAATCAACATGGTAAAGTAATGTTTTTTAATTATCTAAAAAAATTCACAAAAATGAATCAATATGAAAACCATGTTATAAATAATGTAATTAATGGTTGTTTATGTTCTACATCATTATATAAATCATTTAAAAATTAATTATTATGAAAAGGATTCAAAACTATTTAATTCATATCTATTTTATGATTATGTTAAAAAATTTAATATAATTATAAATTTTTTAATTTCACTATTTACCAAAAAAATAAACCTAGGTTACTTTTTACATGATGAATATTTTTTTAATAGTATCAAATTTAATTCCCAAAATATAAAATTTTAGAAAATGATATACAATAAATTCAATACTTTTAATAAATACACTTTTTAATAAACATTTGTAAATAAATTATCATTTTTTATAGTTTAATAATTATTTAATATTGATTAATTACATATATTTTTTATTTTCACAATATTATTTATCAATATATATTATTTTTATAATTTTTCCAAATTATAAATTATAACAGATATTCACAATTAATAAACATAGTACAAAACAATTTCTATAAAATCAATGTTATTTTTTTATTAAGATAATATTATGTTATAATGAAATATATTTTATCAATATTATTTAATTATCATGGAATTTATTTTAGTTTATTATTATGATAAATCATTAATAAATAAGTTTTTTTGTTTTATGCACACATGATATTAATCATAATGAAAATATGTTATTTTAAATTTATACTGAAATATCAGTGTATTATATGTTTTCTCCCAATTAGTCATTTTCATAATTAATATGGTCATTAATAAATGTTAATATTCATTTAAATGTACTTTTTTTGTTTCATTAAAAAAACAAAAAAACTCATTGATAGTATATTTTTTATCATTTTATCATCGATAAATCATTTTTTAATTTCAAATAAAAACATTCTTTGTCCATGAAATGCTCTAATTCATTTTCCATTTATATGATTACGTATCTCTTATGTGTATTGGACCACAATTAGATCAAATTATATTCTATATTTTGATATTTTTAATGTATGATTATTTAACTAAACATGAAGTGTACCGTTTTATTCAAATTTTGATTAATATTATATATAATTCCATTACCCAATGAATATTTTTTATACAGTCTACAAATCATCTTCAAAAAATCAATATATCATCCATGCAAATAAATTCACACTCCTTGTGAACTTCACATAAAATATCTAAATTGAAAATGAGATTTTATTAGTTTATTAAGCATGATAAATGATATGAAAATAAATGGATTTTAATAGACATGACGAAAATTTAAATTAATATATCAGAAAATAATTTTATCTAGGATTTCAATCAACAAAAACAACATTCATGTCTAGATGAGGTTCAGACAATCAGATCTATAATGTGAGGAGGTAACTAATACCAACACATGGTTGTGTTTAACATCATAATTTCAACCCTCACTCTCTATTAATATTTTTTACTGAACAAAATATGATCATTATATTTAATCTGGATTAAAGAAACACCTTTATTCTGGTAAATAAATTTAAAATGGATTATACGTTTAATTTTAGAGATAGTAACATTTTATTATATTAAGATGTTTTAAAAAATTATATTTATAACAAAAAACATGGGTTGTGTTAATAATATATATAAATATATTCATTAATTACTCCCTACACCAAATAATAGGATATTTATATTATTAGTGGAGTGATCCCATTGATTCCAAAAAACAATCCTTATTATAACATTATTCTCTTTCCTTAAAATAAATAACTGTTTTTATTTATGTTACTCAAAAACATTTATGTTTATAATAAATTGAATGTCTCCCTATTGATCCATGAATATTAACATTAATTCACTAATGAGTGTCCTGAACACAAAATTCATTGGATTATTAATAGGTAGGTTAAACACAATGTATGAGCCCTTTGATAACAAATAAATATAAATTTCAACCATTATATCTTTGTAATACTAAATTATATTGTTGTTTTATTTTATTTTCTCCATGTATTTTATGAGTATAATAAAATTTTATATTCCCTCACTATTTTAAATCTTATGGTATTACTAATATTTAATTTTAAAAAAGAATATAAGACTATATATTTTAAATAATACATCACTACATTTTATGTGTCAAATGTCATTTGTTTATAACCAATTAAAAATACTAACACACCTTGTTAGAGATTAATAAATTCATTCCCATGGAAATAATGGGAAATATAATTAAAATTGGTACCTATAATTCATCTTTTATCATGTGTATTAATTAATAAAAAGGAAATTATCATTTTTTAACTTTATGAAGAACATATTTATGATTAAAAATAATTATTTTACTAATTAATATCTATATTGGATATTTAACTTTGTGGGAGAATTATATATGAATTATAAGATCACCAAATTTAAAAATTATTCAATTTTAATTGAAAAATTTCAATATTAGAAGACTGTTACTTTAAATCTCCTAGATAACACCAAGAACACTATATTAACAATCGATTTAAATATAGAATTATCTCTTACACAATAATATCCTTATTTAATTTTTAATTAACTATCTTATATCATTATCATTATGAAGGATAATTAAAATTATGATTATTTTATTTGTATATAAATGTGCTTCGAAAATCCGAGAATTAATTTTTTTTCTCGAGGTGTTGGAGTTATTGAATCAAGTGTTTTACACTATTCATTATTGATATTAAAAATATTTTTAGATTCACTCTAGATGTTGTTGAATTAATGTGGGAAGGATAAATTATCCCTAAGGATTTAGAAAATCCAATGCATTTCATTATTGTTTTAATAAACTCATTTGATAATTTTTCTCTTTTATGAACATATACATAGTAATAAATTATTATAAATTCACAACAATAAAGATCAATTAATATATTATATGTTATTACCTATATCTAACATCATGAAAGGACAACTTCATTGGAAAATCAATATTTCTTACAAAATATAATTTATTGAAACAAAATTTTCTAATTTTTTAAATATAGAGAAAATATGATTAATTAATTTCACAAGTAGGGAGAGAGATCAAGTAGAATTAATTGATCCAACTATACATGTATAAAAAATTTATTCCATTATATTCCCCTATCGTAAGGTCTAAAACACCATGAATTTAACTTTATTATGATAGACATCCAATCCTCATTTTTTAGTTCAAGTCTCCAAGAAAGAGATACAATTTGATGATTGATAAAATGATTGATAAAATTGGAATCCTCTATGAGACAAAGATTATTCATATCCTTGATATTATAAATTTTATTGTTTTATATAACCCCATAAATTCCTACCAAAAAAAGAAATTTCTGCCAAAGAATCATTAAATAATAATGATAAAACATTAATTTGGAGATCTTTGAGTGATTGGAAACATTGTTCTAACTTGGGATTAATTTAGCTATGTCAGGTGTATTGATTATTATCCAACCTATCCAAATAAGATTCGAGAAAACAATACTATGACAATTTTAATGAAATAAATTTCATAAACATTCAAATTCAATCAAAATTTTAATGTTCATGGATGAAATTTTTGTAGACATTTTGTTTTACATAATGATATATCTTGATAGATAAAAAGATATCAACAACAACCACTTTCAAATTTTAATTTTTATTATCCAATGTAGTGATGTTTCTTGTATGCCAAATATAGATGAAAATATTCACCACATACAATATATAAATGTTTTCAAATTTCCCATATATTGGAAGATTATATAAAAAATAATGAATACACATAATTATGATAACATCAAAACCAATTTTTATAAATTCATTGGGAAAAAAGACAATATTATAAGAAACAATTCTACAAATAATATATATTAAAATTAATTATAAACTTTATTATAAAAATTTAACATAAATGAAATGTGTACACTTATTTTCATCCACTACAATCCTAGTGGAATCATTCCATAGGGCAGTCATCATATAAGATAATGTTTAGAAGGATAAATTGATGATTGATTGAATTTATTAATATTATTTGAGAGTTTGGCTGGAATTCCCATGTAAATATTTTGGATCAACATATAGATAATAGAATCATGTAACATATTATCCAAAAAAATATGTCCTTATTTTAGTTGTATAATAAATTATAAAAATAAGATCTCTACATAGAGGGAAAATCATTTTATTATGATCATGTTTTATCTTTAATTTGGATGTTAGGATCACGAATATATAACTAAAATCATATATCAGGATGATAATAAATCTAATTAACATACCAATAGAGAAAAGTAGATATTTCACAAGAGATATAATATAAGTCCCACATTCATAGAAATTACTCATGATACTCAACAAGACATAGAAGATCAAATATTGAGCTTAATATGTTCTATGACTGTTAATGAATCTGGGATTCCTTAACTTATTGACTTAAAATTCATCCATAAGTATTTTTTTGATAAAACCCTTCCATGATAACATAATTAAATATTAATATACCATTTATACTGATAAAAACATCCTTTTTAGATTTGGAATGGATTATCTATGGAATAACAATAGATTTCTTCTAAAAATAGCTAATAATTGAGGTAAAATTTCATGTGGTCCAACTCAATACCTTAGTATTGTTACGAAGAAATTTTAATTCCATGAAGTATTAGAGAAGGATAATAATAATAATACTTCAGATGAGGGATATCTCATGTGTGAGAGACAAATCACTAACCACATATTAATTTAATCTTTGATTTTGTTGAGAATTTAACAAATAAAATTGTCCAAGGTCTTGAGAATAAATAGAGACAAAATAGAGAAAAGATACGATATTCTATTTAATATTTTTGTTATATTTGTGATAATTTTTCTTTAACTGTTATAAATATCATTTATAATGAATTTTTAATTAGGAAAACTGACATAAGATTAATATATCCTCTATAATGATTTGAAATGTCTTTAATGATATCAATATTTCCCTACAATCCATATACAAAAATGTAAAATTCATAAAGTGTAAAAATTTTAGAGGGTTTCTCATGATCTATTCCAATTTTGATGACAGTAGTAATAAACTAATCCATATTCTAAAAAATAGATAGTTTGGGGTCGTCTTTAGATATATTGAATAACATAAAAGACAATGTTCCCATTGGAGTTCTTAAATCCACTAATATTCAATTCCCAAAAGAATATTTTCCAAATAATTGTGTAAAAAATTTAAAAAAATCTATTTTATGAGAAACTAAATCCCATTTCAGTGGGTTCATTAGTATGTGAAATCACTTAGAGGTGGTGATCAATAGTTCCTTACTTTTTATTCCATAAATTAATCAATATTTAACTATTGAAAAAATATTATTCATTAAAATTAAATTTTAGTTAGAATATAATTTTATAATAATATTATATTTTTTATATAGATAAATCGTCGAAAATAAATGAAATGATTCTTTATATTATGTTTTTGGTAGTAGGTAAATAAAATGTGACTTATTGTCTTTTCAATGTATTTTTTACTATAAGATGATGTGAATTGCCTTAAAACAATCACAATGATGGATTCCCAAATATTCTTAGATATAGTGTTTTTTAAACCCATATGTTTCATGAAAATAATTATTTATTGAGAGAGAACACTAAATGATTGAATTTATTAGTGATATAAATATGGGAAATTATAATATTTTCCCTAAATCATCATCTATAATAAGAATAACATCGCTCATGTTTAAGGTGCTTCCCAAAAATAATATTTTGAAAATATTATTAAAAAATAAAAAATGTTTCTCTTTTATATCCATTATGAATGGAAATACATCACTTAATATCCTTATGTATGTGATTTAATTCTAATGATTCTTTGAATGTTTTAAAATATTGTTGAAATAGGTGTTTTATTCACACTTTATAATCCACTTGGATCTGATATTTTGTTTAATATTTTACACCATAGAGATGAGCTTAGTATTCAGTTGATAAGATAGTTCCACTTGCTCTCTAAAAATTAAAATTAAAATTTTATCATTTCAATAATTCTATTTGTCATCTAAATTCCTTTTTATGGATATGATTTCAATATCATGATTTCTAGAAGTACATTTTCCCATGGTATTATACTTCTCCTTGAGGTTGTAACACTTGTTATTATAATGATAGATATCATTTTTAAAGGTAATTTTGTTCATTATATTCAAAACAATCATCAATATTCAGAGAGTATGAACCACGCATTGTTGAATCTATAAGTAAAAGTACGATGTTCGTTGTTCATTATCAGGGTGTATAAAATTAGGTTTTGATTGGAGTATATTTTCCATAAAATTCTTGAGTGAAAATCTACATAACAAACCAAAAAATTATAATTTTTATAACCTTTGTTAGATCATTTGAATGACTTTTCTGAATTAATGTCATGTACCATATTTAATGCCCCCCCTATAGTGATAATTTTAATATATTATTATTATCCAGGAAAACCTTAACTATCAATTAGAAATAGAAGATGATGGATCCAAAAAAATCTTTCATATATTCCCATAAGTACATTAATGTTCCTAGTATGATGTGAAAGGCCTTGAATAGAGAGTTTGAGAAAATACATTTTAGACCACAATGTCCCCATTCCATACTGATTTTTTAGAGAAAAAACCAAAAAATGAAAAGAGTGGGTTATAATAAAAATTTCATTTTAATGTAACTACCTATATACTAATATTGAATATCTCTGTGAAAATATCGTTATTAGAAATAGGTGTGCACAATGTCCCCTTAGTAGAAATATTCTAGTTATATTTTATAAGATCACAAACAATATACATGATCGTTATGAAATTTTATAAATTTGTGAAAACCATGTGTTTAATAATTAAAATCATTACATGGTGGTTAATAATAAAGAGATTTTTTATGGGGTTGATTATCTCGGAGTTACCAGTCCCATTAAAATTCCAAAACAAAAAATTAATTTCTTACGATATTTAGATATACTATTCTTTTAAATATTGTGTGTATGTATCTTATCAATATAATTTTTTCGTAAACATATTCCCAATCATATTAGGGGATTTTATTTCCTCTTTTTAAAACAAAATATGTTAGATTTAGAAACTATCATAATTTTTATTTTTATGGAAAAAGTTACAGTGCCATTGTAGTTTAGTGGAAAAAATATTTTCATCATTGATGTAAAGTTAAGTAGATGGACCAAAATCATTATAAATCACTATATTGAAAGTTATTGGGATAACATTGTAGAAATGATGATTTTCTTATATAAAAACACACACAATATTACCATATTTGATTCCAAATTCAATTCAAATGATCCTACACATTTTCCTCGACCACTATACCCAGGTATTCCTTATGGGATTTGGGAATATTAATATCCTACCCCTTTTGTGGAGTTTTATAATTTTTATGAACACAGTAATTCCCTTTAATAATGTAAAATAAAATATTAACATTGATGAATATAATTAATGGATCATGGGATTACCATATTGGACCCACCCTCTCCTTAACACGTTAAAATTCCCCGTTCCCAACTTTCATCTAGTGTCCTACCTCATTATTTATGATTAGTAACATAATTGAAGCCAATTATATCATTATATTATATATTTAATTCTAAAAATAAATGTAAAACTTTTTAATCAATATAAATTATAATTTTTATCTAGTAACAAGTAAGGGGTAATTATTAGGTATAATATTTTGTTGGATATCATGTTACAAAACCCAGACCTTGTAGCTAAAATTTTCATAAATAGTATTTATATCAAACTTGAGGCGTTACCAGATGCTTGTGGAACAATTCATCAATATTCAATAAAATTAAACCACCCAACTATGATTATAAAACCAACAATATATTTTATAATTTTTGTGATATTGACAATGAGGGTTAAAATTAATAAATTATTCCCTAGATCCAATGTCTTCGACGAAAATATGGTAGAATATACAATCTTTGATATTGGATTGATAGAGTATAGATTGAAATAGAAAAATATAAAAATCATTAAATTTTCAAATTAATGTATTCTATTTAGTCTCAGTTTGGGATCCAAAATATTTAGATGTTATTTTCCCATCGTAATGATAAATCATCCAATGAGGGAAAACATACTAGATTTATGTATCTCCATGAGTGATTATTTGTTCTTAGAGATCAAAAATCACCCATCCTTGGCTGGGGGTCATGTGACATTCATAAATCTAGGGTTAATGATTCCCCATCATGAGTGACCTTCTTATTTAGGACCTTCATAAGAGTTACAGATTTACAGGTGTGGTTCATAGATTAGAATTTGTTCATATATAAGATAAATAAAATCCATCTCTATAATATATATTTCCAATTATGGTCAATGAATATTAATAAAAATCATGAATCTATGATTAAAATTTGAATCACCACATGTTCACTATTGTAGGGAACTCCAAATAACTCCATTATCCCCTTTTTCACAAGAAAAAACCCCATATCAAAAAAAATATTATTATTGTCATTACATCACAAAAATTGTATTTATAATAATATCATTGCATATAAAAATATATTAATTTTTAAAAATAATATTAAAGAAACATATCATTTATATTAGAAGACTACACACAAACGTGTTTTCCCAAATAATCTATTCATTATAATTGGAAATAAATATTTATTTAAATTTTCACATAATATGAAATAATTTATATTTTAATAATTTCACTAAACCCATAAATTTTAAAAAAAAATTATATTCATTAATTTTTAAATATGAAAGTGTTTAAGGTCAATAAAATGTTCCAATATTAATTATTATTTGATCGAATTTATTTAATCCACATGCCATTAAGAAAATAAAATATATTGTAAACATTTAAATTAATTTATCTAAAAATTCAAACTCAATGAAATATAATGATTCATTGAATAAACTTTGTCATGAACCCTATAGATGAAATTAAAAATATAAATATAAAAATATATATTCATTTCAGGATATAAATTTATAGACACATCATTGAATTGAAGGAAAATGATGTAATGTAGAAACTTCAACAATTATCCAATAAATGAAATAGTGTATTAGAAATTATATTCTAATAGATACATCATCCTATAAGATTCAAACCTGTGTTACCACATTATATGATCAATTTATTTTTCATTTAATTTCACAAATTAATATTTTTATTAATATCTATGTATATGAATTTACAAAATACACAACCATTTGATGAAAATGGATATTGTTATTTTCTTTTATTTATATATAAGGGGAAAATACATTATTGACAATTTAGTTAATTCCATATCATTTATGAACCACCAAAATTATTCAACATATTTTGGAGGATATTTTTTTGTTATATTAATCATGTATTATAGATTTAAATTCATGATACACATTAGTTTCAAAGTCAAGACAATGAATCAATACAAGTTCATTATACTCGACATATATAATTATATTTTATGTACATTTATTATAAATTGTTTAGTATATCTCCATGACCAACATTATTATTTATCGCTAAATGAAAATTACCTAGGTAAATTTAACTAATGTTATGATCCCATAATAATATATAAATAAATGAAATATTTGTCTATTTAGACAGAAGAATATTAAATAAATGAAATATTTTTTTAGAATATTATCATTACATCTATTAATTCTAATTATAATAAATAACTTCATAATAAAATTTTATTTTATAAATCAAGTATTGAAATTTCAACATCTAGATAACATAAAATAATAATCATTATTTAATATTAAATACTTGTAAATATATTATTGAAAATGAATGTATAATTTTATTTCCTCATTTATATTAAATCCATTTGAATCCCATTAGATTACCTTAAACTACTAACCAATATTAATAAATTAGTTATCAAATAAGTTTCTCATTATGGTTTGGTAAGACATTATCTATTTGGTCGGTGCTATTTTTCTATGTTCATACTCTATAAATTATAAATTCACCACTCTGAATGTTTTATTTTATGAGGTGATATTTCTGATTTATAAGATTCATTCGATTATGTGACCTTGAATCCATATGAAGAACTAGAAAAATAGTTTATAAAATATCCACGAAATGAGATATATAATGTAAGGTATCACACCAAACTCCCAGATGAAGTTGTATAAACACATTTATTCATTAGGTATATCAACTTCTGCAATATAATGTGTTTATTTTTTGTAATTGGAAGCCAATGTATCCCTAAAAGTATGTTAGCTTAAAAATTCTCTAATAAGGTGTTAAACATATATTTTTTCCCTATAAATAATTCTTCTAAATTTGGAAATAATAATATATGTATCTCTTCACAAGTACTACTTCATCCCCTCAAAATACCATGTAAATTTCCTTAGTATATCAAGTGAAAATTAGTTTTTATACAACCAACAAATATGACTTTATTTGGTCTTCTTGATATCATACATTCATGATCAATTTAAAAGAAATATCAGCAATGCTATATTGTATTACATAAACAATTAAAATGAAATTTTATAAATATAATATTTCAATATTTTTTTCACTCTTTTATTATGTTTGAGGAAAGATTTTATTATATAGAAGTATACAATGGTCTAATGGAAAAAGATCTATCTTTTATTTTACAATCATTGTACATTTCAATATCCTTTTAATATATGTAAAAGTTGGTAACAAAATAATCATTTTTAATCTACTATTATTGATCTTGATCCTGATAATATACACCACATCACTTATATCCACTATAAGGAAACATTTATTCAATCATGTCATATATATTTTAATATTTGACAGGTATATCAATTTTAGTTAATAATATATCATTAATATATATTACAATAAAAGTAGTATCACCCCAACTAAACTCTTTATAGACCTAGTTCTCATATTTAATCCATATAAAAACATAAAACATTATATCTTCTTGAAAACTATATTTTATTATAATGATGCTTGTTTTTAATAAGAAATAGATCCATTAAAATTTCATACCATATTGGACACCATTATTGTCACAAACCCATGTAAATGTATAATATATACAGCATCAACAACATTTCCACTAAAAATATATCATTATAATCCAATTATTAGATTTAAAAATCGTGGAATACAGTTACGCTAAGTAAAATTACATTATTTATTACAAATATATTAGGGCTTTTGATGTGTTGTTATGACCGCAACATTTTTGGCTTAAAATTAAACTACTTACCAAAGGATGGTGGATGATGAGAAATAACAATGATACATAAGGATGTTCATATTTAATGGGGAATAGTTTAATTTTCATTATTTAAGGGGTTTTATTGTATACATTAGGACAACACTGAAGATTTTTGTTTTTTATAATCATTATATATATATATATATATATTAATACTAATATCTTCTAAAAAATTAATATTAAAAATATGAATCATTTTATACATTATTAATTATCACACATTCATCAGCATTCATTTACAATTGATTTTACTATGTTATAATTCAGAAAAATAGACACAAAATAAAATATTTCAATCCAAGGAAAAGAACCGGCCCTGTGATATATTTATGGGATCATTCACATTATATAGTATTCATACATATACACATTAATAGAATTAAGACCCACATAGATCAGTGTTTAAGAAATTACATTATACTTTTTATGGGGTTTTCATAATAGAAGATTTAGTTCCATTTAAGGTTAAGTATCTATGAGGAAGTGATGTTCCATTTAAAATAACGTGTTACGATTATATGAAAACTATTTTAAAATAAATTGGAATATATGAAATTATTTTTATTATAATGATATATAGGTAGGACTTCTGAGATAATGATGCCTAGAAATATTGGCTATGGAACTAACACATGCATGGCCCATTTGTATACTTTTTTGGTATATAAATCAGGATTTTATGGATGGAATTTAAAATTATTCATATACCCTTATATAGATTTCAAAATACACTATTTTTTTAATTTGATGAATATTTTAATACATTAATCATATGGAAATAGAGAGTTGTAAGGAATGGTTGGGGAATACATGATACACTATTCCCATATGTTTTAATCTTGAAGAGTGATCGATAGAATTTATATTTTAGGGATTATAAAAAGTTAAAGGACTATATGTTAACCCAATATCATTTAATAGAAATGTTATAGGTACATCACTGATAATATAGTTGGGGTCACACCTATTAGGTATTCCATACATGTCCCAGTATCTTTGAGGGGATGAAAGAATCCTGGTGGAATGTTATAATGAAAATGATATAAACACTGGGAATACATCGAAGAATATATTATCTTAAAGTGGATTAATTATTATTATTATAATGAGTGGGACTCTCAGTATCAAGGAATACATGATTATTTTTTCCTTGAGTTCCCTATTTGTTATGTAGTAAAAACTAATAATGGATTATCTTGGCTAAAATGATCACTTTTCTAATAATAATAAATAGTCATAAGGGTTAAATATAGCATTTAAAACCTATTCATGTATCTAGGGATCATGTTGTGGTTAAAAATATGTATATATTACCATATTTGATACATGGGAGAGTATGGTGGAAAATCATATGACATAAGACAATTAGATGCCCAAGTATGTGGCCTGGGTGAATGTGGCACCTAGTTAAGTGACCTAAAAAATAGCCCACCCTGGTAGGTCATCTAGTTAAATGGGATCCTACGATATTTATACATACTTGATCGTATTATAATGACCTTGACACATATCTTTATAGGGAGATATTGGATCCATGTGGAAATGGTTTATAGTTTGATCACAATTACACCTTTAAGGACTGATAAAAATTGTATTTTATTGGTCACCCTCTTGGCATTGGTCATGAAATTATACTGTAAACTAGGGTGATCACCTATTAGTATAGATTTGGTTTCTATATGGCATGACATGGTCTTTTTAGTTCTCCCCTTTTATATTTTTATTCTACTAGTTTTCATGGTATCCAAGAATAATTGGTAATTGAGGGATCATGTCTATTTTTTATATTATCACACATGAATTCAAATTTTTTCCCACGATTACTATTATAAATAAAATATATTGTATTTTATATGGGGGAATAATGGACATAGAGAGCTCGGGTATTATTAGGGACTTTCAACCATGAAAAATTTTCTATCCCTAAAACATCATTTTTTAAATCTGGGGGTTTAGGGATCCTTATATATGAAACCAGAGCATGAATTGAATATAAATATGTCTAACCTCTTTGGGAAACTAGATCCTTCTGGTAGAGAACATGAAGTGGGTTTTAAACAAGTATTTTCATATATATTATATTAGTAGTATGGGTAATAATACATTTGATTAGTTTTCAACTATGATTACTACCCCTCAGATTGAATGATATTCCACGATCACAGAGTTGTTGAGTTATTCTATTGGAAACATTGTTCATCCCAGCAATTAACCACATAAAAATGGATTCAATATTTAATATAGGGAATATATATATTTTTAAATAATAATCTTACATATATTACTCAAATAATGATGTAGAAATATGATTTGTCGACTTTACAATGCTCAGAATACTCTATCTAACACATGTTGTATGATACACTCCATCTGATAGTAATGTATAAAATAACAGAAAAATATATTTGACCCCTAAATTAAAAATATCTTAAATTAGGATATAATTATATAGACTATGATCTCATTTTTGTCTCATTTTATAAACAAATATATTGGTTTCTCTTAAGAGGTATATCCCTCAAAGTGTAGGTCATGATAAATACATAATTATTGAAAAATATTTTATTTGTTGCATAGAAACACAAAACAGATTCATGTTATCTTATAATGAAGGGATGATAATTAGTTCCTTGTTGGCTTCCAAAGGTAATTGAAACATAGATCTGTGACAACAGCACCATGACCAGAGTGCAACATGATGGGTAAAAATTTTGACATAGAGAAATTTCCCCCAAATTATTTTCAAGCATCCTTATATACACCAATATAACGACATCATTTTACATAATATCTCTATTTATAAATGGTGTTACTCTTACAATCATATCTTTAAATAAATGGATGATTATATAATCCATATCCAAGTAAAACACTTTTTTTATCTCATTAATACATTCCAAACAATATAGTCATGATAGTTTATAAAATTTCATTTGTATCTAATTTCCCATGATAATATTTGTTCAAGAATATATAAAAATAATCAATATATGATCATAGGCTATATTTATTCTTCACCATCCACTGAGGAGACCCTAGCCTCCAATTATCTATGTTTACCTTCTACTCAAATATATTGTGGAGGAATATATATAATAATAATAAATAAATTAGAGACACTTTTGGAAATCATATATATATCTTGTGGTATATTAATTACACTCCTAATAGCCACAATCATTATCCAAAGACAAAAATGAAAAGTATCAACAAATCCTTCATTAGAAAGTTATTGTAAAATAGTAGGTGTTAAATTATATTTTGTACATTATCTAAAAGGGTGGTATCAAGAATGAGTTGATGTGTTGTTTATATGTTTAAGATATTTCTCCAGTTTTTAGGGACTCTCACTAGGACATATGGTTTTCATATATATTAATTATATAAAATATAGAAATACTTTGAATCATATTTTATGAGATTTCCCAAAGAAAAATGCATTGTATTTTTCACATGGAGAGATGTGGAATTTAATTTTCTACTTGTTCAAACATTCCAAGGAACCAATTATTTTGATATGAGTGATGAATACCTCCCCATAAAAGATGGTTATGGGGATTCTAAATAGATCCTACCACTTTCTTGGGAACTAGTGCTGGAAGATATGATGTTTACTGGGGAGTGTCCATAACCCAACACTATAATTGAATTTTAGTGGTGGATGAATGTTTTAATCATATAGTATAATGATGTTAAAACTATATATCACCATAAAGAGTGATCCAAGATACAATATTGGGTAATTTTGATTACTTATTTTCTTAAACAAGAGTATGGTCATTACACATGGTGGGTCAATAGAGTAGACATGAAAATTGATACTCACGTTCCTCAGGTTTTCTTCATGGATATATCTCTCATATTGCATATGATTCCTATACATGATTCTAACATAACTATGAATGTGACCACATTTGTGATTGTGTCTTTAAATTCATTTGGGATATTAAAAATTTCTTTGGTTTTTGTGTCGACACATGGAAATATTTACAGATTATGTTTGTATATATAATATAATGAGTACCTATTCTTCATCTCATGTCCATTATTGGTGATTTAAATTGAGATAATGTCACAAATAATGGAATTAAAATGTTATAATCCCATTGAGATTAATGTATTGATTGAAGACTTTATCCAGGACATTTGATATATTCGGGTATTAATGATTGAAAAATGTTGATCATCAAGACACCTGGGATATATTATGTGCTTATTTTCTCTCAATTTAGTTATGATCTAAATTGGGCAGTAATTGATGGTGATTTCGGTGGATATTTCCATCAATCATGCATGGTTCCTACTTGTGACTTCATCTGAATAAACTATATTTATTCCATTAACACCTACATTGTCAATGAGCACTACTATTTTTCCCTCCATTTTTGGTTAATATAGGGATGTTCTCTAAATCCATTCACATATATTAGAATGGACCAGTATCGCATGGTTGAGAGGAGGATATGATTAATGATAATTCATGTGGAAAGCTACATCAAAATCATCATTCCATTCCCTAAAAGGAGTATCATGTCAACATTTATTTTTAGATTTTTTTTATTCTCTTATACTGATTATATATTATCATAGAACATTAATAGGGGATATTAATTGAATTTCAATGATAGGAAAAATTATGTGACATTGAATACATGAATGTATAAGGTGAAGAGATACGTATTTAATAACATAACTCAATGATTCATTATGTCCTCATAGGATTATATTAATAAAGATACAAAACATAATAATTTCTCTGGGAGGAAGTCAGTACATATATGGTGAGATTATTGACATATTTAATGTTACATGTCAAGAAATAATTTGATTATTAATGTCCTCTAGGGACCTCAAATATATGTATAAATTATTATATTACCATTATTGAAAATGTTTCACAGGCACTAGGAATCCTTTACAATTTTGGTTTCAATAAAATTAATATTATATATCTCATAAATCCAAAATATAAATTCTTTATTTCATCTCTAAGGATAAGAATTCAAAATGGTATTCTTATATGTTATTTGGATGGCTGCAGTGCTGTGATCAACCATTAGTCAATTTTTAGACATAAAATATGTGGGTAGAAGCTTGAAAATGTTAATATTAAAGGATAATAAACCATTTACTAGGTGAATAGTGGGACGATGCTTCTATCCATGAAATAAAGTAGAACGTCTTATGAAAATATTGTTTTTTTGTTTTCAAATATGATCTAACTATTTTTACTCCATTCCCTTTTGGAGATAATGGAACCAGTAGAGGGTTTTAAAAATAGTTAATAATATTTTAAGGTTTTCACATAAATAGGTGGTTTTATAGTGATTTACTACATAGAAGAAGAAAATTTTAATAGATCTAGGGTTTGACTTGAGGTTAGGGATGACACCCATTATGTTTTTTCTTATCACTAAAACCTTTTTCCTTATAGTTTAGTCAATATTTTTCACCACATCTTCTTAGGTGATGCTTGATTGATAAAAAAATTGCGACTCAACTTTATGATTCCTCATTTAACTATAATCACATAATCTCATTTCATTACAAGGGTTCCTTTTGGGGAAATCATGGAAGATAATGTAGTAGAAAAAGATACATAGGGTTACAATGTCTCCTTTTGAAGACTAGATCCATATCCCCACCAATTCAATTACTACATTCCCTCACAAAGAAAACAAATTATTTATGTCATAAGTTCCGTATGTATTCAGTGATAATAAATAGGAGAATCAGTATCATCAAGAAACTATGGAACATCCAAATGTAATGATATATATCCTAATATAATTATGTTGTAGAGTGTTAGATTCACAAGATGAATCATTCATTACATATAATGAGTTCAGGGTTTCATAGAATAGTTTTTCATTTACCAATATGTAATTATATATTGTGATGATGAATGATATTCTTTTTGACCCTACATTTGTGGGCATGGTGGAATTAATAGAAATTTTTATTATCATATTGATTAAAAAGGATACTATTATTCTAAGTGTGAAAATTTTGTTAAAATGATACACTATATTAAAATTTACCCTCATTTAAAAAAAGGTCCCAAAAAATTTGTAGGATAGGGAGATTTATTAGACTACATGAGGGTGAACATTGATGCGGATAGACCATATCCTTATATACCTTTTCAATTAATCATAAAAAATTACGATAGGAATCATGGTTAGTATTAACCAAGAGAAAATTCACCAATCACACTTTCATATTTTTTAAAGCATTATGGGTGACTATATCTCATTCCCGGAATGGCATATGAAATGATGAGTATATTTTATTTGTATCAACAATAACCATTAAACCACTCAGTGGGGAAATTCTCGTGGAGAATGTATATACACAATCCAAAATAGTGAGTTTCAAATTTACTATACAACTAATTCAAAATCATTATCATCACAGAAGATGGAGAACCCAAGGAACCTTGGTATAGAGGCCAAATTATGTGGCATGATTATACTATATATCCCAATGATTGAAGTGTGATGTAGTTCAAAATAAGTTATCTAATAACATTAATGGTTTCCAAGATAGAAGACGTGAAAGAAAATATATTTAATGATATAAGGGATCTTGTTGAGGAGTTACAAAAAAAAACTATAGAAGGTTAAATATATTTTTAGTACTCTATAGTACATTTTTTATGAATATAATGAAAAATAAAACACTATATTTCTACCACTTGATGAGTGGGAGAAAGTATAGAAGACTAAACTAAATTGCACATGGGTTGAGGTAATTTTTTTCTCGATAGAGAAATGGTTCATAGAAGTAGATGGTATTTATCATATTTCTGAAATGATGTATATAAAATGATAATTTTTAATTATGGATATAATTACCCTAATATAAAATATTATTCATTATATAACTAGCCCAGAATATTATATAAAATATGATTCGATTATCACCACTGAAGATTGGAAAGTGGGTGTGTATGCCTTCATCATATATCAAGTATTATGTTAGAGGAAGATTTTAATGCTTCATTGTAAGTTAAAAATCACATGGATATTAATTAATTTTATTGATATATAATCAAATTATTAAAGTCTATATAACACCAATTTTATTGGTCTCTAATTATTTTTTCCACCATTAATTTTGAAATCAGCTAGGTAAATGCTCAGATTGTATTTGTATTACTCCAATTGCAATAAATAAATAAATAAAGATAATATATAATGTAATTTTAATTTTTTTTTCTTATTATATTTCATATACAATCATTCTATGAAAATATGGGAAACTAAAATAGGTATATTTCGAGATAATTGAATCATCCCAATCAATATTCATCTATATAATGTCCAAATCATAACTGAAAATCAATTTACAGAAATATGTGCATGAATCCAGCTAATTGAATATAAGAGAATTAAATCACATAAATATATGAGGACTCAATATGGTCACATATATACCAATATATTAAACTATAGTGATTTCACAAAACAATGGTCTATAAAATTTTATTTCCTAATGAGAATGTATTCTTTTGAAAATATAGTTTTATAAATATTATAAAACATATAAATCACTATAATCTATGTTTATACCATTAAGGTAATTATTTTGAAATTTTTAGTGCTAGACATATAGAGATTGGTCTAATTAAGAAGCATAAATACCATGATAATGAGATAGGGTTAGTTTACTCTAATATAAGAGATAAGAAAGAATTAACATAATGAAAATCATTATGGTGGATATTTTGGATTAGAATTCCAATGCCCAAAAGGGTTCAGAGGCCCTAAAATTACACATTCTGGAAATTCACACAAATCAATTGAACTAGTATGTGAAGAAAAAAGGTGTGAACCAATTTTTCAATGTTTGGGAACCTAATGAGCATTTATTGAGTTTTTATTATAACATATGGTTGAAGATACATGATATATGCCTTTTTAAACTTCACATTCTCATTTTACTATGCTAAATACGGGAAATCTAAAACTAGTTTTTATTTTGTCACATAATTTATGTTATTTCATGTTAATTGCATGAATTTGGTGTTTATATTTAGAATACCTTAAAAACGTAGGTAATTTTTATAAAAAAAGGATACATTAAACCAATATGAATGTGAAACATATTTCTAATACATATAACCATGAGGATATATGAATTATCTTTAAGGTTAATGTGTTATAAACATCGATTTATATAATTATTATAATCCAACATTGATCACAATGTGATGTTTTTTGTATAGAAATGTAATGATAAATTCTTAACATGAATGATATATTTTCACTAATATAGATAAACCCAAAATGAGTGGTTGATAGATTGTGGTCATTATAAACAAGACATTGCGTAGTGTGGATTATAGTCACATGAAGATGATCATATATATAATTAATATTTCCCCTGAAGTATATATAAAATAAATAATGGTTTCAAAAAAATACATATCCGTATTTTAATTGGTTAAAGAATAAGACATCATAATATTTCATTGAAGGTGAGTATAACATGGAAATTTATAACCATGGGGGTGCTTTAGTCCACAATAATGTTTGGTTATAAATTTTTTATATTATTACATGAGAATATCATATTCAATAAAGACATGTTGATAGTTGGAAATATGATAAACATTGGTAATTATAATTGTATTTGTATACTATCTAGAAATAGGGATTTTTGATATAGGGGACATTTCCTCCATGACCAAAAAAATAAAAAATGTGTTACTTCAATGAATAATGGAAAGTATGATGTTCACTATCTATTTCATGTAGAGATAGTATTGATCAACCAACTAGTTTGTTAACTATTTCTATTAATGGGGAAACAAAAAGGATAATCTCAAAATTTCTTGGTTTTCATGTGGTACATTTTACCCAATGATTATTCCTCAGTTTTCATTAATACATAAAAAAATAAAATAGAATTATATAAAAATTCTTATTTTATAAGGATTAAATCACCCAAAAGGATAGATGAGCATGTATTAAAAAATTTCTCTATGAAAATCAATATAACAGAATATTTTATCAGCACATGATTATTGAAATAGAGTTATTTTTTAATGTGAAAAACTATCTTTTTATTGATTAGAAATTTTCTAGTAACATAGTTTAATATCAATATAAAAAAAGTAAGATCTCCAATGACCCTTTTTTAAATTTTTCGGTCAATAATTCATAGATTATATTACTCTGGATCCTCAAGTGTTTCCCAAAATAGATTTATTAATTTTTTTATATAATTATTTTATAAACCTTAAAAGTTTGCGGATAATCTATTGAAATATTACTTCTATATTTATTTATGATTTTATAACTAGATTTCTCATTAGGCATCGTTAATTTTTAGACTAGTGTTTGTGGAATTATATTTTTAAGGCATGATGTATCAGATCATATATTTTATAAAAACAGTGGAAGATGATTATATTCCAGTACATTTTATTAATAAATATTTACTTATATTATCATACATAATGATATAATAATGTATTAGGTTTATATTTATATATATTTTATTAACAACTAGTGATTATTCTGATCCCATCACATTGAATATAACAACAATGATCTTTTTCAAACATAAATATGGATTTATTACATAAAAATAAAAAAAATACAACCTAAAGGATAAATAATTATATTGTTTTTATTATATAGTTAAATATAATAACAAATTGAACTTGGGATACAATAAAATTATTAAAAGCATCCTTAATATGCTTCTAAAATTCCATGGATTTTAAAACATCATGAGTTAACCTTGGAAACAAAATAAGAAATGGGTGAGCTATAAATATCAGTATTGGAATAAACATGGAATAGATTATTAAATGTTATAATATAGAAATATAAAAGGGTAACAAAAAAGTAGTAATCCTAAACATTAATAGTGAGATGTGCTATATCTTGATAATCATAACATTGGAAATGTGGAAACAACGTAAAACACTATATTGTAAACATAGATCCTAGATAAATTATAGAGACATAATGGGGAGAAAAAAACCATAAGGAATGAGGTTAACTACATGTCCCAACTTTTTGTCTCCTGAGACTAGTCATTACCCAATGCATTGCAGAGCTATATAATTTTAGGTGCACCTGTCACGTTCGTTCCATTCAAAGGTTTATGTTTTCAACATACATCATTCAACATGGATTCATTAATGAAAATTTTTTATTACACAATCAAGGAGTTTGTAATACCTAAATTTATTTCTAAATTAAAATATTTATATGTGTATAAAGTTGAATAACCATTACAGGGATTGTATATGTTATTCACTTCACAATTTATTTGTCATGAAAATCATGGTCAAATTTCAGTAGTATAACAACATGAAATAAAATTTAATGAAATGGTTTGATGATATGTAAATGGGTATATGATCATTTGATAATAAATTTTAATGTTAGTGGGATATGTAATAATATATCTCGTTCTATGTAAATGAGGATAAAATACACAGGGTAAAGAAGATACATGGATAAGGAAGATAAAGAAAAAGATCCCAAATGATAGTGCGTGACTCCTAATTCTTATGTGGGGATTCTGTAGTGCTTGAGTGGAGTTGGGACGAATATATTGAATTAAGGGATGTTTATGGATGTGATCCAAGTATTTTTAGAGAATATAAATGGTTTATTTGGTGCGTTTATAGAATAAAAGAGGGGGATTTCATTATTATTTTGGGGTTTGGACTATTTATAACAAAACAACCCAAACCAAAAATAATCTATTTGTTTTTACCATTATTTTTTCCTAATGGTAGTGGTTCTCATTATTCAATAATTCCATGGTCCTAAAATTATAAAATAGTACCCTTGCTTATGTGGAAGTTAGTCACACTCTAAAATAAATGGTTTTAAACCAGTTAAATATATTAATTGGTTTGGAAGATTCATAAGGTAATTATAAGAAGTTAGGGGATTTCCTAAGTGGTATATTCTCCCCATAATCTTACATCAGACCTGTGTTCAAATCTACGTGGGAGTGGATTTACATTCGCAGGCAGTGACCCAAACATGACGTAGGTAGATGGAAATGAATGCATGATGCAGGCACGACGCGACTCTGGGCCATCAAGCCAGTTAATGGGCCTTTGGGACATGTGTTGGGCTTCATGTATACTTTTAATTTGGGGTAATGTACTGAATTAATAAGTCTTGATGGGTGGGATATCCTTGGGGGGCTATAGCTTTCCTTTCCGGCCTATGTGTGTGGTGTGTATACCTTTAATGTAATTATACCCCCCAATCACTTAATATATATAAGGGATTTATTAAAATAATAAAATAAACATAAACCCGTATAATTATAAATGTATAAATTTTTTTTCTTTGATACATTTTATATAATTTATTACATTAATTTTGTGTCATTATGATTTCATAATACAAAAAGTATATTTATACTCTATTTAATATTTAACCGAAAATATGACTATCTGAGAAAATTTTGAAATTTTCACTATCGGAAAATTTCAATGTTATGATTCAAAAAATAATATACATTTTATAAAAATATTAGTCTAAATTTTAATATTTGTTGTTTTAAAAAAAATTCACTTATTAAGAAATGCCGGGTTTTTTTTGATAATAATAGTTTTTGAACCCTTAAAAAATATACATTTGACTTAATAAACATTATATGATAATTTATATTTAATAAAAATTATTTAATTATAATATTTTGTTAAAATTTCATTTATTTCAAAAATCCAATAATTCATCCAGATTAGTTCTTTAATTGAATTTGAATATTACCAAAAAAAACAATTTCTATTTTATTTTATCTAAATCAAAATAATATATAATGTAACAAAAATAGGATAATAATATACTTATTATTCTCAAAAAATGTACATAATCATATTTCTGGTTTATTGACATATATCCCTTTAATAAACAATCTTACACCATAAGAGAAAGGTGTGAGACTATGAGAAATTCATGGGGTGGTTCGTCATACCTGGTTTGGGTCGTGATCATGATTAGATTGATATTCTCTTGAAAATGGTTTCACCCGTGATAATGCTATTGAATCTAAAGATGGTATTGGTCAAGGTAAAAACCCAATGATATTATATCCCTTGTATGCTCTAAAAAATGGGATTCAAAGGGTATGGTCCTATTGTTCAAGGACATCACCTCATTTGTTTAGGTCAATTGGATTTTTTAAAGCCCTATATGTATAATAATCATGTGATCATTGTCCAGAAACTATATTATCAACGGTAATGATACATAACAGTATTTGAAATCCAATTGAATATAAAATATTGTAATAATTTCATGTTTTTTCATTAACCATATATGACATTTAATTAAATACCATGGGGATATATTTATAATAGTTCAAGTCATTACAGTCTTCCCCCTTAATAAATTTATCCGTAAAAATTTTCATTTTCCACATTAAAATAGATGAGGGTTAGTATGTTTTATATGTTCCTCTATTTCTTCACTTCCTCTATTTCCCACATCGCTTCTTATTTGGATTCTCCATATCACTTTGAAAATGTGCATTGTATTATTTCATTGTACTTTTTCTCTATGATGTACGATCTTCAATGACTTATCCTCATAGAAATTGTTATTCTCATATGGTAACCCCTATGGATTGAGTATATGTTTGTTTCTAGTATCTACCTTCTGAATAGGGATACATCGAATACATCATTTACGTGATGTGGGATAGGTGGGAGTGAAATCCAGTAGGTCACCACTACGAAGCAATTAAAGATGTCAAATGGGATATTATATCATAGACAAATCATTAAATTTTTACATAATTTCATGATTTTTTTAGATGGGTATATCTGAATTAATACAATGTCACCAACATCAAACTCTAGGTCTCATCAACGATTATAATCATAACCCTTTTTTGACTATAAATAGCCTTGATGTGCTACTGAATTACAATAACATTTTCCACCATTTTCTCCACCATTTTAGGACCATGTAGATTTCTTTCTCTAACTTCATCCCAACATGCAGTTTTATCCATATATTCCCAAATACGGATTCATAGGGAGCCATTTTAATAATAGATTGGATGCTCTTTGTCTAAGAGAACTCGACAGGAAGAAGATATTAATCCAATCCTCCTTTCAAGTCCATGGAACATGATCGCAACATTATTGAATAGTCCTCTTAGATTGGGCATAATTTTAAGGATGATAGTACAAAATGAAGTTTAGATCATTGTTTAAGGATTATTAGAGGCCATTCCGGAACATGGAGGGGAGTCTTGGATATTGACTATATATAATCGATAGTGGTACTTCATGAAGCTTACCACTTATCTAATTTATATTTGTGAATGTTTATAATGAAATAAATCTTATAGATTCTATATAAAGTGGGTTATTATTGTAATAAAATCCCCTAAATTCATATATAATTGATTCCCATTCATGAATTCAGAATACTAGTAAAAAATACATGATTATGTTTCCCTATTTTCACGATGAAATGGATAATGGTTTCATCATCCCATTATACTTATACATTTTAGAATTCTCTGGCTAACATACAAGAACCATGATGTATATTTAGTGATATCCTTCATCATATTATGCCACCAATGGTGCTCTTTGTGATCGTGATAGTTATTTTTGATTCCTGTGTGAATGGATAATGTTGAACTATGTGCACCATCTAATAGATCCTTCACTATGTCATGATGTTATAGTACACATAGTCATGACCTGAATCTGACAAATCCTTCATCATTAATATTTAATTTCAGGGTTCTATATTTCCTTATAGAAACCGCATTCTTTATAATTTTGACATCATCTATTTTAAAATTCATTAACCTCACTTGAAGATATAGTTGGGAAATCATTTTTTGAAAGGATTTGTGATGTGACATCCTTTATGATTCCAATGTTCATCCATTCCAAATCGAATAATATGGGATCCCTCTCAATTATCATAAATTATAGAATATATGGGTCCTTTCAACATAGATAATATACCAATTTTTTTTCTCATATTGGTAGTGATTTGAGCAGTCATAATCCTAGATATGCTATAACTATCCTCATTGGTGCATATTCGGCTGCTTCTATGTGAGTGTATACCTGATACTTTTCGGATCCGTATATATTTAACACATCCACCGAAATATATAATTTCACCATATTTTGAAACATAATATCTCTTTAACCAACTCTCTATCGTGATTTGGGTAGTTTTTTTCAAGAACGTTAAACTTCCTTGATGTATAGGATATGAAAAAGTCATTTTTTTCATTAACAAATGTCCCAATCGCTGCTTTGAAGTGGCATTTAATACCATGAGAATATCTCCACTTATTTGTAGTGTGAGAATAGGTGCATTGATAATCCACTTATTCAACTCCATGAACCATTCTAGACACTCATCATTCCAAGTAATCATACATCCATTTTGAGTTATCATTATTAGAGGTTTTGGAAATCATTAGAAATTTATAATAAATCAATGATAATGCCTAATTAATATGAGGCTACAACAGATATATATCAGATATATTGGCTTGAGACTTTATTAAATATATTTTTTCTTTTAAGGGTTCCCAAACAACTCATTACTTGTGATGATATTCCCCAAGAATGATACTTATCTGACCAGAACTCTCCTTTGTTGTACTTTTCGTAAATCTTGTCATTTCCCAATGTCCTTAGCCCAAAATTCAGATAAACCTCATGATCATCTATGGTTTTAGAGTATATTACAATATCATCTATAAATACTACCTCAAAATTGTTTAGGTAATCTATAAATTATTTATTCATCAAATCCATCAAGATTTTGGGGGAATTATTGATCCCAAAATGCATCTCTATGACCTCAAAGTTCTCATACTATATATGAAAATAAGTCTAGGGGATATCATCCTTATTCACCATAACAAGGTAATATCCAAAATGTAGATCCATCATAGACTATTATTGTGTTACATGTAGCTGTTAAAACAAGTAATCAATTATTTGAAGAGGATACTTCTTCTTTACCAGGATCTTGTTGATATCATGATAACAAATGAAAAGTAACATTGAACCATCATTCATCATGATAAATGGGTTTGGTTTACCCTATGGTGAAGCACTTGGGTATATGAACCATTTTTAAAAATTCACACTTTGTTGTTTCTTCATCTCTTCAAGTTCTACAACAACCATTATATATATATTCTTCAATTATGGTAAAACCTATGGCATAATCTTGAATAAAAATTCAACCTATTGCCTAGGAGGATGGCTAGTCCATTCCTCAGGAAACACATCAGTCCATTCCCTCGAAATAAACATGTTTTTCTGGATGGTCTTTTCCATAGAATAAATCATTTGATCTTGAAACACATAATTGTTGGACTATAATATCTATGCTTGTGAGGTTGGTTCTAGTGAAAATTAATAATCCTCTTAAAAATTGTAAAAAAATAGGGGTTGATTAACTATACAATTATTGGTTTCGTTCTCAATGACATTTTTTTGTCTCTGTATTGAGACATCCAATACATATACAAAATTTTATTGATTTCCACCAAAATGAATATGCCATATTTTGTTAGAATTATCATCTCACAAATTTTGACAGTGGTAGTTATGTACTCAGGAAGCAATAATTTTTTCATTTAATGATTTCACCTGTAACATCACTTCCAATAATTTTTATGGTGTTTTAATAGTTCTACTAAAAATTCATGATATGTATGATTTTTTTGAACCAAAATAAAAAATTATGTTTCGTATTTTTGAATTAGTAACAAGTATACCTATCACTACTTCATTTTCAAGATCCACATCAGTGGTTGTGATGGAAAATACTCACCCTTATTGCCTTTAATTTTGTTGGTTAAATCTAAAAAAACCCATTTCATAGTGAATTTTTTTGAAAAGTGAATAGATAAATTTAATTTGATATAATGAATAATACGATGATCGTTGACTGGAAAATTCCATTCCTCCATCAGATTGGTGAGTTTCTTGTGTAAGAAATCGCTAGCTAGATTTCCTTCCTTCCCAAAAATAATGCATTTCCTCGCCCCCACCCCTTAGGAAATTTTCAAGCTGCTTCTTTACACCCCTTTGGAATATGGGATGTTGAAATGTTTTTCTCATCACGGGATTTATCCATTAGACATCTAGAATTAAACACCCCTTTCTACTTCATATATGCATGATACCCTAGAGATTCGCTGATCTCCATTTTGAAATTGAGGGAAAATAAAATAATTTCATCATAGCTATCACAGTCCCAGATTTTATGGGCTATTGTAGACTAGGTTTTAGTCAACCAAATATGCAGTCAATGTTGCACTCAGGGAAAACAAATTGAGTATTATTTTGGAATTCCTGATAAGTTTTCCATGTATGACCAGATATATTCATTGAAATTTTTTCTTGAGGACAAGGAAATCCCTTTCCATTTAAAATGAAAGAGTACCAGGAATATATTTATCAAAAAACATTTTCTAGAATTCATTCCACCCCATCACCAAGATCTCTTCCTCAAAACTCGTATTCCTATACAATTTCTATAGTAGATAACCTTCGTAATACATATGATTAACATCTAGGAAAACATTATCTTGTTCATATCATTGGTTTATTATTAATATCTTCTCAATGGGGTTGATCCGTTGTCCCACAATTAAAGGATCAAATGATCCATTGAATGTCAGAGGCCATTGATGCATAAATCACTCAATAATAGTTTGTTCTTTCGTAGGTGATTTTTGGTGCTCCTCATGATCAAAGATTATATTCAGATCTTGAGTCAGGAGAGAGATTATCATCATAGTGTTTTTGATTCCTACTCATATATGGTTGGGAATCTCGTTGGTGTAGTCATCACATTTCCTATTGAATTGATTGTTTATATGATTCCTCTTATTTTCATCCATTGTATATAATAAAGGGAAAATTATGGATGTGTACTTTTAAACTATTAAAGACAAAATAGGTGAATCCAATAACTTTAATGGGATAACTTATAAAATAAATTCATTTCTGTAACTTGTGAACTTGTTGGTTTCAATATATGTTATCAATGATATATTTAATAATGTATACTCTTATGGGAATTTTTTGATCCCCTAATATTGTTTCGTAATAATCTGACAAATTTATCAAATCTTATACCTCAAGAGTGTGAAACCAAGTGTGCAGTAAGACCCATTAATGTGTACCAGGTTACCCCGAGTCAAGACCGACACACCATGTTAGAGTTGTTACTATTAGGTACATTTGTTAAAAAATGATGTCCACTTATATTATACTGACATGGATTCATTTACATGAAAAACCACTTAATCTATAATTACAAAAATTTAGGGATGTTTTAATATACTTATTTTTATCCTCATGTATTTTTCAAAATTTTTCTAATCCGAATCATAAAAATAACTAATCTTTTCCTCGAATACAAACTATAATAAATCAATCAATTATTACAAATTAAGTCTTGATTTATTACATAAAAGTATATATAACACAACCTAAATTATTGATAAGAATAGTGTATTTGTGAAATAGGAACATAGAATAATATCATGAAAATGTGATATAATAACTTTATTTAAAACTTCCTTATGAGCATTCTAAAATTCCATTTCTTTTAAAATAGAACTAGACAACCTAGGGAAAACATATAAAAATGGTGAGATATAAATATATGTATGCAAATAAACATTTCATATAGTGATACATGTTTGATAATAGGCATATAAATGAGCCATACATAGTGTAAGAATCAAAAAATTTAACAACGAGATATTATATTCGATGAAATGCATACCATGGTAATCGTGGAAAATAATAAATCATAACATCATAAACATAGTTGAAGGATAAAATAATGATAATTAAAGGTGGAAAAATTCCCTTAAAGAAATCAGGATCACTCCCTATCCCAACGTGACATCTCTTGAGAATAAACATTCCCCAATGTATTGGATCACTATATAGTTCTTGGTGAACAAGCCACGTCAATTCTAGTCTAATTCATATGTATGCCGCATAGATCATACTACATAAAATCATTCATAATCATATTTTATTCCATGATTTAGTGGAGTGGAATAAATATAATTACATCACAACTCAGATAGGTATAATTTAATAAATGAGAATACCCTTAATACAAAATAGGTATTATATTTACTACATAATTATTTTGGCATGGAAAATCATAGTGAAATTTTTGTTCCATAACAGTGTGACATAAAAAATTCATATCATGGGTTGAAGAGAGAAAAATGTGTCTCTAAAAATTTGTACAAAAATATTAAATAAATTGGGATATGGAATAATATATCCCATCATATGGAAATGATGATAAAATACATTAGGTAAACAAGATACTGGAGAAAAGAAGAATATGGAAAAGATCCCTTACATGATTCTATGAAACCAAATGCATCGGAGGGGATTCATGATAGATTAAGGGTGCTTTGTGAGGACTATAGAGAGTGAATTTTAGATTGTTGATGTACTCTAAGAGTTTGATAAAAGATAAATTTGTTCATGTGTTGGTATATCTCGGAAAATAGTGGGATTTCATTATTATTTTGATTTTGGACTATGCATTTTTAAACAACCAAAATCACAAACCATCCCCAATATATGCCCATGGTTTCACCTAAAATGCATTGTATCTAACTATTTAATATTTTTCCGGGTCTAAAAATAATAAAATAAAATCCTTGATTATTTTTGGGTGATTCGTGGCCTTGATGAAATGGTTATAAAGTCATAAAATATATTAATGGTTTTGGTGGATTCATAAGGGATGCACTAAATAAATAAAATAAATAAAATAACATATTATTTTAAAGGTATAACATATATTTTGACATGTATACCTTATATAGTGTTTATGACATCAATTTTTGTTCGTTATGACATCATAATACCAAAATTATATTTATACGGTATTTAATTTTTACCTGGTAATTCGACATTCTCAAAAAATTATGACAAATTCAAAACTAGATAAATTTTGTGTTTTTATTCCAAAATAATATTCATTTTATCAAAAAAATTATAAATATATGAAATTTCTATTTTAAAATAAAATCAACATTTACTAAGAAAGGTTGTGTATTTTAACATTATACTGTTCAAACCCGTATAAAAATTACATTTGAATTCATAAAAATGATATGATAATTTATATTTAATAAATAGTATTTATTAATAATATTTATTAATATATTACTAATTAAAAACAAAAAATTAATCAAAAAATGTTTAATTAAATTTGAATATTTCCCAAATATACTATTTTTGTTTTACTGTATCAGTATAAAAAATAATTTATAAAATAAAAATTATATGATGAAAATATATTCATTATTATATAAAAAATGAATATAAACATATTTATAGGGTATCGATACATATCAATTAAATACACTAGAAAAAACCCTATGATTAATTTGTGGGACAGTTAGAACTTTATGGGATTGTTCGTAGTACGGGGTTTGGGCCATGGTCTCGAAGAGCTTGAACTTCTCTCATAAATGGAATCACTCATTCTAAAGTTTTTTGATCTCATCCTGGGATTGTTCAAGGTAAAAATCTCAATGTTTTTACCTACCTTTAATTATCTGATAAATGGGATTCACAAGGTATGGTCCTACTAGTTGAGGCAATCACTTCCTTTTTCTGTGTTATTTAGATATGTTAAAACCCAATATTCATAAGAATCTTACCATCATTGTTTAAAAACTATATTATTAATATTAATGGTACATAAAAATATTTTAAATCAAATTATATATAATAAAACAAAATAAGTACATTTTTTTCTATAACCATATAAAATAGTTTATTAAATCGAAAGGGGAATTTTATTTATAACTATTCGAGTCATTGTATTTACCTTAAGGTGTAATGGCCTACATTTGAAGGGAATTATGGGAACACAACATGATTAAGATACCAATTAAAATATAGAATCATTTTTAGATTATAATAATAAATTTATATTGGTGGTTCTAAAACCAATAATTGATGAGGATTAAGGTTATGGATATTTATCCAAAATATGATGTTTGACAGGTTTTTTGACAGAGTGGAAATATTGACCTGATGTAAATAACTGATTCCCTCAACCAGCATAGAAATCATCTGATATAATTTATATAAATTAAATAAGTAGATCAAAAACTAATTATATATATTTTTTATGAAAATCCAAATAAGATAAAACTGATTGATTATTATATAACCATTTTGTATAATATAATAAGATTAAATAAAATACTTATGAATAAGAATATTAATGTAATAATATAGAACATGACTGGTTGAGAAATATAAATTCCAATATTCAAATTAATGGTACAAGTATGATATAATTGAGGGATCATAGGATCAAATTACCTTCTTATACAGGATGAAAAATGCATCAGATTGGTAGGAAATATGTATTGGTATGAATATCATAACCATGTAGTGGTTTTCTTTTATAGTCAAATTCGATCATTATCAATAGCTATAAAGGATTTCATATTTATAAAGAACCATTATTTGATGTGTGGTCAACAAGGAATGGGTTTTCCAAGTGTACTAGAACATTTCAGTCCAAATACATATATATATATATGAATGTATTTGAGATATTATGATTAATGGAGGGGAATGATAATATACGAATTTATTCAAGATATATGGCTCAAACAGCACTATGAATCCTAAAATAATATGAATCATGAAAAATGTGTTGTAGTAATGGATGTTTCATCCTAATGCTAAGACATTTATTAGAAGACATGATGATAGGAATATATGATGGGTGGGGTTTAATGGATATTAGACTTTTGGTTGGTATCATAATAATAAATATGTACCCAAAAAATTGTCTTAAACTTATTGTAAAAAATCCATTCAATTTCCATTGTATTGTGTCTCTATATATATCTAGATCATATATAAGAAAAAGAGTGATTATTATTTCATAGTGTCGATAATTCCATATTTAAAAATGACATGAATAAGGGATATCAAAAAATTGGACATTATATAATGAATAAGTGAAATTTTATACTGGCATAGTTATAAAAATATATTCAAATATCAAGGGTTCTTATGTTGATCTTTCACCCTTGTTAGGAAACAATATCATATCACATATATTTCACAATTACGTTTAAGGGTCATGTGTGGCATAAAATATGAATATATATTTAGGGTCATACAATAAGGAATATGATTTCTGTAGTGTTAATGTTTCGATCTCACGTTGTCTATATTGTTTCTATATTCAATAATAATGAAATTAGAATAAATTTTCAAGTAAATATTATGATGAATAAGAATTTATATGGAATATTATATTGGAATAGTTGAAGGACAATCCAAAAATATTGTCTCTTCAAACTATGTTCATTAGGATTGTATGAAACATATTGTATAACTGGATTGATGATACAATGTTTAAAAAATTTGTTTCCCCAATTGAATTTATAATTAATATTATTGATCTTTCTCACGAATTCAAATTTTTTTATTTCCAAAAAATATTTAGAAAAATATAAAAAAATAGGTATTATTATTTTATTTTAGAATAATAGAGGAATAAGTTAGTGTGTTTGTATTGACTAATTTGTATTGCAGGTATTTGATCTAAAAGATTAAGGTGGCCTAAGAAATAATACATATGACTAAATATTTCACATCCACCTATGCAACTAGAAAAAAACATTGAAATGTGACTGATTGTGAAGCTGTAATCATGTATTGAGTTGTTTTATATTAAACATAGATTTAGAGAAAACCCATACTCAAGTATAATTCTCCATAACATAAAGACACATTATTATATATTTTATAAAAATTTATTCACTTTCATTTTTTGGTATTTTCTTAGTGTTTAGTTTCATAGAATTAGTAAGAAGTCGTATATATCAAACCCTTCAAAATAAAGTAGACACTTTTACCCATAGTTCCATTTTCCAAATAAATGGTTATTTTTTTACAGTCACCTTTTATTTATGAAATTTTTTAATCATTTAAGACGTTTCTTCATTTTTATTCTTATAATCCTCACACATACTAAATCCCAATGAAATGTTTCTAAAAAATGGTGTGATAAAAATTTCTATGTATGTTATTTATAATGAAAATAAATCTCATAATACATTTTAAATTCATCAAAACCTATTAGATAGTTTTTATTTTTATATAATTAACTTTTGATATAAAAATAATATTTTTCAAACTCATTAAATCAAAAACAATATACCCATGTTTTCATAATTTTTTTTTCAAATAATCATAAATTAAAATCTTACTTATTAAATTTCCATAGAGAAATATTTGATCTTATGAAAGGTTAAATTTATGTATTATAAAATCAAAAAACATTCCAGAAATCAAGAATTTAATTTTGCACTATATGAAATAAAATTATTTAAATCAAAACCAATATAATTATCTACAAACATTGTTGGTATCTTTGGAAATTATCTATATAATCTCCCTTATTATGAAAAATTCTTATATATATAATTCACATATCTCTAATGGATAGTATACCGTTATCTAACTTTGGGACATTACCTAATGAATTGAAGAACAATATCATTATTATATGACATTGGATCTATATAGGATCACCCATTATTCATAAAATTTATATAATACCTATTTCATGAATTTAGAAAATATAGTGTACATAAACCATAAAACCCACTTGAATTTCAATTATATACACTAATCCAGAACACATTAATTTATCAATCAAAAATTAGGATGAAATATCTGTTTCAATAGAAAAATAATATTAAACTACAAAATTATAGAATATTGGGAAAAATAATTTCTTTATAAATTACCATTGAATAATTTAATGTTTTCATCAATGGAAGGAATGATTATAATATCATGACAATATGTTCACCCAATGATCATTATGATATTGATTATTTTCACACTATGGTGAAGAATGTAAAAACATTTCTCATAAAGAAAATATTCAAATGATTTTTTTGATACACTATATGAATTTAAAATATAGTAAAAATGAAATTTAATTACCTTTTTATAATAAATAAAAAATTTCTTGATTACTTTGAAATAAGTGATTACCTGGACTAAATATTGTTGGAAGAAAAGACGTCCTGTTTTTAAAATAATGTACCTCACAACAAGCCTCAAATTATTTTGTTATTTTGTCCAAACTCTACATTGATAAAATTATGTTTCATCTAAATTCCCTAAGAACATCATTCATGTTTATTTCATTATTATTATTATATTTATGTAAATTTTTATCCTTTTTTTGAAGTTACTAATATGGTTAACTTCAGGTTGAATGTTTTTTGGATGTTTTTTTATATTTTCTAAAAAGATATTAGTACATTTAATATGGGTTTATGTTTCTATAATATAAAAAAATTTAATCATGAAAAATATATTAATTTTTTACATTAAATATATTTTTATATCCTTCGATGATCAGTGTATGTGGGAAACAAAATATGTCATATCATGGAGGTTTTAGTCCATAGATACACATGATATGTGATTTTATTACTATATTGTATATAAAATAAATAATTTATAAAATAATTTATTTCCAATAATAAAAATTATGTTTTTAAAGTATTATATAATAACTTGTTAAATCCTTTTGAATGACCAACTGGGACGGTAATGAAAACGGGTCACATTACTTCATAGAGGTGGTATCCAAATTGTATGTATGAGGGACATTATTATTTTCAAATAGAAGTAAAGGGTAATAAGGTATGAATTATTTTTTTAAAATAATCATTCTAATTTCATAATGGTATTATATATTCACTAATTTTTTCATTATAATCAAATGTGTGAGGTAGTGATGGAAAAATAAACACATTAGTTCAAGGAGGTGGTTGTCCACTTGATTGTACGAGCGATATTTTCATTTACCATAAGATTGAATAGGATACAAAAAAGTTTCTTACCGTATTTATAATAATATTATATTATAATTTATATAATTTTTTAAGAATTTTATCATGGTTAAATAAGATATCAATTTGATAAATATGAAGTAAACTATAATCATTCAATTAGAAATTATCTCTCTTCTTTGAAAAACCTCCCATGGATGACAAAAAACCATTATTATAATAGTATTTTGGTGAGACATAACCTCAATTAAATAGGGAGGAATTTTAGTAATAATATTTCGATCCAAACAATACATTATGTGTGAGAAATATAGGATAATGTATGCCTATTTATAAGTTTTATTATAGATAATATTTTAAATACATAAAATATTAATATATAATATGTTTATAAATATATTTAAATTGATTAAAAGTGAATTAAAATAATATATAGATATATTGTGGTCTAAATATAACCAATTAATAATATTTATATAGGTTTAGTTGTCATTGTAAACCTTATCTTTTAGTTTAACCCTATCGTTGACCATGTTTATCCTTAACTATTGAAAATAAATTTCTAATTATTATTTTCCATGAAAATAATTTTAACAAATCTAAGATGAATATAAATTTAATATTTGTGATATACTATAAAATTTCCCATAAAATTAATTTATCATATGAATTTTCTTATAATATAATTATTTAAAATTTATTTGCAAACATTAAATACTATTTGATTCCATTATTGAGAAAATTCCAATTTAATTACTTAAAAGGAATACAAATAAAAAATAATTAATAATTAATACACAAACATCATTTGTTATAATTTAATGTTATCTACAACATTCGTCAAACAACATGACTCATATAAATATTATCACATTTAATATTTTTAAATCTATTTATAGCATTTTTTTGTAGGGTTGTAGAACCGTTTTATTGGTAATGCATTGGGGATTTTAAAAAATTAAAGGAAATTTAAAAAATTAAAATAAATTATTAATATGAACATAAGTTATTTTAATTCAATATGGAAATATAGTTTCATTTATAATTTATATTCACTCTTATAAAAATCATGACAACTAATTTAGGATATGAAATGGGAGAAATTTTAGTTTACTAATAAAAATTTATTCTCTTGGATTCCAACCATTATTTATTAACAAGACCAAAAATATATTCCAATAAGGATTATAGGTATATCAATCTCTCATAAAAATAAAACAAGGGATAAGTATAATTGTCATTTTGGACTTTTCTACTACATTGAAATTATTTACTTAATTTACCTTTGTCATGATAAATCTTTTTTTATCATTGTAAGTAATATTTGAGACCAAAAATAAATTTGAAATTTTTAGAAAAATTATAAACGATAATTAAAAATTGGAAATATATTTTACATGATTAAATGTTTAGAAGCTGGTGAAATAAATTTTAATATTATTATAAAAATACACAATAAAATAGTTTTTATAAAAAACATCGTTTTAAAAAACTAGTTATAACCAAAAAAATATCATGTTGATTTTTTTAAAATAAAAAGGATAATATTTTATAAAAGGTGTATTATATTAAATAAATTCCAATTTTAAAAGATAATTGGAATTTTAAATTAAATTATTTATAGAAACTAAATTATTTTTTTTAAAAAAATTAGTATCATTCACAATTTACTAAAAAATAAATATTTTCAAAGAAAAATCATAAAAAATTAGCCAATTCATATTATTATATTCTTTTTTAAAAAATTACTTCCATTTTGAAAAAGATAATGTTTGATGAATGTAATTATAACATTCTTTCACAAATTATAATGAAACCATTTTTTTTGCATTAATTGACTTTATTCCGACTTCATTCTTAATGTGCATAATTTAATGCATGTTAATTAAGTCAATTAGATATATAATCAAATTATTTCAATATAATCATTCATCAATAGTTTCAATTTTAATCTATTTGGATAAAAATACTTTTTTCACCTAAATACAATTTTATGAAAAACATATCTTTTACTTTAATTTTTTTATCATTATTCCCAAATAATTGATAAAAAATGAAATAGTGATTTTTTATTTTTTTTAATATAATTACTATATACAAATTTCATAAAATGATTATTAATATTCATACCCAAAAAACTGATGTCAATGCCATGACAGTTATTATTAAAAAATAAAAAGATTAGTATATCTTGTTTTTTATGGTTGGTGTTGTCTATATTTCACCCTATCTCATATAATTTTTAATTAAAGTGAATTATAAAAAAATGGGGTGTTTCATTATAAAAAAATTAAAAAAATATCAAAAATAGCATATTGGGCCCCATAACAATATTTTAATACTTATTTTAACATAAATTCCTTATATTAGAAGATAACATATATGATCATGAATTGAAAGTTTTAATAATTTAAAAATCATACTTTAAATAAAACATCATAAAAATTAATATAAAAATAATGTCTTCTTAAAAATGTATAATGGTATTATGATTGTCACATTCCACAACACACAATTGGTTTCCCAAATAAGGAAATCATTTCTTGGATGAGGAAATATGAACGTAGAATAGAAATTATATCTAATGATAAGTTAAATTATTATAAAAATTATGATACTTTTATGAAAATAATTTCATCCATAAAGTTTCATTGAATTTTAATTTTATTTTCCTGAAGTGATAAAAAACCATAAATGCATTAAAATTTTTTTAAAGGAACAAATGTCATTTTAAGATAATTTTTATATAGTTTTATGGATTCTACTACCATCATGATAGATTACATGATAATATATACATAATTGATTTCATAAAATTAATAAATTAAATTTCATTATTTGGTTGAGTTTTGAGAAAGTTTCCACCTATTATTCATCCCATATACTAAATGACATTTGATGAATTTCTCATGAATGATGTAGTTAAATTAACTTTCAAATGATCACAAGATCTGTAAAATGGTGACACATTTTTTCTGTCATTTCTATTAATTAGTTAAAATAAAAATTCCCCATAGTTACATAATATCTAATATGAATAATTCATATTATGATGCAAGTCAACATTAAACTCCTAATTGAAAAAAATAACACCTGATACTCTACCCAAATCATTGATTAGTTAAATTACCATAAAAATCATTAAAATATTCTTGTAATGTAATATGTTATTGAGCAGTTCAAAAATCCAAAACCTATATTAATTTTTGAGTTATGTGGTTGTGAAAACTCTTCCAATGATATTCAAAACATAATTCAAATATTTTAATTGACAAAAGTCTTTTTTAGCTAGTTTTTAATGCCAGGATTGTTCCTAGAGGTTTCTGGTGAGTTTTGGGTCTCGGGAGTTCTGACAACTGTAATTCGGGATAGTGGTGATATAAGAACATATATTTGAAAGATAGTGTGCCCCCCAAGAGTAACTATGCATCCCTCCATTTGAACATGAAATGGTATGAAAAATCTTGTATGTGGAGTTTATTGGCTATGTTAGGCCATTATAATCCGTAACATTGGGATTTCACATGATCAACGCTTGGATTGAGAAAATTTGAGAATAACATATGCTTGTGGAGTTCTTAGGTAGGGAGCACTACCCAGTTGGATCATGTTTATACAAACTGTGTGTTCAAACCATATTTCTCATTTAATTTTTATAAATTAAAAAAATATCTCTTTTTTTAATTTATATTCAACTTATTTTTTTCATCACCCACATCTATAGCTGGGGGAGATTATCAATTTCTTCCATTCTCCCATATAAGTAGTATGTGGCCCCATTCCCTCATATTAGCACCAATACTATATCTATTGGTGTCTATGAATTCATCTCGATAAGACCATAAATCAGCTAGAATCTATTTTTTGTTAATATTCAAATACAAAAATATAAATCTGTTCAATATTGTTTCCAATATTATAAAATGATTCATGTAAAACACTGTTTTATTCTAATTTAGGCTGTGTAAGAAGCTTTTGTCCAATAAGTGATCATAAAAGAGTGAATGTTTGGTAGTTCCTCTCATTCACATTTATTTAATAGATGTTTTTGGGTAAATTCTATATACACAATATGGATATCCCAATGGGTACACCTTGTAATTAATTAAATTTTTTAAAATTATAAAATTTAACATATGATATTTTTATGGTAATTCTCATGCTCAGTAAAAAAATAAATTCATGTAAGGGTATTGAAAAAATGGGGTTTTTAGGACATGTATTTAAATTGGATATTTAAATTTTATATCAATATGATTGGTTATTTGAAAATATAACGGGAAAGGGTCGAGGATAGAGGTGATTTCGATAAAATGGAATGTGGATATGTAGTTAGTTTTTATAAGATTTACATGAACTATATAAGGTGATGATGATCACCTGGTTTAGGGGCACAATCATCAGATTCAAAAGATAAATTTTACTGGTTGGGGTCATGAATAATGGTCCATGGGTTGATGTTAGCCATTTTGATTTAGTGACATTTTCACAAGGACATGAAGTTAAAGTTGATGTATCTTATGATGTTTTGTTATTACATCCCATACATTATTGTCCAACAAATTGTTTCAGTCATTTGAACTTATATGGGACTCATGTTATGTGGTTTCGAACACTCATTGTTGGGAGATGCCCCATATATTATGTAGCTTAGGTGATTGTAAAGACCCGTAAATTTCAAGGGAATTTTTTTGTTATCTTTTTTGGAATTTTATGAGTATAATGTTTCTGACGGCATCGGATTCTGAGGCCAGGTGTGCCCGGAATCAATTTTCAAAGTTTAGCTTAGGTACATTCAGTGAAAGGACGAGATGGTTTTTCTATCTTTTGAAATGGTGCTCGGAATCAAAATCTGAGGGCACTGGTGAAACCGCATCACTGGAAATTGTGTAAGAAGACCTTTACTGGAGTTGTGATTGCTCGAGAAGAGTTTTTTAAATTTTTGGTTTAAGTGTAAGTGAAATAAAATTGCATTATGAATTTTATTTCACTTTTCAAAGGGTTAGATCCTACGTGTGGGAGTTGGAGTGGGACCCACAGGTTGTTAACTTCCCACGAGAGGATTAAAGGTGAGGTGGGGTGCACATGAACCCCCACCTTTTCAATTTCCCCATAACTCCCTAACTCCTCAAAACCCCCCTTTTTAATTAATTGTATTTCCCTCACTTTAATCATTCCAACCTAAACACTCCATTTAATTTTGACAACTCAAGATTAATTAAATGAAGTGAATTCAATTTTGAATCATTGAGTTTTTGAAATTCATGGCTTGAGTAATAAAATAAGAGGAGTCTGATTTTATTTGGTTGAAATCTTGTTGTGTTATGTTTTTTGAGAGAATACTCTAAGTGTTAGAGATCACCATCATCCTCATTGAATAACGTCAAGACCTCGACGTAGAACACCATCACTGCAAGGTGAGATCAACGTTCCATTCTTCTCCTCTCTGTAGCCGGTGTGAGACGCCATTCCCTCCATGGACGTAGGACAACATCGTCAATCGCGATGCTGCCTTTTGTCATCATTGTTGAGGTAGGGGTTGTTTCATCATTCAAGTATTAATTTGACGTTCTTCCATATCTTTTGGCCACATGTTATCAATATAATGGGAGGATGACGGACCGCACGAACATGGACGAACCACCTCCCCTTTTTGTTAATGATTTTCTTCATGGCTTGAAACGGAGGCGGTGTCGTTGCACTGCGCGAGGTCGAGAGAACCATAACCGGAGTGGGCCGCAGTGGAGGAGCGCAGCGCCGTAGCACCGCGCTGGTGAGGCCGAAAGAGGCCGCGGCCAGATCCGGGCCGCGGAGAGAGGAGCGCGGCGCAGTCGTGCCACGCTGGAGCACCAGGAGGGCGCGGCCAGGTCAGGCTGCAGCGGTTCAGCAGGGGGCAGCCAGACATCCGGAAGTCGGCGCTCCAGGAGGCGGGACCGGCGGGTCCCGCGGCGGCTCTTTGACCGACCATTACGGTCGGCCGATTTGGGAAGTCCAGGGGTTGTAACCCCCGACCATCACACCTAGGGCAGACCCCACAGGGGTCCGCCATTTTAGAAATTAGGGGGCGGCGCCCCCCACCTCCCTTCTGCATCTGCCCGCGCTGGGTCGGTCGTCCGCGCTAGGTCGGACCGCCCGCGCCGGGCCGGACCGCCCTCGCCGGGCCGGGCCTCCCGCGCCGGACCGGACCCCCTCACTGGGCCGGGCCACGCCTGCCGGGCCAGGCCGCTCCCAACTAGGCCAGACCCAGACCCTGGTCGGGTCGCCCGGTTTGGGCCGACCTAAGGGGTATTGGGCCGGGTCGGACCGAGCCCAAACCCCCTATTTTCTGACAGATCTGTTCAAACGGCCATAAACTGGGCTACAGTCCTCCGATTGACGCACCGTTATTTGCGATGGGATCCTTGGATCGAGATGGTTGTTTCAGTATATTACACTCATGTTTTTGGTGGACTATGGGTATGGCCGAGTTGGTTTGAGCCCGAAACCAACTGGGCCCTCAGAGTGGAAATGCTTATAACTCGAGTTCCGAATGTCTGATTGATGTGCCGTTAACTTTTTTGGATTCCTCTTGATGATAAATAACATCTTCAATACTTCACTTGAGGTTTTTACACAGTTGGACTAAGTCCAGGTTGGATTGTACCCAAAATACAATGGGGCTTTGGAACAGAAAGGCTGATAACTTTCAGACCGGATGTCCATTTGACGAACTGTCATCGGCGTTGGTAATCACATTGAGAAATGGTACCTATTAGTATACCCTTTGAGAGTTCGGGGTACAGTTGTGATATGGTTGGGTTGGTTCGTACACGAAGCCAACTGGGCCCCCGGAACAAAAAGGCTAATAACACACAGACCGGGCCTCCGATTGACGCGCCGTCTATTTTTGATGAGTTTCCTATGATGTGGAATACCTTTGGGGTACTTCTTAGTGAAAACTCGTGATACTTGGAGTATCGACTAGTAGCTCGTGGAGGGGACCCTCTCGGTGACGATCAACAGAGTGCAGAGACCTAGAAGTTGGATGAGACTTGACGACTGTAGATCGATCGACTCGGAGTGATTCGGATATCCCAGTGGAGTGCGCTTGGTTATAGCAACAGAACCACGGCAGAAGAGCACTTGGTTGTAGCGGAAGACCTGCGGTACTCGATAGAAGGAGTATCTCTGTAGGCTATGAGGGGGTTCCCTTGGTTGTAGCGGTAGACCCATGGTGGGAAGTGCTTGGTTCTAGCTGTAGGCCCACAGTACTCGGTAGGTGGAGTACTTAAATAGTCTAAGGTTAGTGAGCAGCGCCTCAAGAGTAGTGACAGGATCACTGTACTCGTTAGAGGAAGAGCTTTTCAGCAGTTGTGGTTTCGATATCATTAATGAAAATCTTGGTTTGAGCTGAGTCAATGACTTTTGTGTTTTCCTCTTGTTTGAGATGGGTTACGTGATAACTTAGGTATATGTATGGGCATATAACTATGTAAATGTTATCTGTTTAGATCTTTCATTGTGGTTATCTTTGTTGGATTTTAGTGAGACCTTGAGGGTCTCGGGGTCCTTACGGGGTATCTTTATACTCACCCCTGTACGGGATATGCTCATACCTCATTGTGTTGGTTGTAGATGACCGACATCACTGATCGTGGTTGAGGCTTGTTGAGCTGGACGGTACACGGAGGTGGATCTTACTACGAGTCGGTAACCAGAGTAGATGGATGGATGGATGGTTGGATGCTGAGTGCTGAGGTGGACATCTGTACCTACCCTTCTGGTAGGATCCGTGGTGGACAATCCATGAACTTCTTTTCACCTTTCAGCTGTTGTCCTTTGAGTTGTACTTTACATTCAGTTGTAGCTGTACCTTTCTGTTGGGCTTGTATTTCCGGCCCCCTTTGTATTTCCAGTACACTTGTTACTTTTTTACTTAGTGTTTTCTTCCGCTTGTACTCTGTTGTGTTGTTTACATTTATAAAGGCAATGCCTTACCTTTTTATTGGGATTTATGCCTTTGGTGCTAGTCGCCATCCCCTGGACAATGGAAGACGGGCTTGGGGTAGTCACGGCACGGGCCCCGAGGATGGGTCGTGACAAATTGGTATCAGAGGACATCGCTTCTACCGTAGAACTTAGGACTATGATATTTTCTTTCTTCGAAGAAATAGTGTTAAGCGTACCAAGTGTGGTTTTCAATTCAGGGATACCAGTGTTGGTGTGGCGGCCAACGTATCCATACACCAGGACCCTGACTACTGATTTCCAACTTTGTGAACGAAAACACTGACTACGTGTGTGTTTCCAATAGTTTTAAAGTCAGCTCAATCCAGGTCATCTCACCAGGTATAGTCTTTGACTGTGTTGCATCTATTTATTTTAGGATGCCTCCCCATGGACGACCAGCTAGAGCCCCGAGAGTTGTATGTACTGACAACCCGCCAAGTGATGAGGCCTCAGTACAGGGCCCTCTTCCAATTGAGACACCAGCGGAGGAACCAGCGGTACTACCACCCGTTGGGCCACCGATGCCACCAGTCCCAGTAACAGAGAGTGCACGCTGCTTGAGAGCACTGCATGAGTTCTAGCGCAAGAGGCCACCCAGGTTCAGGGGAGAGACGGAACCGCAGGCGATTGAGGATTGGATGGAGGCTGTGGTGAGAGTCTTCAGGCTAGTAAGGACTCCATTAGACTTCATGGTGATCCTTGCTACCAGCCTCCTTCAGGGAGCAGCAGGCAGATGGTGGAACCTGATGCTCTAGATGCATGATGAGGCGTCAATTCTGTTGGCAGACTTCGAGAGCCTGTTTCGGGTAGAGTTTGTACCAGCCACCCTTCTAGTGGTGCGTATTTAGGATCTACTGTATCTACAGCAGGGTATCATGATGGTGTCGCAGTACTCAGCGAGGTTCACATACCACTCATGCTACTCCACATACATGGTATGTGACCCGTTCTTTAGGGCCCAAACCTTGGAGCAGGGGCTCAAGAGAGAGATTAGAGCTTCAGTTGTCTCCCACAGCATCCCGACGCAGACGGGGGTGTTGGAGTGAGCCCTCTTAGTGGAGAGTTTCCTTGTTGACCAGTCTCCAACAGCAGGACCCACCACTAGCCGGCATGCAAAAGAGTCTTCTATAGCGGGCAGTAGACAGATGACACAGAGGTCCAAGAGGACCAGGCCTACAGGTGGTCGATCGCATGACACAGGTTCATGTGTGCGAGGCACCTGGGGTGGACAACGACTTACCAACAGTGGACAGTGTTACTCCTGCGGTGGGCTTGGTCACATGGAACGTGACTTTCCGACCCACCATGCAGATGATCTTCCAATAGACATAGGACCTCCTAGGCAGAGACTGAGGTTCGATCAAGGCAGACCGCAAGGAGTAGGAAACTGAGGCAGAAGAGCTAGCCATGTAGCTGGAGGTGGATGATGCTTTGAGGTGTTTCCACCACCACCATTAAGTGGTCCACCCTGACTGCATAGAACAGGTGGACATGGGAGGGCATAGCTTCAAGCAGCTGAAGCATACAAATATGGATCTCCGGATGCAGGAGGACAAGAGAGGGACTAGTTTCAGGCATGGTGTCCTTTGTTATTGGTGATTTTAGCTTCCATTTTGTTGTTATTCTGGTTTTCTGTGTCTTTGTACTTTGAGCTGCAATAATAAAAGACACCTTTCTTTGTGGGGTTTACTTTCTTGTCCTCTCTTTGTGGTTGTTACTAAGAGGATTTGGTTTAAAACAATTGAGTTGACCCTCACCATAGAGATAACTACTGGAGGAGACCCAGTGACCACACATTGATTCCGAAAGTGTGACTCACCCCTTGGAGGCGAGAGTAATGGCTGGATCTCTTGGTAGTAGTGTCGAGGCCTTACGACGTCATCCATAGCATGTATTAGTATCATTCATGTAAAGATTGACTATATTAGGAAAAGAATTTGGTTCATCTAGGGGATGAGACCGGATTTCTCTTATCGTTAAAGGAGAAATCTTAGCAGCTCTTGTAGGACCAGAGATGGTTCAGACTACGATGGAGAAAGCACAGATCGTCCAGGAGCAGATGAAGACTGCACAGAACAGATAAAAGTCCTAAGGTGATAGGAGATAGAGACCACCAGAGTTCGAGGATGGCGACCACATTTTCTTATGGGACTCACCTCGATGATGAATAAGGAGATTTGGACGAGGTGGAATGTTATCTCCGCACTTCATCGGACCATTCCAGGTTCACAGCAGGATAGGATAGGGGGATTATCGCCTGGCTCTTCCACCTCAATTGCACTGAGTGCACAACATCTTTCACATATCTCAGTTGAGGAGACACGTTCATGACCCCTCACACATCATCGACCATAGGGAGCTGGACATAGATGACATGGCAACATTCACAGAGGTTCTAGTGGAGATCGAGGATCGATAGGAATGGGTCCTACGTGGATGGTCGATTCCTTAAGTGTGCTATTTCTAGAAGCACAGAAACCTCTAGGATAGAACATGGAAGGATAAGGCTCAGATACGTGCTCAGTATCTCTTTAGTTTCCCTAGTTTGTGTTATAGATTTACAAGGACGTAAATCCCTGAGGTGGGAGTGCTGAAAAGACCCGTACATTTCAAGGAAATTTTCTTCTTAATTTCTTTCGGATTTTATGAGTACGCAGTTTTTGACAGCACCTGATTCCGAGGCCTGGTGTGCCTGGAATCAATTTCCGAAGTTTAGCACGGGTACGTTTAGTGAACAGTCAAGCGGGTTTTCTGACATTTGAACCGTTGCTCAGAATAGAAATATGAGGGCACCGATGAAACCGTAGAACTGATAATTTCTTAAGAAGACCTTTACTGGAGTTGTGTTTGCTCGGGAAGAGTTGTTTAAATTTGTGTTTTAAGTGTAAGTGAAATAAAATTGAATTATGAATTTTATTTCTCTTTTCTAAGTGTTAGATCCTATGTGTGGGAGTTGGAGTGGGACCCACTTCTTATTAACTTATCATGAGAGGATTAAAGGTGAGTTGGGGCCCACATGAGCCCCCACCTTTTCAATTTCCCCATAAATCCCTAACTCCTCTAAACCCCCCTCTTTAATTATGTGGATTTCCCTCACTTTAATCTTGCCAACCTAAACACTCCATTTAATTTTGAAAAATCAAAATTAATTAAATGAAGTGAATTCAATTTTGAATCTTGGAGTTTTTGAAATGCATGGCCTGAGTTATAAAATAAGAGGAGTCTTATTTTATTTGGTTGAAAGCATGTTGTGTTATGTGTTTGGAGAGAATACTCTATGTCTTGGAGATCTCTATCATCCTAGTTGAAGAATGTCAATACCTCGAAGAGGAATGCTGTCACCACAAGGGGAGATCTACGTGTCGTTCTTCTCTACTCCACAGCTTTTGTGAGACGTCATTCCCTCCTTGGATGTACGCCAACGCCGTCAACTGTGACGCCGACTTTTGTCATCGTTGTTGAGGTAGGGGTTGTTTCATCATTCAAGTATTAATTTGGGCGTTCTTTGTTCACATTTGGCCGCCTGTTATCAATATAATGGGAGGAGGATGGACCGCACAAACACTGCCAAACCTCCTCCCCTTTTTGTTAATGATTTTCTTCGTGGCTTGAAACGGAGGCGGTGTCGTTGCACCGCATGAGGTTGAGAGAACCGCAGAAGGAGCGGGCCGCAGTGGAGGAGCGTGGCGCCGTCGCACCACACTGGGGAGGCTGAAAGGGGCTGTGGCGGGAGGAGCGTGGTGCCGTCATGCCGCGCCGGAGCACCGGGAGGCCACGACCGGGGTGGGCTAAGGTCGGGGCGGGCCACAGCCAGGGTGGGCCACGGCAGAGGGGTGCGGAGTTGTCGTGCCTTTCCGTACAGAAGGAAGCCACGACTTTTGGTCGTGGCGGTTCGGAAAGGGGGCGACCGGACATCCGACTGCCGGCACTCCAGGAGGCGGGACCGGCGGGTCCCGTGGCGGCTCTCCGGCCGGCCATTATGACTGTCCGATTCGGGATGTCCGAGGGTTGTATCCCCCAGCCAGCACACCTAGGGCAGATCCCACAGGGGACCGTCATTTCAGAAATCAGCGCCCCCCTGCCTCCGCGTCCGCCTGCACTGGGTCGGACCGCCCGCGTCGGGAGAGCCCGCCCGCGCCGGGCGAGGCCGCCAGCGCCAGGCCGGAACCCCGCACCGTTCTGGGCCGCACCTGCTGGGCCGAGCCATGCCAGACGAGCCAGGCTGCGCCCAACTGGACCTGACCCGGGTCAGGTCGACCCGGTTTGGGCTGACCTAGGGGGCATTGGGCCGAGTCGGATCGGGCCCAAACCCCCTATTTTCTGACAGATCCGTTCAAATTCCCATAACATGGGCTAAAGACCTCCAATCGACACACCGTTAGTTGCGATGTGATCCTTGGATCGAGATGGTCGTTTCGGTATATTACAATCAAGGTTTTGGTGGACTATGGGTATGGCCGGGTGGATTTGAACCCGAAACCAACCCGGCCCTCGGAGCGGAAACGCTTATAACATGAGCTCGGGACGTCCGATTGGCGTGCGGTCGAATTTGATGGATTCCTCTTGATGAGACGGAACTTTTGGAATACTTAACCTGATGTTTGGATGCAGTAGGAGTAAGGCCAAGTTGGATTGTACCCAAAATCCAACCGGGCCCCTAGAACGGAAAGACGGATAACTTTCAGACTGAAGGTCCGTTTGACGAACCGTCAGCGGTGTTGGTAATGACGTTGAGAAACGGTCCCTATGGGTATACCCAATGAGATTTTGGGGTAAAGTTGTGATATGGTCAGGTTGGTTCGTACATGAAACCAATTGGGCACCCGGAATGAAAAGGCTAATAACACACAAACCGGACGTCCGATAGACGCGTCGTCTGTTGTGTTGAGTTTCCTATGATGTGGCAGACCTTTGGGGTACTTCTTCGTGGTACCATGTGATATTTGGAGTATCCACTAGTAGCTCATGGAGCGGACCCTCCCAGTGATGAGCTAGCAGAGTGCAGACACCTAGTCACTGGCAGAGACTTGAGGACTGCTGATCGATCGACTCAGAGTGATTTGGATATCCTAGTGGGGTGCGCTTTGTTGTAGTAGTAGACCCACGGCGGAGGAGCGCTTGGTTTTAGTGGTAGACTCGTGGTACTTGACAGAAGGAGTATCTCCATAGGCTATGAGGGGGTGAGCTTGGTTGTAGCGGCAAACCCATGGTGGGAAGCACTTGGTTGTAGCAGGAGGCCCACAGTACTCAACAGGTGGAGTACTTCAGCAGTATAAGGTTAGTGAGCAGCACCTTTTAGTTGTGACAAGATCACTATACACATCACAGGAGGATATTTTCAGCAGTTGTGGTTTTGATATCATTAATGAAAATCCTGGTTTGAGCTGAGTCAATGACCTTTGTGTTTTCCCCATGATTGAGATGGGTTACTTGATAAGTTAGATATATGTATGGGCATATACCTTAGTAAGGTTATCTGTTGAGATCTTTCGTTAAGGTTATCTTTTTTGGATTTTAGTGTGATTTTGAGAGTCTCGGGGACCCTACTAAGTATCTTTATACTCACCCATGAACGGGCTACGCCCGTACCTCGTTGTGTTGTTTGCAGACGACGGACAACACTGATCGTGGTTGAGGCTTGTTGAGCTGGACGGTACCCGGAGGTGGATCTTACGATGAGTCTGTAACCGGAGGAGAGGGAAGGATCGATGGTCGGACGCGGAGTGCTGAGGTGGACATCTGTACCTACCCTTGATGTTAGATCTGTGGTGGACGATCCAATAGTTTCTTATCCCCACTCACCTGTTGTCCATTGAGTTATAGTTTACTTTCAGTTGTAGCTGTACCTTTCTATTGGGCTCCTATTTCTGGCCCCCTTTATATTTCCAACACACTTGTTACTACTTTACTTAATGGTTTCATCTGCTTGAACTCTGTTGAGTTGTTTACTTTTATAAAGGCAATACCTTCCCTTTTTATTGGGATTAACGCCTTTGGTGCTAATCGCCAGCCCCTGGCCTATGGAAGGCAGGCTTGGGGTAGTCACGACACGGGTTCCCGAGGACGGGTCGTGAAAGTGATTGTGTTGACCATCAAATACATTGTGGGTGCTCATAGTAGAGAGACACTCGAAGAAGGAAGGATCATCGATTCTTGGTGTAGATACCATCGGTTAGGGGTTGAGGGTCGTCGTGATACTTGAGTCCATCAGTAAATGATATTGGGATGATGGATATTTTTAGGCCTTGGTTGGCTGGTTGTTGAGATAATGGCGATTTATTATGAGGAATGATATTTTTGGGCCTTAGAACATTATGATTTAAGGGAAAAGTGATATTCTGAGATGATTTCTGAAGGACTACTGACACTATTGGGTGTTTCTTCTAGGCATTGGCTTACAATATGGATTGAACGAGGTGCTGGTGACATATTTATATGTTGAACCTCACTACGGGGAAAATAGGCTTTTGCGGCAGGCTATTTGCGACAAGATTAATTCTCGTCGCAAATAGGCCACCCTAGAGGTTATTTGCAATGGAGGGTTCGACCCCTCGCAAATAAATTGTTATTTGTTATGGGATTTGGGTTCTCGTTGGAAAAAGTAATGCGCAGTTTGACGCAGGATGTGTGCTAAAGTGCGAGAAGGTTACTTGCGATGGGGGGATTCCCTTGTCGCAAATAGTGTTTCGTTCAGAGGGTGTTTTCGATGGGACCCGTCATAAATACCGGCGATGGTAAATGGGTTTTTGCGACGGGATGATGTCTGGTCACTAAAAGTGTGTTTGCATGACACTTTTTGCGACGGTCCCCATCGAAAATATCCTTTTAACCGCCGACAGCAATTAATGCAAGTAAAGTTATTTTCCATGGGCCCCGTCGAAAAAGAACATTTTGCGATGGTATTCCCGTCACAAAAATTAATGTCGTAACTAATCTAACCTATATATACCCCCTCTGTTTTCTTTATCTACCCCTCAATTCTTATTTCCTCTCTTTCTCTAAACTCTATTTTTATAGTAATAATTTCATTGAGTTAGGTTTTTTTATAGAGATGTTGTATAGTCCCTTACATCAATAAGAGATCAAGTTTAAAGGTATTTATATTTTATTTTATTTATTATTTATTTCATTTTTTTGTTAATTTTAAATATTTTTGATTAGTTGTAATTAAAATAGATTTAAATTGTTTTGCTATCAGTATTTATTTGAAATAATAAATTGAAATTATTAGTATTAATTTTTAATAATTAGTACTAATTAATAATTAGTAATAATTAATAATAACTAACGAAAATTAGTATTTTATATAAATATTTACTTGTAATTAGTATTGAGTAGTTGTAAATTGTAGTAATTAAGATCAATTAATGCTAATTAGTAATAGTTATGTATAATTTTTTATAATTACGGGCAATTAGTAATGATTTGGAATAATTAGTAATAAATACAATAATTACTAATAAATAGGAATAATTACTAATAAGTAGGAATAATTAGAAATAAATATGGATAATTAGTAATAAATATGAATAATTAGTAATAAATATGAATAATTAGTAATAAATAAGAATACTTAGTAATAAATAGATATAATTAGTAATAATTAGGAATAATTAGGAATAATGAGTAATAAATAAGAATAATTAGTAATAATTAGGAATAATTAGGAATAAATAAAAATATTTATGAAAAAATAAGAATAATTAGAAATAACTACTTATTATTTGTAATAATTATTAATAATTAGGAATAATTAAGAATAATTAGGAAAAATTATAACTAATTTGGAATAATTAGGTATAATTAGTAATAATTAAGAATAATTTTTAATAATTATAATAAAAATAATAATAATTTGGAATAATTATTAATAATTAGCAATAACTAGGATTAATTAAGAATAATTAGGAATGATTATTAATAATTAGGAAAAATTAGGAAAAATTAGGAATAATTTGTAATAATTTGTAATATTTTGTAATATTTTGTAATAATTTGTAATAAATAGTAATTAATACTAATAATTAGTAATAATTTGTAATAATTAGTAATAATTATTAATAATTAGTAATAATTAGTCATAATTAGTAATAATGAGTAATCATTATTAATAATTATTAATAATTAGCAATAATTAGTAATAATTAGTAATAATTAGTAATAATAAGTAGTAACTTATAATAAATAGTAATAATTTTTAATAAATAGTTATAATTTGTAATAAATAGTAATAAATAGTAATAAATAGTAATACATAGTAATAAATAGTAGTAATTAATAATAAATAGTAATAAATAGTACTAAATTGTAATAAATAGTAATTGAAATTAAAAAAAAAAGTACTAATTAGTAAAATTTAGTAATAATATGTAATAATTTGTAATAATTAACAATAAATAGTAATAATTAGTAATAATTGGTAATAATAAGTAATAAATAGTAATAAATAGTAATAAATAGTAATAAATAGTAATAAATTGTAATAATTAATAATAATTAGTAATAATTAGTAATAAATAGTAATAATTTGTAATAATTTGTAATAATTTGTGATAATTTGTGATAATTTGTAATAAATAGTAATAAATAGTATTAATTAGTAATAATTAGTAATAATTAGTAATAAATAGAAATAATTTGTAATAATTAATAATAATTATTAATAATTAGTAATAAGTAGTAATAATTAGTAATAATTAGTAATAATTAGTAATGATTAAAAATAATTATGAATAACTAAAAATAATTAATAATAATTAAGAATAATTATTAATAATTATTAATAATTATTAATAATTCTAATACATAAAAATTGTAACAAATTGTAACAAATTGTAACAAATTTTCACAAGTTACTAATTGGTTACAAATTTGTAACAATCTGTAACAATTTGTAACAATTTGTAAGAAATTGTAATAAATTGTAATAAATTTTTACATTTTGTAATAAATTTTAATAATTAGTATTAAATTCTAACAATTAGAAATAAATAGTAACAATTAGAATCAATTAGTAATAAATTGTAATAATTAGTAATAAATTGTAATAATTAGTAATAAATTTAATCAATTAGTAATAAATTGTAACAATTTGTATGAAATCGTAACAATTAGTAATAAATTGTAACAATTAGTGACAATTTGTAAGAAATATAAACAATTGGGAAGAAAATAAATTATAACAAATTGTAATAACTTGTAATAACTTGGCACAATTTCCAATGGATTAACAACACTCATTTTGATCGATGACACTTCTCCTTTCAACATTCACCTACTCAAAACACAATGATAAGTATGCTTCCACATATGAATATCCAATCTCGTATGCATGAGATTCAATATGCATTAATAGGACCATATTTTTTTTAATGTGTTTAGTTGGTGACAGATGCAAGAAGATGATTTATCGACGAAAAGGGGGCTCTTTTTTTAGACACCTCTTTCATGCACGAGAATGAATATGTTTACCTCTGAGAATATTCTTCATTGTGATATCTGTGTGAGAAAGTTTCAAGTGAATGAGTCGTCAGACAAAAGAGTATCCATCAAAACCGAGAAAATGTGTCTCTCATATGTAATGGTAATTATTAAAAAGTAGTTGTAATTATTTATCTTTTTTCAGATAGAGTTTTTATAATTTCAAATTATTCAAAAACAGTAATGATTTTATATTTTGTAGAAAAATATGGAACAAGTAAGTCAAAAACATTCATTATTAGATGATCGCGCTTGAATAAATCAGTATATAAATCCAAATGGTTCGGGATTAAATACTATATATATTAAGGGTGTTGAAGCTTTCTTCTCAATTTCATCATCAAAACAAGAACATGTCTCAGAAGGCACAATAAAGTGTCCTTGTAAAAAAATATCTCTGAGAACGTTTGACACATTTGACACGGTGGGGGACATCTTTTGCGGTTTGGTTTTCAGCCATATTTGTTTCTTGTATCAACACGGTAAACGCAGTTCTAGAGAAGATACTAATAATATGATTCTAGATCCATCACAGTTTTAAAATATAGTACATGATGTTGGAGGTCCATCTATTCAACAAACTGAAACTCAAGATGATATTGATTTATCTCTTGAGTGGGAACCTCCTAAATTTTTGGAGTTATTGAGGTCTGCTGAGGATGCATTATATCCTAGTTGCAAGGTAAAAAAATTAAATGTAGTTGAAAATTTTATGGCTATTTAATAAGATAATGAAATGTCAAACAACTGTTTTGATCAGATATTTTCTTTGGTTAAGACACTGTTACCTGAAGTAAATGTGTTCCCTGCAAATCATTATGAGAGTAAGAGTCAAGCTTGTAATCTGGTCCTTAGTTATCGGAATCTTCATGAATGTCCAAATGATTGCATCTTATATTCTGGAGAATGTGATTCATTGTATAGATGTCCCACATGTTGATAGTCAAGGTATAAATAAACTCAACTAGGAAAGTCAAGATCGATTCCAACAAAACAGTTGAGATATTTCCCCCTTACACCTAGGCTGCAATGTTTATTTATGTCTCAGAATATAACGTCAATGATTTCATGGCACAAAACCATGATTTCTACTGATAAAAGCTTGAATCATCCATCTGATGGTGATTCATGGAATAATTTGGACCATCTGAATCTATTTTTTTCTTTATAATCCCAAAATGTGTGATTGGGTATTTATACAGACAGTTTCTATCCATTTGGTTTTTATGGTAGTCAGTATTTATGTTGGCCTATCCTTATAACTCCGTATGATTTACCTTTATGGATGTTGATGAAGGATCCCTATATGTTTTTGTCCTTATTAATCTTCAGGCATCCGAAAATGAATATTGATGTTTATTTGAAACCATTGATTTATGAGTTAAATGTTTCATGGAATGATGGTGTTAGTACATATGATGCTGCTGTGAAACAAAATTTCATATTAAATTCTTCATTAATGTGAACGATTAGTGTCTTTCCGGTATTTGGCATGTTATCTGGCTGGAGTACACTTGGTCCAAAATCATGTCCTTATTGTGTGAAAGACAACAAAGGCTTTATGCTCATCAATGGAAAAAACATTTATAAATTGACTTTCACTACAGATTTCTTTTAACTGATCATCCTTTTCAGAGGAACAAATCTCATTTTAGAAAAGGAACAATTGAAAGGGATGATCCTCCAAAAAAGATATTAGGTATATAGTTAAAATCAGTTGTATTTTTATTGACTCTTATCACATTTGGTCCAACAGTAAACCGACATAAAATTCATGGCTTTGGGAAAGAAGATAATTGGATAAAACGAAGAATTTTTTGGGATCTTCCGTATTGGTCTAATTTGTTGGTCTGCCACATGTTGGATGTCATGAATATTGAGAATAACTATTTTGATAATTTGTTGAATACCATTTTGGATACACCAGGTAAGACCAAAGATACTGTAATTCCATGATTAGATATTGCCCAAATTTTTAGGCGACCAGAACATGAATAATTTGAAATTGTCAGATCTCAGAGGTTAATGAAGACAAAAGCAACTTATACACTATCCAAAGAGAGTCACTTATTATTTTGTTAGTGGATTGTAGATTTGAGACTTCCATATGGAAATTCTTCCAATTTGGGAAGATGTGTTGAGAATGGTTATATTATCATATTAAAAAGTCATGATTGTCATGTTACAATGGAAAGGCATATGCGGATTGTATTCAGAGGTTTGTTGATTCTTATGATTTGAGATTCAATAATAGATGTATCATATTTTTTCAAGACATTTTTGAAGTGGGAACATTCTACAATGCCCTAATAAAACTGGAAGAAGATGTTTCTGTAATTGTATGTAAACTGAAAAAAATCATTTTTCCATCTTTCTTTGACTCAATAGAACATATGATATTATATTTTCCACATGAATCTAAACATGGAGGTCTAATACAGTTTCGATGGATGTACCCTTTCTAGAGATGCATGAAGAATTTATGAAAATAGTATATAACAAAGCATCAGTTGAAGGCTAAATTGATGAATCTTATTTTCCAGAGGAAATAGATTTTTTTTAACTCTCATTTTTTGAATCTGAATATCCCTCAAAACACAATCGTATGGGAAAAAACAAGGAGAATGTTAATGATGAAATATACAATAAATTATCTATTTTTAATCACCCAAATCATGGCTTCGATGGAGTTCATGGACGATGAATTTCAGATGATGAACATCACAGAGCTTATACCTATGTTCTGCTCAAATGTGAAAAAATGACATCATTTGTACTGTGAGTGCCTCTATCACTTATTATATAATTTATGTTATAGTATATAAACTTATTTTAATGTGTATGTGGTGAATGGTATTCAATTTCATACACGTGCATATTAGGAATAAAAAACAATGAACAGTGGAGTTTACTTGAGAGGATCACATCACATAGAAACTGAAGTTAAATTTTATAGAATTATGGATGAAATTATTGATCTGTTTTATCTAGGATAGAATTACATAATTATGTTTAAATTTCGGTGGTTGGATACTAAGAGAGGATATTTTTTTCATCTAACTCATGGAATTGTCGATATTAGATATAAAAGTCTTCTAGGAAACAATGTACCATTTTCACTCGCCCAAAAGGGACATCAAATTTATTACGCAAAGTACTGTGCTACTTCAAGAGACTTGATTGATTGGTGGAGAATAATAAAAATGAAATCTCAAGAAAATCAGTTTACTCAAACAAATTGTGGTTTTGATGAAGTGAAAGGCATTGAAATATTTCAAGAGACTACTCAGAATCCATCTTTTTCACAAAGATACGTGAATATCGATGGTGACACCCCACAATTAAGGATTGATGATGACGAAGATGTTAATGATATAAAAAATGAATTTTAAATAACAAGAGATGATAAACTAAAACTCATATGGATATTGATGATGATGAGGAGGAATATGAAGACCTTGACATTGACAGCAATGGAGATGAGAATGAAGATGGACAATGACACTGTTAAATGCTAGTTATAATCATAAGTAGGATATATCTATATATAATAGTTATTTTCAAATATCATCTAACAACAATCATTTTGTGTTTTTGATGGATCCTGATCTATTTCACGAGTTGCAGGACATTGATCTACCTTTGGATGAGGGGGATTTTGGATCATCTGACCCTCAGCCTATTGGCTGTTCAGGTCGTACGCGGAGGGGGCATGGTCTTGCGTGATCGATGATTCTTGACCCTATCCCCGAGCGACATCCACATATTGGCTTCAATTCACACACACATAGGTCTGGTAACCAGTCTATTTTATTTAGCTTTCATGAATATATATATATATATATTAATCGTTTGATTATTTATTCACTTTTCACATTTTTTCTCATGTAGCTGTTGGACAGGGGAGAACTATCTTGTGCAATTATTTTTCTAAGCCATGGATCACATGGGAACAAATTCTCATTTATGTGCGGCTCGAAATGTTCAATCATTGGCTAGTACATAAATAAATAATATTAATTTTGAGATTTATTTTATTAATAGATTTATATTATAAATTATTTATAGGTTTTATGGTATCCCATCAATGATATCATCTGTAACGGTATCCACATGTCATGGAAGGCGTCTATGTGTGACTGTTTCCATCAGTATTTGCATAATTTCAGAAGAACATCCATTAAGAAAGTAGGAGTGAAGGAATTTGATGAGTCGTGTAGATCCCACCAACAAGAGTAGATTTCATATCATGTTTGGCATGGATTACATTTACACTGGTTGGGTGGTGGATTTCAAAGGAGATATTCAGTGGGATGGCCGAACTGGGGGAGATAGGAGGTGAGACATCGAGCTGGTAGCCATACATTCAATACACATAGAGAGCATCTAGTAAGTATCTTTTTTGAAATATTATTTATAACATTAAATATAAACAGTTTATATTATGTTTCTTGTAGGAATTCGAGAATCCCGATATTACGGAGTACGACATTTATCGGAGGATGTACAATGATCTATCCCCTAGAGAGATTAAGGGTGATTGCCAGCGTTAGATTTTGGTTAGTATTATTTTTTCAGTTTGAAAATTAACTACATATAATATATTCCCAATTTTAAATTAAAATTGTAATTGAAAGAGTCATATGATGTTGCGACCTCTCAGACACAGGTTGAGAGTCAGTATGAGACGACTAATCAGACAAGTGCCCCCCATTTCGATGAGGCGGCATAGATGTAGGTGACTCAATATGGCTTTGAGAATGACCGAGTAGTTAGTATCAGCTCTCATTTGATTCTTGGTACTTGTTATGTTACTGTTGTGATGTCGGTGTCCAGATCGAGAGGATCTCATGGAGAGGCATCGTCTTCTGCCTCACAGTATCAGGAGCAGTTGCGAACTCAGACTGAACTTATAGAGAGTGTGCAGAAGCAGCATGAAGAGATGCGTTAGCGGCAGCAGGAGTAACAGCACGAGGAGCAGATGCATCGATGGCAGCAGTTGCAGCATCAACAACATCATGAGTAGATAGAGTACACGCATCATCTGACTCGTAGTTTAGGGATAGAGTTTCTTCCACGATATTCTACAGCTCCTCCGCCTTATTTCGAGGATGACCCCTAGTGATTTTTTTGTGTTAAAAGCATTTGAATTCAGGATTTGTTGTAATATGAACTATTTATAGTTTCCATCTTTTATTTTGGGGCAAATATTGTATAATTTAATTTTTTTAATATTTTTTTATTTTTTTATTAGTATTATATTTTTTTATATTTTTTATTTAAATAATAATAGTAATAATAATAATAAAAATAATATTTTATGAACTTTTCATATTTTTTGTAAATATTGAGAATTTTAATGATTTCTTATTTTTTTTATTTTTTTATTTTTTTAATAATATAAATATTGATTATTCATTAATCATAATTTTATTAAATATATATTTTTGAATTATATTTTTTAATGTTTTTTTTATTTTACTAATAATAATATTTTTTATTTTTTATAATTTTAATAATATTAATATAATTTTTTCATTAATCATAATTTTAATAAATATTTTTTATTATGTTTAATATTTGCGATGGGAGCCCGTCACAAATAATTTAAATATATATTTTTAATAATAGTATTTGCAAACGCACGATGGGCGTGTCGCAAATACTATTTGGGATAGGCCCATTGCAAAAGTTTTTATATATAATGCTTATAATCTGAGGCTTATTTGTGATGGGGAACTTCCCAGTTACGAATAATATTTACGACTGTCCCATCGCAAAAGGTTTATTTATATATAATGTATATAATTGGAGCTTTATTTAAGATGGAAAACTTTCCCATTGCAAATACTATTTTTTTGCGATGGGCACATCGCCAAAATTAATATTTTTGTTCCCGTTTTCAACAATGGGCTATTTGCGATGGGGCCCCATCGCTAAAGCCTATGTTTGACCTGTTCCCATCACAAATAGCTCGTCGCCAATAACTCTAATTTCAGTAGTGCTAAAATTTCAATGGGGTTTCTATTCATTATGTGATTTTTTTGGTTCTCATTCACAAATCCTAACAACAATAAATATATATATATGATGACACATGATGTATACAATATATATATTTCATGGAATATGTTCATACTTATACCTATTATGTATAAACTATGTATAATGATTCTTTGTGGATGTTGAGCATAAGAGAAGCTATTATTCTATTGAATGGATGTCGAAGTAATTTTTATTTATATTCATAATACTCTTTTATATTTATGTATGTATGAAATGATCACATTGGTGGTGGCCTATAAAGTGTTAATCACACACACTACATGGACCCCTCGAAACATGGGTACACTTTAGGTCTCTTAGGTCATATAAGGGATCTTGGCTCATGAGCTATCCCATAGTGATCGAGTTGGACCTTTTTCAGGGGATGTATGATGGAGGACCATGATAGTTCCTCTATATCAAATATAGTTTTCAATTTTTAAGTGTTCTATATATATTTATTTACTATTATGGAAAACCATAAGAATTCTTTATTACATAGTATTTTTGTGACATTCTTTTCCATGTGTATTTTTTTACAAGGAAAATATTTTGGAATCATTTATTACAGATTCTTGTTTGTGCTTCAACTAGGTTAGTTTTATTTCTTATATGAATTTATGGTATTATTTGAATTCACAATTTTTATGGACTGTTAGTATTATCACCACAAGAGGGTATAGTGTCCCCACTGTCCCCTCTCAAACCCTCAATACATGTTCTAAACCATTGGAATATGAGGAGGTACCACTAAAGGTTAGTGTCCAACTTACTCGGAGTGCATTTTCTGTGGGATACATGGTTGGGGTGCTAAAAATAGTATTGGGGGTTTTTTATATTATTTTTTATAATATTTCTTATATAGTTGATCAAAGGTTATGATATAGTAGGATCTACGTATAGTGAACATTTTTGGGTACCAACTACCCTATACAAGGGGGACATACCATGTTTCCTTGGGTTAGAAATTGATGTTCTGATGTGCTATTTTTATAGTTGATTTCATTACCACTTATTGTAGTAAAAATATGTGTTATAGTTATCTAATATGTGAATTATGACCCTTCTCCATGAATGGTACGAACGGTTTATTTACACATCATGAATGGTACATAGGATCATATTATTTTTTTCATATTATTTTCATTGGGAACCATTAATATGCTAAGAGGGGTTTGGATATTTAAACATTCCACAAATATTCAAACCTATGTTTTCCTTCATAGAATTTTTTTTTGACATTCAAATTAGCCAACCTAGGCATGTGGTTCTAATGTGACAATTTTGTGATTTTTTATGTATGAGATAAATGTAACTAAGCATAATAGGGATAATCAGGGATGATGAAATGGTGTATGTTGTATAAAATGTCAACATGGAAGATAAAAAGTGTTTCCCTATAGATCCTATACGGTGGAATTCCAATATGTTTCCAGATAATGATATATATATATATATATATGCATGTATGTAGATGTATGTATATATATGTGTGTGTGTGTGTGTTTCTGATTCCTAACCTAGTTATAGGAATTCATTGGTCCGGGTGTTTTGATTATATGGAATGCCAAACATTGATGCAGTTATGAAGGGGTCTATGAGGTGTAATGATACATTATAATAGACCCTGATATAGGTAGGAATGGGGAATTGAGGCAGGAGGACAATTAAAATGGTATGACAGGGGAGTTACATGGTGAGAACATGTAATCTTATATATATCATTCCATATATCTTATATTTGAATATATATATAATTTCATAGCTATTTGACAGTTTTTATTGATATCCAGTGTTATTCCACCTAGATGGATTCTGGGGTATTTACAGGGGACAATGATATAATTCTTCATGATTGTGCATGGGATGAGGCCCCTGAGGGTTGAGATGAGGCATTCGAGGGTTGAGATGATCATGAGAAATAGGTACAAGCTCCATTAGAGGGAGGAAATACATAGATAGAATACATTTGTCCTTGGTATTAGTAGAATATTAGGAAAATCATGGATCAAATCATACAACGTATCAACTAAGGAGCTCAGGGTGCAGATCCATCTATGTCATACTTGACTTGGGGGTTCATTTCGAAGCACCAACTATAGTCTTACGGGGACGGTTGACCGTATGGGGAATAGATCTATATAAAATTAATGTAAATAATATTTGATCTTCATGATATACCTCTAGGTTATAGGGTGATGCTAGAAATGTATGTCATTATAGGATATGAAATGAACTAGTTGGAAGTACATCTTCTGGTGGGAAGAAACAAGAAAATGGCTTAGTAGGAAATCAAAATAAGGTTCTTTAGTCACTTATTCATACAAACTTTAAGGGAATACTACGAATGGTATTTAATGAATATTCTGAAGGGGTATACATTAGTAATATAATGTGAATCCAAATTCATAGTATAGTCCTGTTATTTTACTTCTATGGTAGAAAATAAAACCACTAGGTTGAGGTTTTTTAGGATGGTTTAAAACATTGCATTTTAGTTCATTTAATAATATTCATAATAATATCTTTATTAGAGTCATTCATCTAGTAACTAATTCTCTAGTGGGTCTTCATGAACCTTTCCTATATGTTCCATGTGGCGGATTTTTGTGGGATGAGTGGTGATGCTTTATATAGAAGGAAATATGGCTATGGGGAATCTAAAATGGGATGTTTGAAAAGAGATCCATGAAAACCATTATTGATTGCATCTTCAAATGTATTCTTCCATTGAAGGAATTTAAGGGATGTTCAGTCTATGTGTGATCGGATTTGGAAGGGTTGTTAGGGGTGAATCTAGAATGTCTATTTGAAGAGATTTTGTATGAATCACCCTAGGATAGTTTTGGGGTAAGGACCTGTGTAGACTCAGGGATATATGGTCGGACAATGGTCTGTACCAAGAGTAGGTATTTGGTTATAATCTTCATGTAGACATCCTTTCAGATATAGTGGTACCCAGTAGTCAGGTTAGTGGATGGTAGTAGGCATAACTCATCCTGGAGACCGGGATTCAGGTAAGTGTTCTTTATGATAGGTGCATGAAATTGAGTTTCTAGGCATAAATCATGTAGTGGAGATGACTATTATTTGAGGTATGTTGTGATTACAGACGTTACTATGTCTTCTATTTGTTTTATATTTGGATATTATTGATACATGAGGAGTGTGCTTATGGTTTTTGGACTAACCCTGTTATGGTCAATAGTTTGTATTCAATTATGATTCTCAATATATATATAAATGAGGTACATTGGCATCTGGGCATCAGTGTGATATGTGTTTAACAAAAGGTGCATATGAATCATGATTTCTATGTTTTTGAATATGCTTATATGATTTATGATTATTATGGAAATTTTTTGAGATGCATGTATTTTTATGAATCTAATGAGATGTGGGTTTTTATGAGTTTCATGTATGGAACGGATACTTTTGAGAATATTTTGAGATGAAAGATTCGATGGGTTTTAGATACGACATTGGCATGATTTGAGCAACTGATGAGGTGACTGAATGACGGTGCATCATGATAGGAACCTTGATTTTAGGTAGGGATAGTGGATCCATCGGGATGTTCAGATTTTTGGATGGGGAGATAATGGATGGGTAACTCCAAATGTGGGGAGTGCTTTATGGGATCTTGATCTGTGAATGATATGTCAGGTATATATGTTTTTCTTAAATAAGAATTTAATGTTTGGTACCATCTCTATGTTAGTTTTCATAGCTATAAGAATATCTATGTTATGGTGGGGATTCTACAATGTACCTTGTTTTTGAGCTAGTAAATAATCCTAAAGAAGATTGAATATTTCTATTTTTTGGGTCTTCTGAAAGTTCCCTTAGTCTTTAGAACCTAATCCAAAGAGTTTAATTGATCCATGTCTTATTTCATAATAGGTTTTTAAGATGAAAAATCTGACTTAAGGTTTTTGGTGAGTTCCAGGTGTGTTGGTTGTAGCGTCCAAAATTTGGATCCACACACCAGTGCCACGAGATGGTTTGGAATGTGACCTCATGTTTTCCCTCTTATACACTAGAGGCTAGAAACTAACATTTTGGGTCTAATGTCGATTATGTTGAGACAATACCCTTCTATCAACATATCACAACAATGTAAATAAAAAAACAAATAATATAACCATAATAAAACAAATCTATTATCACATGATGACTAAATCATGAAATACAATATCCCAACTAAATAGTAAATTATAATTTCCAAATACATGAAATGTGCCAATATTAAAAACCCAAAATAAATAAAGACGCTAAATACTCCTAACTAGGTCGCAAGACCAATTATTGTTCCCTTGTCCATGATCCATCCCAACTCATCCATCTAACAAATTATGGTTCCCTTATCTTGTCCTATTACCATGAAATATATTCGGTTAACGATCGGGTAGACTGAGTAGGGTGTTAGTAAAAATCATAAGGCCATAACTAATGATTTATAATTAAATATCTTGACAATAACACTATATTTAGTTTAATAAATAATAAATCACAATGAAAAATTATATAGTTATCACATTTATTATTCTTTAAATTAACCACATAAACCGACAGGTTCCCCAAGACACCCAGACGCTCAAAATATCCTTCAACCCATACAAGAGTCTAAAAGACATCACAAAACATTCGTTATAATTTATCATCTCATTCAATCATATCACAACCTTGTGAAACCATTTTCAAATGCCAACTGATGATTATAGAACCTCGTGTCTAACACCTCATTGGTATTTGGAGCATCAGACATATACCACTCCTCAAAGTCACATGGGTTTTTGGGGGCCTCAAAACATTTCAAATACACTTATCTAAAATGGGTTTTTGATGCAGTAGACAATTTACCATATGTATTTTTTAATAAGTTCATCACTATGGGATTTTGAGATTTCATACCATGTACCACACATGTCTATCATGAAATTAATAACTTTGGGATTTAGATGGAGGAGACCGTGCCCCCATACACATTTATCAATCAATTCATCACTATAGAATTTGAATGTAGCAGAACATGGCCCACACACGTATACCACACATATCACAATATCAAATATATATATATATATATGTATGAATACCACATATATCACAACAATCAAGGTTAATCACAATTAACCCTCTAAAAAATTCATAAACATCATGGTAAACAAATCATCTCATAATATATAAATTTCCAATTAATTATTAATCACATTAACTTATCTATCACACAATTTATTAATTAATTATTTATTTATTAATTCAATACGACATTCAAATAAATACATTATGTAATTCAACAATTAATTAATCATATTCCACATTTACAACAATATATCAATTAATTAATATAATTTAACAATATTAATAACCCATTAATTAATTCAATGAATAAGTAATCCAATATGAAAATTACATAATGAAAAAATTACATCAATTTATACATAAATTTATTAATATAATTATATCTAATTTCACAATCCCAAAATCCCTTTAATTAATTAATTTAATTCCACTGTTCAATTAACCCAATAAACATAAATCATTCCCCCAAGAAAATTAAAACAAATCAATTCTATTATCAATGAAATATCTCTAATAATGGTAATTTTAATATAAGAAATTAAATACATATAATTGAATTAATACTATGGGATTGTAATTTTCACCACATACATCAAATCATTGATGAGCGATCGCCCAAAAGAAATTCCTAAAAATAAAATGGTTTTATCAAACCCACAATGAGGAATGAGATCTTGAATCAAATCCTTGAAGCATGATTAATTATATCCGGATCTATCAATCCTAGATATAGATCTATAACAAATAGGGGAAAACATACAGTTATATTATGGGAGAAAAAAGGAAAGTGGATGGAAAAAACAAACGACAATATTATCTTATCAAGAGACGTGTAGATATTTAGTATGTGATTTAGAGCTTGTAAAATGGAGGTTAGGATCCCTAGTAATTCATTTTCTAGCCTCCAAAATCAAGGAGACTTGATTGTGGTTAATTAATGGTGTTTAAAAATATAATATGGTGGTTTTTTAAATTTATTAACTAATTTTATTATTATTAAAACCACATACACAATTTTTTAGGTAGGGGTGCATGGTTTTCCAAACTATGGGACTAAATTGTGCGCCTCTTTTAGGGGTTTCATGGTTACACATAATAGGTAAAATGGTGTAACAAGTTGTGTGCTATCCATGAGAATAATCTATTATTGGAATCACATGATTTTTTTGGATGGGTCCACAGTTTGGGAAAATTGTTGGCCAACTTGGAAAAACCCCTATTTCATCCCAAATTCTATAATTTTCACACAAACACACCCAAGATAAAACCCAAAAAAGTACTCATAATAAAGAACAAGAGTACCTGAAAAAATAATTTGCATCTATAGTATAGTTTTGGATTATATACTCACCATATCGTATAACAAATCATCCTAGTATTTTACTCCCATGTATCTCTATATTCAAATTTAAAAATATAGGGCCACTAAGAAATCATATCTAATTCCCTCACCCATATTTCCCCCTAATATAATACATGATTTCAAAATAAATGAACTATTGGAGAAGTCTTACCTCACAACACGTTCCCACTGTGATAATACTCAACTATGAGATTAGTCTCAAAGGGCACATCTGTTTCTAGCTCATCTTCATCAACATAAATCCCATTAGAAGGGAAAGGGTGGTAATCCCAAAGCATTGAGAACTGAATAACATTGTATATCTATGCAGGAAAAAATTAGCATGCCACCATCCTATTTCTCTCACCATCCTCAAGCAATCCATCAAACATGGGTGCTAGCTCTCCTTAAATCTATATCCAATGGGGACACATTCATGGTCACACCTAAAGGAAAACACAATCACCCTCTGTAACTATAGGTTTCGTCAAAGTCCATTTGTAAATGAAATCAACATAATCTAATCCATATCCATATGCTTTTGAGTCAGCTGAACCTACTCAGACCTCTCTTATATGATACTCGTTCCCAACAACTCTGACTCACCTTTTATCATCCTACATATTTTTGATCTATATATAATACAATAAATATCCATATATGGTTATTTATATATAGTATCCATATAACTAATGTAAGGTAAAAACAACTAATGCTTGGTGTTTTCACAATACCACAAAATTCTAGAAAATATTTCTAAATCATATCTTAAAGAAACTATATAGTACACAGTAACATCCCATCTATCTATGGATGTAAATCCATATTAAAAAACATGAATTCCTTATTTCTTATACAAGACCTTCTAGAAGCATGAAGTGAATCATGAGTAATAGTCAAAAGTAATACTCTAAGCACCATGTGCAGTAGAACTATCTGTAGATCATATATTTCTTCAAACCTCTCTAGTTAGAGAGTCTATTGTATTTGTAATAAATGCACTAACATTATAAAATTTTCCAAAATAACTCATATAGAGTCATTTTTCTGATTTTTCCATAATATACCAACCACACACACCATAGTAAATTCATTTTATATCAATTCTAGAATGGGAAACCACAGTAATAAACCACTATGTTTTTAATAATTGGCATACACCTGTTGATAGGTTTCTCATGGTGTCACGAATCCTGCTATCTCATTTGTTTCATGCCTGACCACCAAAAATGTTTCCATAGGTCCCAGAAAAATTTGGTCAAACAAGGATATACCAACAACTTTGAGACATTAAATTTACACCTCAACTCCTCACATAATCTCATAGGAACAACATCCTAATTCTTATCATAGAAGATATCATCATCATTTATGGTCCAATCGGATGATGACTCCCTACCATCTAGGATTTCCCTAAAGGGTAAATTTTATTATTCCTCATTGTGCCTATCCAAAATCTATATCAAGAGTGTTGAGTATAATAAAACTGATACATGACTCATATTCTCATGTCCTACATAAGACACAACAAGAATCTCAGAGAGTAAATCCATCATCAACAACTCTTCACTAGACTCCTAAACTTCTAGAGTCGTATTTTTCATTATTAAGGAGTCATCCACACTATTTCCCTTCCTAGGAATATATGATTCATCAAATTCAAATGACTGCATATACTTAATCCATATTCATTTCAAGATAATCAAGTCTCACTATGAAAATATGTAATTTAGGATATTATGATATATATACATAAAAAAATTCTACCAATAGATAATACAAAATAAATTATAATCATAAAACACTACATCTAATTCGAGATAATGCGTTAGGTAGTTCTGTTCATGTGACCTCAAATGATAAGACCCATATTTCGCAACTCGATCCCCCTATATGAAAACTTATCCAATTACAATCCTAAATGTATCATTAAACAAAATATTCTCCACCCTTGTCTTAGGTAGGATAATTAGGAATGTTTTTCTTAAAAAAATTTATTCAAATCCTGGATGGCATTCTCACATTCTCCATATCATAATACATTACCCCTTCTTTGTCAAGATAGAGAGATGTGATTGCAAACAGGAAAAGTCTCGGATGAACCTCCAATAGTAATCTACTAACCCCATAAAATTTTGGATGTATATAAAATTCTTAGGATGATCCTTTAAAACAACTTCCTAAAATATTATTGAGTATATAGACAAACCTTCCTCCTATATTATGTGACTAATGAAGTGTAGTTGATTAATCCAAAACTGAAACACTATTAGATTAGAATGTATAAGAATCTATCTCATTGTACTCATGATGATATTATAAATTTGGCATGATTTTTATGAGTCTTAGAGTATACAAAGATTTCAACCATAAATGCTACACCAAAATTATCCAGTTATGGGAGGAATATTATGTTCATCATGCCCAAAAACACTTTTGGTGTGTTCATGAACCCCAAAAAATACAAACTCATAAAGGTTGAACCAACATCTGAAGGAATTCCTCATTATATTACATTTTCTAACTCTCAACTGATGATACCTTTCTCTTATGTTTATTTTGGACAAAACACAAAATTCTCTCACCTTTTCAAAATGACATTAAATATTTATAAGGGGATACAATTTCTTCACAGTCATCTCATTCAACATCCAGTAATCAAAATATAAGCCTAGAGTATTTTCGACCATCTTAGAAAAAAGAATGGAGGGACAAAAGTATACATACACTAATTTATGAGACCATTATCCATCAACAATTCCATATTATTCTTGATATCTCTATGGACTATTTGTTTTAGTCAATATAGTGTAAGATAAACTGGCTCATTCCCCAGAATATGTTCATTTATAAACTCCATGTCTCTCCCAGGTGGAGAGTTGAGTAGTCCTCAGAAAACACATCCTAGAACCTATATACAATGGGTGGAAATACATCATGCATTACTCTTATGTCTTCTAGTATTAGAATATAAACATAGGGGATGATCACCACTAGTTGCTGATGAACTATCCCTACATAGAAATACTTGATGTCCCGCTCTTATTATTGTACATAATGGTCCCCCTTAGGAGACTAAAAAGTCAATCTCCATTGGTAACAATCAATGTGGGATCAGTATTCTACTAACATGTTTATACCCATAATTAGGTCAAATCCTAAAATTTCATGTATGTAAATATCCCAACTGAATAGACTCACCCAAACTGAGAGAGATCACCCTTTTCAAAAAAATATGCCTCTCAGACAAAATCTCAAATGTTTATCTATCATCATCACCCCACACATGAATTGTAAAATCTAGATCAAACCATTCACATATTGTGTAGATATAATGTAATGAGATGCTATAGTTTTATATAAGTTACAATGATGTGAATAATCTACATGAATAAAAATTATAACTATTGACAGTGCAATATCATTATCCGCACATATAGGATGAAATGTAAGAAACTTCCCTACCCCTTTCCCTAGGGACACATAATGATTACCATGAGTTTCACCACTCTACTAGTATGTTCACTAATTCCCAGATGCACCACATCCACTAACTCAACCACCAAATCCAGTAGTACTCTTACTGACCGACTGATACGACATAGAAGACCCCCTTCTTACACTCTGAGTCTTCTTATATCCCATATCAATACTCATATATTTTTATTTATAGAGTAAATTTTGTAGGATTTATGTCCTTCTAAATGATCGGAACTTTAATGGTGTTTGGGATAGTTTATGATAGGTTCCCAGACTACTGTATTAGTGGAAAAAATACATAGGTGATATCCTTAGTAATAGATCCTTTCCCCTCTCCACTATTCCTTTCACTTCACTGGAAAAAATTATCATTGATATTCATGATACCATTGTATGACATACCCCCTAATCTTCCAAAAGCAACAAAATGTCTGCCAGTGGAATCCTCTTTCAGGTTCTCCTCTCCTACGATAAAATGATCCACTACCTCATCAAAAATTATTAATCATAAGAAGTTAACCTAGGACTTAATTTCAGATTTATGATTGTCCTATAACCTCTTTTTCATATTTGTGTCATCCCCTTCCAGTGTTAGATCAAAGAACTACATGTAATTAAGGTGACCAACATAGTACTTCATAGACATACATCTCTAATTCAACTACATGACCTCAACTGCCCTCTCTTGTCTCATATTCTCTAGATAAATGTTATCTAGGAACTTATCTAAAAATACCTTCCATTACATACAATCTATTTTCTCGATATGGGCCTAAAAATCAAACTATATCTTCATAGACCCTCTTAAAAAATAATAGACCAACATTTCCCTCTTCTCACCAAAAGTATAGTGATAGTTTTCTATTTTCTAAAAGTAATCAATCCAGAACTCTGCTACCTCGGCTCTACTATCTCTATTAAAAGTTGATAGGTGTCGCAACTGAAACTATTGTACTAGATTTGAAATGATTTTACCAACCCACCTTGGGTCTATTTCCATAAATTTCAGGAAGTGAGTATATTTCTCTCAAAACATCACTTATACTTCTTCACTCAGCACCATCGATGCCTTATGTTCCACTACTTGTAGATCATCTCCAACCATATCCTCATATCATCCTCCCATCCTTATTTGACTTGGATGAATGTATCTCAATTACAATCCCACATCATAGGAAACAGAACACATATTTTACACAATTATAGTAAGGGTGATTTAAAATTATCAATAAAAAATAACCCCTCCCCCTTCACAAATGGAAAATGGAGCTACTTCCACGGATCTATAGCCATGGTTTAAATATCGTGGCTATAGGTTGTTATAGCCATGGTTTTCCGAACAGTGACTATAGGCCTATTTTTCGTGGCCTATTGTAATGGTTTTGTGTCATATGGCCACGGTATTCAAAACTGTAGCTATAGACCAATTTTTTCCTTGCCCTATAGCCACGGCTCTCAAAAACTATGGCAAAACATTTGGCGGGAATCCCTATATCCTTGGTTTTGAGTCTATTCCCATGGTTTTTTTATTAATATATATATATATATATATATATATCCAAATTGAGGTGAGGTTTAGTGGTAAGTGCGCTAGACTAGATAGTAGAGGTGCAGGGATCAAAACATGCTGGGGACATTTATAATTTTGGCTATTTCCTTGGTTTTCCAAAAATATTGCCATGGTTAAAACCATGACTATAGATCAAGAACCACAGTTTTATATTTGAAGGCCTATTTCCATAGTTATCAAAACTGTGGCAATAGTTTGGGGCCTACTTCCATGACGGTAGCGGCCACAGTTTGCCAAAACTATGGCCGAAGCCTTTGGCCACGGTTTTGGGGCATATTTCTATGGTTTTTAACCATGGAAATAACTGTTTTTCTAGTTCTGTTTCCCCACCACAATGTCAAAACTGAGGCTCTATCACTACCCTTAACCATCCATCATCTAGGGAATGGTTAATAATGGGTAAAATCATTTTCTTTATTCAATTTTTCTAATAAAAAATCAATTTATTCACATCTTTCATCATTTTCAATTTCTAATTTCATATTAGGTACCATTTTCTTTTCAATTACACAAGCGATGAAAAATATTTCAATTTCAGTAACATATGGAAAACTTGTTATCAAATCCTTTCATGAAATCATTCATTTCATAGAATAATTATTAGTTCCAAGAATTATGAATGTACACTCAACTGTCATTCCATTCTAAGCCACATCTCAAATCTCAAAAAATCATAGAAACAATAATCATATCTCAAAACAAGGGAAACACTGATGGTGAAATAGAAACTACTGTAACAACACACATTAATTACAACAATAAATCCCTATATACTTGGCTATTACCCTCATACATTGGGTAGCTACATTCAGGAACATGATCATAAGAAATGGATGACTCATAATATTCTCCAATATTCCTTTCCCAAATAATAATTTAAAATAAAAAGGAATGAAAACTCCTCTGATGCCACTATGCAGTGTCTTAACCAGGGTGCCACACACCGGTGCCTTGAGAAAATTGTTTCCAAGACCTCAACCACACATCTTCATATGCTGGAGGCTTATGATTAGTAATGAGGGTCTAATATTGATCATGGGGAGTCTATAAACACTTTATCAAAGTAATAAAATAGGGGAAATAAAAAAAATACGAAATGATATAACTATTAATAAACAAATCTAATATCACGTGATTACCAAAAAAAAGAAATACATTATCCAAAATGAATAGTAGCTATGTATTTGAAATAGAATCCCATGTCTAAATATTCAAAACCAAAATCAAATAAAGACATCAAAAACTCCCGTGTGGTTTCTAACACCATGTCTGGTTCCCTCATCCATGATTCATCCTAATGTATTTATCTAACAATGGTTCTTTCCATTATACATTCATGCGACCATGTAATATATTTAGGTATTGATCACGAATCTCGAGTAGGGAGAGGGTACATCTCAGTAGACCACCACCAATGGAATCTAAAATAATATACATTCATTAATAGTGTATATAGTTGTATATATAAATAATAATAATTATAAGTAAACATGTATAACATTTAATATTATTTAAATTAACAACATAAAACCTTAGGTTCTCGGGGACAATAAGACCCTCAATACCAGATTCAGCCGAATGCCAGAGTATAAAACACATTAAAAATACCATAGTTATCATTTATCATCTCATTAAATCACATCATAGCCACTTAGAACCATAGTCCATTGATAAATCATGGGTGTATAACATCATGTCTAACACCCCATGTGTATTTTTATCAGCATTATGTTTTCCAATTATTATGATCACATTAGTATTTAGACATCATTTCATGTCACATACTGTTATATCATATGGGTTTTTGATGAATCAGACCATGTCCCACAATATTTTTACAATAAGTTCATCACTATGGGTGTTTGATGTTGTAGACAATGTCACATAGATATTTATCAATCAATACATCACTATTATCCTGTGATGTAGTAGACCTTGTACCATGTAGATTTATCAATCAATTCATCAGTATGGGATTTTGATGGAGTAGATCATGTACCTCACATGTATATCATGTATATCACAATATCACATATATACAAATATCAAATATACCACATCTATCATGGTTAATCAAAATTAACACTCTTATTACAACTTCATAAGCATAACGGTTCAACCAACCATCCCATAATTTCAATTTCAATTAATTCAAAAACACATTAATTGACCAATCACACAATTCATCAATTAATTAAAAAAAATTATTTATTTAAATCAATCAATCACAAAAATAAAATAATTAAATATATAATTAATTATCCATATTCATATTTACAAAAATCTATTAATTAATTCAATAATTAATTAATCCATTTCCACAATTCCAATATCTCATTAAATAATTAAATAATTAAAAAATCTAATTTACCAAATTCCTGATCAATAAAACATCCATGAATTAATTCTAAAAGTAATTAATATAATTAAATCCTATTTCACAATCCCAATATCCCATTAATTAGTTCAATTATTCCATTCAATTTCCCCAATTAACGTAAATCTTTAACACATGGAAATTAAAACAAATAATTTCAATTATCCATGAAATTCCCCAATCATAGAAATTGAAATTATATAAATTACATACTTGTAATAAAATCAATACTATGGGATTGGAAATTATAAATCCTACCTAAAGTCACTGATGAGTGATCACTAAACAGAAATTCCCCAAATTGAAACAAATAGATAAATCTGATGACAAAGAATGAGATATTGAATCAAATGCTTCATATAATATTAAATAGATCATTATATTTCAATCTTAGATATAGATTCCAAACCAATAAGATAAAACATTCCTTCAATTAATTTTTGATTAGCGGGAAAGAAAAAGGAAACCAAAAGGGATAAAATCTATTTATAGTAGAGGTGTAGATCCTCCATTAAGGCATCGAATCATGATGAATGGTAGTCCGGATCTCTAAGAATTAATTTTGGGGCCACTAAAAATGAGAGTAATCCACAATGGTTTAGTTAGGGGTTTTAGGATATAATATAGGGTTTAAAAAAAATAAATCCAATTTTTGTGTCAATTAAAATGGAAAGAATGGTTTCTAGGGAAAGGGTGCATGGTTTGTTAAACCATGAAACTATTTTGGGGATGGTCATGGTTACTCCTATGAGGGTGAATATTTTGAAAAACTACACACTAGATGTCAAAATCCTCTCTAGTTGGGTTCAAATAGTTTTCTAGGATTGGGGCACTGTTTGGGAAAACCATCCACCAACTATGCCCAACTACTATTTCTCCCAATTTCACCAAAACACGTCTGAGATAAAACCTAAAAAAATTCTCAAGACAAGGGAAAAGAGTACCAAAAAATATTCTAGATACATATCTATAAATGTTCATGATCTTATATTTAGTCCTAAAAAATAGTTTCAAGAATATGCTAACAAAGGTGCATGGTTTTGGAAAACAATACGACACTTCAGGGGTATTGAAAAAGGTTTAGAAAATTTTTCCAGTGTGGGAGATCAGTTGTGAAAAGCCTATAAATTTATTAATATAGTTATTTTCCATGGTCTTCATATGGTTTGGAAAACTCTGCACCTTGACCCTCCATGTCGTGTTCTTTGGCAGAGACCACCACATGGTTGGTGAACAGTTATCCAAACCCTAAGGTCGAACCATGTAACACGTTTATTTTGGAGATATAAAAAATTTCCCCTTCATCCTTTTATCAATATCCCTCATACATTATTATTCATATAAATGAATAAAATATGGAACTTCTCTTTTTCTCTCATCATCCCTTTCTCTGTTCTACTTAGGTTATGGATTAACATCCTTTTGGGGACTCTTACCATATATTTTTTTGGAAACTACATATTTGTATTTATATGACTATAAATATGATAGATTCACTTTTATTTTTATCTCACCAAATGAAATAATAAATCCATGTGATATTATTTACCCTATTTTTGGGTATCTTTAAACATCATTATTTTATTCAAATTCGGTTAGATTTAGAAGCTGATATCATAAAAATTATCACATTTGAGTATAATGTAGATGGTTCCTTGAATAATACTTGATTTTGCCGATATTATGGGTGTAACTTTATATAATCCATTTTTTTGTTCTATGAGATATCCCTAAAAATTAAATACATTATTTTAAATACTTAAATTGATCACATGAGACTCATATGGGCATACTCTTGCTACACTACATGTAGTTAATCTGAGTAAGGGGCTTAGACTAACCTGGGAAATTTTGGACGTGTATGTAAATTGATTATTTTTTTAATCGATATGATTTGTTCAATTAAATTATAAATGGAAAGTAGTAAGGATTAAGGTTATTTTGATCACATAGACATAGGTGACATGGTTCGTAATATTGGGATTCCTTCGGGATTCATGGGGTGTTTTTTATCACCAGGTTGAGGTGAAATGGTCATTTGATTGACACGATGAGTTTGGAAGGTTAAGGGAATTGATCTCAACATTAGAATGGGCTTGGATATAGGGATTTAGTGAAACAATCATAGGGGAACGTGGTTCTTGATGATGTGTCTATGATATTTTGTGACATCCATGCACTTTTTGTTAGTTAATGAAGAATTAGAGTCATGTGAACATAGATATGACTAAGATGAGGAGGTTTTGAAAACTTGTTGTTCATGGAGTCCCCCATATATTATGTGAATTCAGTGATGTTTTGACCATCAGATGTGTTGGGGTGATCATAATATAAATCCATGTGGGGGTGATAGACTATTATTTTATGGATTTAAGACCTTCTCTTGAAGGTTGAGGCTTTCCATGATGCTTGAGGTAATTGTGTAAATATATTTCGATGATTGATAACATCATGCTTTAGAATGTAACCATTTAGATAATAGTGATTTATTTGTAGGAAAAATAGTTTTGTGCCTTGGGGCGTCGAGCTTCAAATCGATGATAATTTTCTATACTGATGTCCGAGGGACCAGTGAAATGATTGGGCATTCATTATAGACACATGGTTACATGATTGGGGGCAGGAGTGTCTATAGTAATTTTTTGATGGAACCTGAGGGTTTACTAGGGTGGTTATTCATCAATGGATTGCACAGGTGTTAATCCATTGATCCTGGCCTCATCGAATATATATAGGAAAAACATGGTTTATTTCAATTAAATATATGGAGAACATATTCAGACTTATACCGCTGATGGACAAAGAAGGTAGAAAGCTTCCTTGTGGTTGTTGAGCACAAGGGAAGCATGTTTTTTATTGAATGACCTTGTAATTAATTTTAATTTATATTAAAAAAATAGATTCATAAGTATGGATATAATGTAGGAAAAAACTTTTGGTGGATTTCTAAGATTAATTCTCACATGCTACATGATCCCCAAGGAACATAGGTAGAATTTATGTCAAGAAGATAAGGTAGAGATTAGGCTTGGGAGCTTGACCATAGTGATAGAGTTGTAGCTTTTTAGTGGGATGGATGATGGAAGAAAAAAATTATTCCACTATTAAATATGGAGTTTCGTTTTGATTTAAAATTATTTATATATGTATGTATTGTCGTGGTCGACCATAGGTGACCCTCCCTGTCTATTTTTTTTACGAACTTCTATTCCATGTTTATTATTCTACAAATGGTTTTTTATATCATTTATTATTAAAAAATTTCTATTATTCCATTGGTTTTATTCTATCATTTATATGTATGTTTTGTATTATTAAAATTCTTTATTTGTAGGGACTATAACTAATAAGACCACCATATGGTATAATATCCCCACTATCACCTCTCAAAAACTCAATGATAGTCAGCAATCGTTGGCATATAGGGAGGTTCTCCTAAGGCCTAGAGTCCAACCAGCTCGGTGCATTGTTCGAGTTGGAATCATTGACAGGACACTACAATAACAAAGAGAAAATAAATCCCAATGATTATAAGGACTTGATCACATGTTTTTATAAGATAAATTAAAATTTTCTATCTAGAAACATCATCAAATACTAAAATGACAGACCAAAAATATATGTTTCCTCCTAATATAATCTACATAATATGGTAATGTTTTCTATAAATAATTTTGTTTACTATAATTTTAAATTATAATCATATATGCTTCCAAAGAATAATTAATCCTTTATATCTCAAATAAAATCCCATCATTGAAAATAATATTTCTATGAACATTAATATTTGAATGTTACTAAAATATTGACCCCCCATAAAATGTAAATTTAATCACATTGTCCTTAAATCACTTTACAATCCAATTATTATCTCTATATTAGATCATATATTACAAAAATTTAATAACCCATTTATCATAATTTATCCTAATTACCTCCACATAATTGAGTTTATTAACATAAATGTTTTACAATACCATTCCACTTATGTACACAAAATATAAAACCACTCTTCCAAAAATAATAATTTCACCAAAACAGATGTTAATCATAATAAATAAACATTCCTCAGTCATATATTAGAAGAAAATTAATTTTAATGATATTCTATCGTAACATAAAACATAAAAAATGTTAATTATTTTAAACATACGATCACCCCTGAACTAATTAGCACAAAATAGCACCACAGAGCTGTAAAATATCCTCATCTAAATATTCATACCCTATAAATTTATATAAAAAATTATATTTATACCAACTATAATGAACCATAACATAAATAATAGATAATAAAACAACTTAAACAAGGGCTATACTTTTTAAAATTTTTAATATATTTTAATTTTAAAGTTTTAGTTGATTGGGGAAAATATTACATATCAAACCATTATAAAACATTATGGACACATCCACTAAATTTCCATTATTTTCCACAAAAATAGTTTCTTATGTGTACACACCACTTATATTAATGACACTTTTCATCAATTAAGATGTATCAAATTTTTCCGTTCTATAAAACCTCTAAATAAATATCACTTATTAGAAAAATTAAAGACGAGGTATTATATCAAAATCATAGTTTGGGATATAAAAAATTCACATCAGCTTTTTTGAAATTAATGAAAATCCATAAGATACATATCATTTTTATATTATATAGTATTGATCGCAAATTAATATTTTTCTCATAAAAATGAAATAATCATTATATTCCCAATGTTTTAATTATAAATATTAAGTAAACATAAATGATAAAAACATTAATAAAATTTATATAGAAAAATATGATAACTCATTAAATCTAACCTTTCACCTTTATAAGATCCTAAAAATTCCATAAATCATGAGTTCCATTTCATACCCAAAAATCATAATATTTCATTTAGAAAACCACATTGGAAAACCATGAAGAAAAAATGGTACATTATCCGTAACATATATCATAAAATTGAATCGCCATACATAAATATTTTAACATATCTTATGTGTATCCTATCATTAATAAACTCAATAATTTTTCCCAATAAATTTAAAATATATATTTTTCTCACTGGTAACCGAATGTTTTTGGACCCACTCTCAATTAATATCAATTTTACAAGAATATTTGATTGAATAAATCACATATAGATTATTTTTTTCCATCAAACTCATTTGAATTATCATTAAATCTTATAATAAATGACACTTTCAGATATATCATAAATAAGAAAAAAATCCATTTTCAACAAATTTTTTTTTATGAAGGAAAATATTTTATAAATGTATAGATAAATTGATTATTTGAAAATAAAAAATTGTACATTTAATATAAGACTCAATGTAAATAATGGTATTGATAATTTGAAAAGATGTTAATTTTATATTCATGAAAACAAGGAATATTTTAACACATTGAAAATGATGTAATAAATACTCATAAAGAAATCATTTACAATATTTCATTTAAACCCATTTTAATAATAAAAAATATAGAATCATATGACCTTTATCAAAAATTTAATCATAAATAAAAATATTAAAAAATTAAAATTAAATTGGAATGGAATAAAAAGAGGTGCAAGGAAAAACATTAAAAATGTTTTCCAAAAGAATGTGCCTTAGCTCGTGTCCTGAATCATATTGTTTATTTTTAGAACATCATGAGTAGTAAAATCACTAAATCATTATACAATATTAAGAACAATATTTTCTTTCATTCAATTTTCATTATTCCCCTATTTTCAATTTTTAATAATTTATAGTCAGATTGTAATATGGTTAACTTCAGGTTTGAAGTTTTGAGGGCGTGCCATTTATTAGTCAAAAATGAATTTGGTATCATTAAATTGGTCAATTCTATCATGTTTATATAATCTAAATAATAATAATTTTGAAGATATTATTTTTTACACATTAAATAGATTTTCAAAGATAGCATGAGAAGGAGGATTGTAAAAATAAAAGGTGTCATATCACAAAGGTGGTAATCCGCACATACAAATGAGTGATGTTACATTAATTTATATTTGATTGAAACAAAATAAGATATATAATATTTTCATTTTATATAATCATATATATGTTTATAATATTACATTTAATCTTTAGATCAGTCCTTATTATAATCCATAGAAAATGATAATGAAAAAATATTCACACCACATTTTAAAGGTGGTATTCCGCATGCGTGGGAAAGAAATGTTTTAATTTTCCAACATATTGAAAGAGTAATAAGGTAAGTGTTATTTAATCATTTTAGATGAAAAATATCTTCATAAATGACATAAGTTTTCAATTATTCTATCTTCATAAATAATTTTCTAACACTGGGATGGAAAATGAATCATGTCGCTTAGTGGAGGTGGTTGTTCACACAAACACATGACTGATACATTCATTTACCATAGAAAATAATATGAGATGAAAATGTTTATAACATAAAAATAAATAAAACAAAGTACTAATGATTTCTATGGTATTTTCCCATCAGGGGAAATTAATATATTTAGGTATTAAAATAAGATTTAAATGTAAAAGAATCCGTTAATAATTATATATCTTCATTGGAAAACCTCATATGGCTTAAATATCAATACTTCATATATTGGACTTCTGTTTATACCTAAACATCTTGAACATGAGGATTATTTTTGGAATAAATATTTGGGTGGGGAGTTATTGAGATGTATATATCATTTTGTGTGAGTAATAGAGAATATAAATTCCCTTTTATAAGCGAGGTTGGTGGAATCCATTTAATTACATGAAATATCGATATATAATTAGTATCTAACTCATGATAAATGGATCCAATTTAACATATAATAAATTATAAGGAGTTTAAATTCTAAATATAATCGACCAATCTAATTTAGATAGGTTTCGATATCATTTTAGAACATATTATTTTGATTGACCCTTTTATACCCATTTAACATTATTCATTGTAACACTGATTTCAATTTTCAATTTTGGTGAAACTAATTAGAAAAATTAAAAATGTAAGATAAATAGTCTATTAATTGTATCCTCAATAAGTTTCCCTAAATTTTAGTTCGGAAAATAGTTTTATGATTTTTAATCAATAAACAGAATTGTACATTAATACCATTAAATTAACTTTTCGGGAAAATTCACAAATTTTAAAATTAACTGAATTAAGATAACATTTTTATTTGAATAAAAACACCTATATAATCTATTATCTTGAAAATGTATCTGTTAAATGTTTTTGATTCCTTAAATAATATAATTATTGTCATGTATATTATTTTCAAATCACTTTATTTGATATTTTCCAATGTTTTAAGAAGCATTGAATCTGTGTAATATATGAATTTTAAATAACTATAATATTTTTCAAAATTCAATACTATATTATTAAAATCAAAATAATTTATTTTACCAAATTATGGTCATATTGTATCATTAATAATTAATTTTTTACTCATACACTCTATATGACAACATACAAATGATACAAATTTAGGGGAAATGGCCTTTAAAAAAATTACAGTTCATTCTATTATAAGACATCCATGAGTACAATGAGATCCTCCATATATAATCCATGAATGAGTCTAGGTTTAGAAAAATTACAAATAAAATAATTTTTATGGTTCATGTTAATTTGAATCAATTCTAAATAGTTAATGTTTTTATCCTTAGTTACCTTTATAGAGATAATTCATTTTTTAACTCGGTAACTTATTTTTATGATTAGAATTAAAATTAAAATTATAACCTAATATGAACATACATTTTTATAAATTTAAATCGATATTAATTTATTATAACTATAGAAGTGACCAAATTCTATTTTTTACATAACATCCTTACACGTAATGAAAAATATATTTATGAAAATTCAGTTTTATGAATAAAAATGATGATATAAAAAAATTAAATATATCCCTACTTACTATAGAATTAATTATTTTATGATTCATAAAATGTGTATTATGTTAAATTAAAACATAATCTAAAATAGAATGGTTTATTTAAATAAAACGTTTTAATAAAAAAATGAAATTTTATAAAATATTAGAAATTTTCAACAGATATTAAAAAATATATGTTTTTATAATAACAAAAAAAATATATTTTTGAATACTATTAAACGCAGACATAAAAATTGGATTACTTTTTTTGAAACACAAATTCTAATATTGGATGATATTTCTCATAATATATGAGAACACAATTCAATAGAATTATATAAGAGAAAATGTAATTTTAAGGAAAAAAATGACTATATTCTAAATCAAATTTACATTCCATTCAAAAAAGTACGAAATATCATGGGTAGAATGTTTTTAACCTCTATATGTTTAAAACTAATTATGAAATAATAATAATGTTGTAGTGTCCTTGAACATTTATATAGAATTAGACGTTCACTAGGACTCCCATATTTTTTCAGAATATCAACCATAAAATTACCTTTCCTCCATGTGTAACTAACATACATACTCTATCCAATCATTATCTTACACATCCTAACATACTATTCTAGGATCCATGGGATGCACATATTGTTATAAAGGAAACCAACCAAAAATAATGCAATCATTACAAAAAAACATAATATTAGAGGCCGATTTTTAGAGGGGTTCTGCACAACCACCTCTAAATTCAATTTAGTGGGGCTTGTGCACAACCCCCTATAATAATTAAATTTTTTGGGGGTTCAGAAAACCTTCAAATATTTTTATTATTATTGTTTAGAATTTTTTTATTTTAGAAGCAGTTTTTTCAAAACCGTAGCTAATTTAATAATTTTTGACGATATATATTTAGTTGAATTTTACAGGTGATATATATATAAAATAATATTTGTTTGGACATATATGTGTGTATATATATTATTTATTTTCTAATGAAATTTTTGTGGTCCACCTCCCCCTCTAATTTTAGATATTAGAGGGGGTTTATAAATCGCACTTCTAGTCCCATATATTAGAGGGGGTTTGAACCCCTTCTAAATTTATAAATTTGAGGTGGTTTTGAACACCCTATAATTGGTGTGATTAAAGGGGGGGGGGGTATAGACCCCCTCAAATTGACGACATTGTAGGTAGTTTTGTTTTCTAATTCATAAAAAATTATGTGGGGTATGAACCACCCCAAATCCCATTGATTAAAGGGGGCTCCATTCCCCCTCTAAATTTATAATAATTTTTGAAAATAAAATTTCATATAAATTTAAATTTTATAATATATTTTTGAGTGTGTTAATGTTTTTGTGTTTATATGTATAAATTTATTACATAAAACAATAGTATAAATTTATTTAAATACATTATAATATATATATAAGAACATTATATAAATACATTAAATAAATACTTATACATAAAAAATGTATACGTATATAAATATTGATATCTATAGTATAAATGTAATCAAAAATACATTTATTCAAATATATAAATTTTTTAAATAGATTTATTAATACTATACATTTTTATTATGATTTATATTATACCTATATTATATTAAATATATTTTTAATATATTTTTTATAAATACTTTTATATTATATTATGTATACAAATAAATATAATTTTAACAAAATTAAATATAAATATAAATATAATCATACGTTATATTTATAATATATAATTGTTATATATATTTTATGTCACGACTAGTCCCAGTGGGGCCCGCCCCGTGACTCCCCAAGCCCACAATGCTGAAATGTAAAAACCACTATGGAACATAAAATCATGCATACAACTAAAACCATCCAATAGAGTACAATTAAAGGTAGAGTACAAAAAAGTAAATAGGGTCGGAATACAAGCCCACCAAGAACAAGAGTCTGAAAACTGCAAAGTCCAACTTGTAAACACAAAAGGAACTGGGACTGCTGCTCGTAGCCATAGGAATGCCTCGACCTGTAGGGAAGTCAGAAAGCCTTGTCATGTCCTGGTCTTCCCTGGACTCTGTCAAAAGGCTACTCATCTGCACAAGACACCAGACATGCGGGCAAAGCCCTTTTAAGGGTGAGTATAACAATACTCAGTAAAGGACACCGAAAACCACAAAGAAGTACACAAAGTAAGGTACAATTAGATATGCACAATATATGTCTACATAACATATAGTACAAACTAGATACACTAAAAAAATAGACCAGTAGTCTAGAGACAAGTCGCACAACCACATACCCCCGTTAGGGATTCAGTTCAAAGATTTCTGAGAAGCACTCGTACCAGGAGAACACACTCCACGAGCCTTACAGCCCTGATGACGTCCGTCCGAGATGTACCATTTTTCGGGAACTATCACGAGAGTTAGTCACACTCATTATGGGAGACACACTCCTGAGTGGGAAGTTTTCTGATAGATAGAAGCACTCATTACAGGAGACACACTCCTGAGTGGGAAAGATCGTGATACACAGATGAGGAAAACTGCCAGGGCCATGGAAAATTCTGCGACAAATCTGGATTCACTAGTTAATTGATACACCATCTTGGTTGCGGACCAGTACCTGGTAGAGTTGGTCACGTACATGCGTGACTCTACCTAGGGTCAGGAATGGATAGAGGATCTCGATCCGGGCCTCTCGGATGGATTCCTGACTCTATCACATGAATTCTTGCTGAAGGGATCATACTTCTATGTGAGGAAATGATGCATGACCTTCAAGGAAAGAGATGAAAGTGCACTAACCCAAACGAAAGATGTACAAGATATGGTGAACTAGAAGCCCATGCCGTTTTCCGAAAATTACACGACGTGTAGAAAGTTTCACGTTGTGTTTTCTGACCCCGGGTACTGCTCGTGTACAACGGCCCGTGTCATTGGCTGGTCATGTAGAAAAATTGGCTGCCCGGACTATACTACGATGTACATGCCGTGTACGAGTAACTGGGGTTGGCTCCTTGTATGCTGGCCATGTGGCTGTACACGATCATCAACCTCTGTACATCAGCCCATGTAATCGGTACATAGGGTCACCCGCATTACTGGCCTCTACAGTCCGTGTGATGGAGTGCATGTCGTGCACTCCATCCCGTGTCTGTATATCCCCTAGATACATGCTGAGACCAGCGTAGCCGCCTCTGCCATGTTGTACACGCCGTGTCTCCTGAAGCCGTGTAGATCAACACGTGTCTGTGTACTTCCTTAAATACATTCCAAGATTCGGGGAACGTCTGACACGCTGTGTGACTAGGGTCACATGCCGTGTGATTCTTCTGTGACCCTTGAAACAGTAGCTGCCGCCAGCACTACATGGCGTATTCTTCAGAAGTACACGCCCTGTATTCTCGAAATTTCCAGAAACACGGGCTTCCGCTGTCGCGCCTTCGATGATGATCCGTTCGTCTATCTGGCCATATGATCACTGCGAAACTTCAAGTTTTTGGTCGCCCTGATACCACGAAGCTGCTCCTGATGTTTTCAGAGCTCCGATCAGCTCCGAAAACACGATATTATCTTCCCATTCTAAGAATTCTCGAAGAACGCCCTTTTCTGATCCGTCCTGATTCGTCATCCGCCATCATCTATGCACCTTTGTAAGGTCATTGCGGTGTCAAACCATCGATTTGGGATTTTTGTGTCATGGAATAGATGTGCAAAGATCAGTTTTTCATCACCCTGTGAAGAACTCGAAGAACACGTGAGGAAAGAATGGGTGAGAAATCAAATAAACAAAGTGAGGAACGAACCCCCGCCGTTATTCGTCACGTCGTTGATCCGCTCTCGTTAGTAGTCTTAAACGGAGCAAGAATCTACAATAACAAAACAACATGGATCAATTCCCGGAATAATCCTGATAAAACTCTCCCACAATAACGGAGGAATCCGCGGATCAACTTGATCATGGTTGATCTGCGTTCGTCGTTTAAAATCAAAAATGGGGAAAAGAATTCTAATAAAAAACCCCTACCTCAGCTGGGATCGATCGCTCACGAAGGTGTCGCGCTGCCACCGTCATCGAGACCCTTTAATGTTGTGGGTGAAAGGCTTCTAAACTCTGATTCGTCATAGTTCATCATTGAGGGTTTTCTCCAATGCTCCGTGAATCCTCTAGCAATTTCTCCCTAATATTCATCAATGACCACCAATCGCTTAACCCATTAAAAAGGGAATCATGATTTCCATTTAAGATACATTGCGGTATTAACGACTCCGTATTGCCATTCTTGAGTCATTATGACGCGTCATTAAAAAGGAAACAGATGTCCCATTCCTGCACTACATCGGATGTTTCTTTATAAAATAAAATAAACATTTAGCAATTTATTTTATTTTCATTTTACTAAAAATATACGAAAATTATCTTTTTCCCTTGACCCGCACCTGTCAAGGTTAGGCTCGTTCTTAGGTGAAGTCCTCGTCCCAGACGCAACGGTTCCCTCATATTTTTAATCTGGGAATCTGTTTGGAAACCGCCCCAACCGCACATAGGTGACGACTCACTTAAATTAAAAAAAGTTCAAACCACCATTCCAGGCTCACTAGACCTCAGAATGATGTTCCGTCGTTGCGCCCGGTCTCTAAATTATTCCATATAATATTTGAAAATAATAAATAGAAAAATCTTAGACATTACATTATCCCCACCTTTGGGATTTACGTCCCCGAAAATCCAAAACAACGACTACTCAAAAAGATGTGGGTACTGGGCAGGGATCTGGGCCTCCCACTCCCACGTGCTCTCCTGAAGATTCCCATGCTGCCACCAGATGCGCACCAAGGGAATATATCGTCCACAAAGGATCCTCTCCAACTGATACTCGATCTCCACCGGGTAGTCAGCAATGGTCACTCCATCCTCGATGTCCAGCTCGCCCCAGTCGATGAAGTGTGATGGGTCATGCACGTACCTCCTCAGCTGCGACACGTGGAATACATCATGTATCTGATGCAACTATGAAGTTGAGCTAGGCGGTATGACACCTCTCCAACTCTGCATAGTATCTGGAAGGTTCTGATGAACCTTGGAGATAGCTTGCCACCTTGGCCAAATCTCTGTAACCCTCATCAAGGTGAGACCTAATGGAAGACGTTGTATCCCTCTTAGAACTCCGAAGGCCTCTATCATCGATCAACATAAGACATCTTTCGGCTCTGTGTAGTCTTAATCCGCTCTCGGATGATCTACTCCTTCTCTATGGTAGCTCGCACCAACTCCGGATCCATGAGTGCTGACTCTTCGGGGTCGGTCCAGCAAAGCGGTGACCGGAAGGGTATCCTGTAAAAGGCCTCGAACGGTGCCATACAAATGGTTGAGTGTTAGATGTTGTTGTACGCAAACTCCACCAGTGGTAGGTGGTACTCCTATCTCGACCAAAGTCCAAGATACAAGCTCACAACATATCCTCCAGAACCTGAATGGTCCTCTCTGTCTGACCATCAGTCTGGGGATGAAAAGTTGTGCTCAAGCATAACTGAGTCAAACAATCCTCCTGCAATCCCCTCCATAACTGGGATGTGAAGCGAGCGTCTCGATCTGAGACTATAGTCAAGGAGACTCCATGAAGCTGAACTATCTCCTGCATGTAGAGGTGTCCCAAACTCTCTACATAACTCTACTCTCTGATAGCTAGGAAGTGGGCCGACTTGGCGAGTCGGTCAATGATCACCCAGATGGAATCATGCCCCTGGGACGTCCTTGGTAATCGTTTCATTAAGTCCACTGATATTCCATCCCACTTCCACTCTAGAACATATTGGGGGTGAGCTAATCCCACTGGAACCTGGTGCTCAGCCTTCACCTGCTGGCATGTGAGGCATCGGGAAATGAACTCCGCTACTACTTTCTTAATGCCTGACCACCAACACTGTCCTCAGAGATCCTGGTACATATTTTCCACCCCAGGATGTACCACCAAAGGGGATGAATGAAACTCCATTAGGACCTCCTCCTGCAATTCCACTGGTACAATAGTCTGTCCTCTGAAAAGAAGTACGTGCTCCCCACCGTGTGAATATCCATAAAGAACATGTCATGTGGATAACTGAGCACGTAATGACATATAATCAACATCCCCAAGTTGTGCCTCCCTAACTCATTGTAAGAGTAGAGGGGTGACAACCATCAACTGTAGGTATGTTGTATCCTCTCCATCCATGAAGGATAACTATAACGAGACTAACTGTTGTGTTGCCACACTCAACAAATGTGAGCTCGACCTTTTGCTAAGAACATCTTCCACCTTGTTCCCCTTTCTAGGAGTATAGATGATATCGAAATCATTGTCCTAGAGGAACTCTATCCATTAACTTTGCTGCAGATTTAGATCTTTCTGCGAGAAGATGTACATGAGACTCTTGTGGTCAGAGTAGATGATAAAACGCTCGCCCAGATGGTAGTGTCGCCACATCTTTAACACGAAGACCCCTGATGCCAACTTGAGATCATGGGTCGCATAGTTCTGCTCATGTGGCCTAAGCTAGTGAGAACCATAAGCAATCACTACATGCTGCTGCATCAGGACACAACCGAGCCCAGTCCTTGATGTGTCACATAAAACTACGTACTCGACACCCTCCTTCAGCAATCTCAATACTGGGGTGCTCATCAACCTCTGTCTCGGCTGCTCAAAAGCTTGATGGCACTTCTCTGTCCATATGAAAGGTTGTCCCTTCTTGGTCAAGGCTTCCTTTGGTGCTCATATCCAGGAGAAATCATTGATGAATCTCCTGTAATATCCTACCAACCCAAGGAAGCTATGCACCTCCGTCATGCTCTGAGGTGGATCCCATGCTAACAATGCCCCCACCTTGGATGGGTCCAAAACTACTCTAGCTGCTGAGATGACATGTCCCAGAAAGTCAACCTCCTGAATCTAGAACTAGCACTTCGAGAGCTTCCCATAAAGCTGGTGCTCCCGGAGTTCGTCCAGAATCATCCGAAAGTGTCTCGCGTTCTCCTCCTATGACGCCGAGTACACAAGGATGTCATCAATGAAGACCACTATGAACTGGTCCAAGTATTCCTAGAAGATCTGTTTCATCAGTCCCATGAACACTACGGGGGAGTTCGTCATGCCAAAAGGCTTCACAAAGTACTCATAGTGATCGTAGCGGCATCTGAAAGTCATCTTCGGTATATCCTCCTCTCGCACTCGTAGCTGGTGATAGCCTGATCGAAGGTCAACCTTCGAGAACCACTATTACCCTCTTATATGATCAAAGAGGTCATCTATTCTCAGTAGAGGACACTTTTTCTTCACCGTCACCTTGTTCAGGCGCTGGTAATCCACACACAACCTTAGACTCCAGTCTGCCTTCTTGGCAACAAAACTGGGGCCGCCTAGGTTGAGATGATGGGTCTCACAAAACCCATGCTCTACAAATCCTCCAACTGCACCCTCATCTTGTGATGCTCTGATGGAGCCATCTGATCTGATGATGAAGAAATTGGTGATGTCTCGGGGTATTTGTAGATGCAAAAGTCGATCTCCTGATGGGGAGGTAGTCCTAGAACATCTTCGGGAAAGACGTCCTCGTACTCCGCCACTACTGCTGGGAACTGGGAGCTCACAACATCCACTACTCCGAGGGAAAGTCTGGCCAACTCATGAGTGATTGGAGGCAACCTCTTTTGTATAAGTCCGTTATGGGCGGCCTGGGTTTCCATCTCTCCGACAAAGGAAAACCTCATTCCATCATGGTGGACACACCGCACTTTTCACCTAAAACTGTCAGTCTGGGCATGGACCGAAGATAACCAATCCATACCAAGAATGACATCGTAAGGACTCCACACTGCCACCATGATGTTCCAACTGAAACTCTCACCTCCAAGGGTAAGATCACACTATCTACAATGGTGCGTGATCATCGAGTCTCCTCCCGTAGGTGTCTCCAAACTTAAGGATCGAGTCAATAGTTCTACCAGAATTTCTAGGTTTCGTGCAAGACATTTGGCTATAAAGGAATGACTGGCACTTGTGTCTATAAGAACGATAGCTAACGTAGAGAAGACATAAGTCATACCTCGAATCAACCCTGAAGTCCCTGGGTTATATGTCTCGACCACATGCAGTTGTCCCCGCCCCTGTCCCCCAGCTCCCTGAGCCTGGTGCGGACCTCCTGGGGGTGGTGGTGAAAGTAAGTCGAAGCGTCTGCCACCACCTGCATCTCTCCCTGCTCTTCTACCATGTCTCCGCCTGGATGGTCTGGCTGTTCCATTCTCTTCCTCTTCCAAGGTGGTTCTTCCACCACTTCCCTATCAACAGCTCGACGGGTCAGGCAATCACTTGCGAGATGTCCCCTACCGTCGCATGAGTAGCATTGCTTCTCCCAAGGTTGACGGTATCCATTATGAGAGCCATGGACTGTCGATCCCCTATTCTAGGTCCTCCAATGAAGTTTCCCACATCCAGATCCCTATGCCTGATGTCGGCTCCCTTCTGCAGGGGTCTCTGCTCCTGTCTGCATGCTGCTGACTGCCGGCGGCTGTCTCTCCTCCGCCAAGAAGCTCTCGATCACCAAGGCCTGCTCAAGCACTCCAGCATAAGTCGATATGCATAAGGGCATGACACTAGCTCGGATGTCTCGTCATAGACCTCACTCGAAGGTCCAAGCCCTGATGTACAGATCCCTGACCATATCCATCGAGTACCTGGTGAGGTTGGTGAACCACGGTGAAGAGTCAGCTACTGTCATACTGCCCTGCTAGAGCTGAAGAAGCTCTTGGATGCGTATAGCTCTTAGTGTAACCAGAAATAAATCCTCCTTGAAGAGTCTCTCAAACATCATCCATGAAAGAGTCTCCTCTTCATGAGTCCATGTGGTCAGACTCCACCATCGTCCTACCGAACCCTGAAAAAGGCTCACTCCTAGGATCACCATCTAGTCTGTTGGTGTCCTCACTAGACGGAAAAATCTAGTCACTTCCTGAAGCCATTCCTCAGCCTCCTGAGGGTCAAGCTCGCCTTGGAACCTGAGGGGTCTCGGTCTTTGGAACTCATAGAGCACGCTAAGCCTATGCTTTTTTCCGGTCAGTACTACAGGTACAACTGGCTACTCCACTGGTGGTGGCATAACTGGTGCACCGCCTGGTGGTAATGCCTGGGGAACTAGTCCCTATATCAAAGCCTCGTCACTGATTGGGTCATCCTCGTGATCGTGCTGCTGAATCCTAGTAGGTATGCGTCATGGAGGCATCCTGTAAGGAAACAAGATGTACCATTGTCAAAGAGTATATCTAGATAGCTGACACAAGGGATATGGAAATCACAAACCATTCATATATGATTCATGTAACTTTTATTCCCCCAAATCCCGTGTTTTCATGTACCGTGTTGAAAAGAAGGTTATTAGAGTTCTGGTGTATTGATATTTCGCACACCGCACCAACACTGGAGTCTCGAGCCTGAAATCCGAACCTGAAACATTTAACATTGTTTCCCCAAACCAAACTCACAACTCTTGGTCCTAAGGTAGAACCGACCACCTCTAATACCACTCTACCACAACCCATCCCAGTGGGGCCCACGCTGTGACTCCCCAAGCCCAAAATGATGAAATGTAAACACCACTATGGAACAAAAATGCATGCATAAAACTAAACCCAACCAAAAGACTATGATGAAAGGTAGAGTACAAAAAATGTAAACCGGGCTGGAATACAGGCCCACCAAAAACAAGAGTCTGCAAACTACAAAGTCCAACCGGTAAACACAAAAGGTACTGGGACTGTTGCTCAAAGCTGTAGGAACGCCTCGGCCTGTAGGGAACTTAGAAAGCTCAGTCCTATCCATGTCCACCCTGGACTCTGTCAAAAGGCTGCTCGTATGCACAAGAAACCAGATGTGTGGGAAAATACTGTGCAGGTGTGAGTATAACAATATTCAGTAGAGGACCCCAAAAACCACAAAGCAGTACACAAGTAAGGTACAGTCATCTATGCACAGTACATGTCTACAGAACATAAAGAAAAATCCAAATATAATCCAAACCCCAACCTGTGGTCTAGATACAAGTCGCACAACCGTATACCCCCATTAGGGATTCAGTTCAAAGATTTCCAGAAAGCACTCATCCCAGGAGAACACACTCCACGAGTCTTACAGCTCTGATGATGTCCTTCCGAGAAGTACCATTGGTCGGGAACTATCACAAGAGGTAGTCACACTCATTATAGGAGACACTCTCTTGTGGAGAAAGATTTACGATAGATAGAAGCACTCATTACGGGAGACAAAGTCCTTAGTGGGGATGATCGTGATACATAGATGAGGATCACTGCCAGGGCCATGGCGGATACCGAGACTCATCCAGATTCACCAGTTTGGTCATACACCATCTTGGTAGAGGATCAACACCCGGTATAGATGGTCACATCAATGACTGACTCTACCAAGGGTAAGGAATGGATATAGGATCTCGATCCGGGCCTCTCGGATGGATGTCTGGCTCCATCACAGAAAGTCCAGCTGATGGGATCATACTCCTGTGTGAGGAAATGATGCATAAACTTCATGGAATGAGAATAAAGGGAACTAACCCAAATAAAATATGTCCTTGATATGGTGAATAAGAGGACCATGCCATTTTCCAAAAAGTACATGACATGTAGAAAGTTACACACCGTGTTCTTTGACTCTGGGTATTACCCGTGTACAACGGCCCGTGTCATAGGCTGGTCATGTAGAAAAACTGGGTACACGACGTGTAGTACGATGTACACGCCCTGTCTGAGTAAATGGAGTTAGCTCCGTGTATGCTGGCCATGTTCCTGTACAAGGTCATCAACCCGTGTACTCCAACCCGTGTAATCGGTACATGGGGTGACCCGCGTTACTGGCCTCGACTGGCCATGTGATGGAGTACATGTCTTGTACTCCATCCCATGTCTGTGTATCCCCTGGATACATGTTGAGTCCCGCGTAGCCGCCTCTACTAGGTTGTACACGCCGTGTCGCCTGAAGCCGTGTAGATCAACCCGTGTCCGTGTACATCCTTAAATACACGTAGAGCTTCAGGGATAGTCCGACCAACCGTGTGACTAGTGTCACACACTGTGTGATTCATCTTCAACCCCCAAAACCCTAGCTACCGCCAGCACTACATGGTGTGTTCTTCGTAAGTACACTCTGTGTATTCTAGAAATTTTCAGAAAGAAGGACTTACGCTATCGTGCCTCCGGTGATGATCCCTTCATCGATTCGGTCATCCGATCTCCATGAAACTTCCATGTTTTGGTTGCCTCGACACCACGAAGCTGCTCCCCATTTTTCAGTCCTCCGATCGGCTATAAAAACATGATTTGATCTTCTCGTGCGAATAACACTCGAAGAACACCCTTTTCCGATCCGGCCCGATTCATCATCTGCCATCGTCACCACACCTCTGCAAGGTCGTTATGGTGTCGAAGATTTGATTTGGTATCATTTCCTCGTGGAACGTATGCGCAACGATCCATTGTTCATCGCCCCATGAAGAACACGAAGAACGCGTGAGGAAAGAAAGGGTGAGAAATCCAATAAACAAAGTGAGGAACGAACCCCCGACGTCGTTCATCACGGTGTTGATCTGCTCCCGTTAGCAGTCTTTAACGGAACAAGAATGAATCAACAATAACAAACAAACACGGATCAACTCCTTGAATCATCCCAATAAAACCCTCCTCCAAGAACGGACGAATCCGCGGATCAACTTGTTCGTGGTTGATCCGTGTTCGTCATTTAAAATCAAAAATGGGTAAAAGAATTCAAATAACAAACCCCTACCTTAGCTAGGATCGATCGATGACGAAGGTGTCACGCTGCCGTTGTAATCGAGATCTTTTAACGTCGGTGGCACAACGATTCTCGACACTGACACGTCGTCGTTCGTCGTTGTGGGTTTTCTCCAGTGCTCTGCGGATCCTCTAGCAATTTCTTCCAAAAATTCATCAACGACCACCAATCGCTTTACCCATTAAAAAGGGAAAGATGATTGGCATTTGAGATACACTGTGGTATTAATGACTCTGTCTTTCCATTCTTGATTCATTACGATGCGTGATTAAAAAGGAAACAAATGTCTCATCGTTTCACTGCATCAGATGTTTCTGTAAAAAAAATAAACATTTAGCAATTTATTTTATTTTCATTTTACTAAAAAGGTCCGAAAATTAACTTTTTCCCTCGACCCACACCGGTCGAGGTTAGGCTCATTCTTAGGTAAAGTCGATGTCTCGGATGCAACAGTGCCCTTAGATTTTTTATTCGGGAATCCATTTGGAAACTACCACAACCACGCATAAGTGACGACTCACTTAACTTAAAAAAAGTTCAAACCACCATTATGGGCTCACTGGACCTCAGAATGATGTGTCGTCTTCGTGCCCGGTCTCGAAATAATTCCTTATAATATTTAAAAATAATACACATAAAAATATGTGACATTACATTTTATATTAAAAAAAGTCAATTATATATAAATTTATATCTATTATATATTATATATATATATATATTATTCCATATTTAATATAAATTAATTTAGTAAATAAATATATCTATATATATCATTTAATTATATTATATATTTCTAATTATATTAATTTATTTAGTTGTGTGTGTGTGTATATATATATGATATAATATAAATGTATTTCATGTAATATATTTATAATATAATCATAAAATATATTAATGCATTGTATTAAAAAAATAAAGATATAATTTTTATAGTTTAAAATATAGGTTAAATTAATATATTAATTATTTATAACATTATTGTCACACACACAAACATATATACAAATATATAAACATTATTATATAAATATATATACTATAAATATATTATATCTATAATTATATTATAAATACAAAAATATACACACCAAAAAATATAAATGTATTTACAAATATATATAAATATGTATTTATATATGTAAATATAATTTTATATATATATATATTATGCACAAATTTATTATATATTAGATGCAAATATATTCTACATTATACACACAAATATTATATATTATCTAATATTTATTTACCTAAAATAATATATATATATATATATATTATTCATAACTATATACAAGTATATATATTACATATTATAAAGAAATATATCAAATATAAATAGTTATATATATTTAAATATTTATTCAAATGACATATATTTAACTCGCCTTTTTAATATATAAAAATATAATGATCTGTTAATAGTAATAAAAATTCATTTTCCATAGTGGCAAAGCATCATGAAGTATATATAGGGGGATAGAGGTTTAACTCTCTGCAAGATATTATTTTACAAAATGGTGGTGGGGTCGCGACACATCCCACAGCGGAACATGATGCAAACCTATGATTCGAGGAGGAACAAGAACTGGAGGGCAAGGACAGGTGTGCGGTGGGATAAGAATGTGAGGGAGCACTTGACTGGAACGAGAGGGATAGTTTGGGGGTGGGGCCAGAATAGGCCAACGCTGGTGTGTTTGGGGTCATGGACCATACCAGAACTTGAGGGAAGGGATGGATCTCGAACTGGAGGGACGGGTAAGAATTTATGGAATGGGTTGGCTGATCAAAATAAAAAATAACAATTAGAGGTGATTATGAAAAGTTCATCTCGTATTTCCTCCATCCCACAATAAGTGAGGGTTAAACCCCCTCTAATTGAACTTCAATTAGAGGCGTTTTGCAAACAACCTATATCTACATGAAATATAATTCAAATAGTGGTGGTTTCAAAGGACATCTATTATGGTAAATAGATTTGAGGGGGTCAAATGTTCCTCTAATTTTATATTTTGTGATAAAATTAGAAGATGTTTTAACCCCTTTTATTCTAACTGCTACTAAATTTATTATTATATTATAAGTTGTTCATAAGAACTACGTCTAACAATTGTAGGCAGACACAATAGTGGTGGTTCCACATAACTGCCTCTAATGTGTTTAGAGGGGGTTATAACCCCCTATAATCTAAATAATAACCCCCTCAAATTGGGTTATTTTTTTGCAGTCAATAATAATGTTATATATCAAACCCAACAAAAAAGACCTTTTCATTTTTCTTGATTAGGCCCCATTAGAATTTCCAGGTTTGTAGGAGTTAAAATAAAAAGATCAATACAACCCTTACATTCCTTATAAGGCCACACCCTCTCATCTGCCTATGTCAAACTTCTATTTTAGAATAGATCTTTGTACCCTCAAGTTTATTGATCACCCGTGAAGGGTTCTACTGACTTCTTATATGCAACTAACCCTCATTAGTAATATCCTAATATAGAAGATAATTACCACCCTCCAAATTTATGACCACTAATGACTATCACTAGTTATTTCACCCAACATGTATGCCATGTTGTGAGTATTTCATTCCTTCTATCTCCATTTTTGTTTCATTAATTATCACATTGAACACTATAAAAAACCCATTCTTTATCTTTGTTTCTAACATTATTCTTCCCATCCATCACCCAAAATATAAGCTTTGAGAAATTCTAAAACCTGGTCTCCTTATTCTAAAATACCCATTGAAGTAAAATTTTCTCCAAAATGAAATTAGTCCAAACATAATTATACAAAAGAGGGAACACCGATTTCAATGTTGTTTTATGACATCAATTGAATCACAAAGTCATTGATGTCTCAATATTATGAATACTATTTTCCATAGTTATGATTTTTTTCCCAAATCACCAAACCAAAAAACTCATCTTCGTCAGTATCTCTTTACACCAAATCATTCTCAACCACTATTCGATCATGTTCTCATCACAAATTAGAAAAAAATAATAAATATTTCTGAGTATCCTCGATGCCATCATTGATAAAATGTACTTTGGGGATTCATCAACTATTTATTTATTCCAATGAAAATTATTTTTCTACTTGATGAGTGCTATGTTGAAAAAACAGGGATGTCTTTTCTCTTTCAAAATGAAATTTTATTAATTTGGATTCATGGGGAGAATAAGATATCTCACATCTTGTTTTCCGTCCATTATCTAATATCTTTGAGTTACACTTCCCATTGTACATTTTCCTTCACAATATTAGATGGAACCAAAAAATAATTGTCCCACGGTGAAGCAATAATCACAAAATTAAATGATTTGAAAAATGCAGAAGTAAATGAAATCAGATGTAATGCGGAAAACTCCCAAATTGAAGTGGTCCTAACCCATAGGGAAAATAAAAGGATCACTATGGGAAAAAGTGGGTACACACTCCATTACTACCTCAAGTATATAACCCTCATCAAAATATCTATTGGATTAGTGGGGAATATGCATCATGAAATACAAAAAATAAATTGAGCACTCGAGAAGTGGATGAGATGTAGAAAACAAGAGATCCCATAGCCATTTAAAAAACCTCACCTATACCTACTGCCTACAATTATCCTCTCCAACTGGTGGGTTTTTTGGGGTTTTCCACCAGTCATCTTCCCAATTCCCACCGACACCCACCACCCATGATACATAAAGGGAAAACCACTATATGTTGAGTAAACAATTCTATCGAAAAATCCCCCACATTGATATTTTATTTAGAACCAATCAAATCTCTACAAATCCTTTCAATCTTCCAAATAGGTTTCTAGTGTATCTTCAAGGCCACTTTATTATCTACAAAATGTGAACATATCATAGTTAATTTCCTTCATCCAGAAATCTTCCATATCTTCATTAGTATGATTTTTTTGTATGTCCACACTTATTTTATCTACCACATCTCGGACATGGTGATATTTTACCCCAATGTGCTTCATCCTAGAATGAAAATATGGAATCTATGTAATGTAAAATGTGCTCTGACTATCAAAAAAATAGAATATGTTATTCTCTGTTATCGAGATCCTCTAATAACTTTGTCATCCAAATAACCTCTTTGAAAACCTATGTAGCTTCCATGTACTTTGACTACATCATGGATAAAGCCACAACTGACTATAACTTTTAAATCTAGCTAATAGCTCCTCTTTGAAGAGTAAACACATAAACTTTAGTGGATTTACACATATCAAAATCACCTAAAAAATATGAATCAAAATGTACAACGATAGTGAAATATAAACCTCCATAACATAATGAAACATTTGAGGTCTCCTTGATTATATTAGGGTCCTCTTAACTATGTTTAAATGCACTCATCCTAGATTCACCATGTACCGAATAACCGCTCCCACTACATGTGCAATTTATGGTATAATATAAACCATAGTAAATATTAGACTTCCCAATACATAGGTATACATTACTCAAGACATTTACATATTCTCATCTTCACAATTAGGACTCGTCGTTGAGGATAAATTTAAATTAATTGGAAAAGAGGTATAGATTGGCATACATACGTTATTGTTGAAGTGATTCAAGACTCTATGAAAATAATTCATCCGTGATAGCCAAATCATCCCATTATTTCTGTGATGGTAAATTTGAATCCCTATAATATTGTTTACTGGTCCCAAGTCCTTCATATCAAACTACCTAGCCAAATGTGCCTTTATCTCCTAGATCTGAACATTTTTGCGGCCTGAAACCAATATTTCATCCACATACCACATAAGAATGAGGAAATAATTACCATCCGAACCCCGTAAATATTCATAAGGATCTGAATGAAGTTAATTTTATATAAGTATCATGATATAAGAATCGAATATATTGTACCAACACCTCAATAGATGCATCGAGAATGCAATGATATTTTTTTCAACCTGCAAACCAACTTCTCTTTTTCTTCTAAAAAACATTATGGTTGGAGAATATATCTATCTTCATCAATATCACCATGAATAAATGAAGTCTTCACATCCAGCTAATCTAGATATAAATTGAATATAGATCACATCTCTAGAACTATCTAAATATTCATCATTCTAACAACATGAGAAAATATTTCCAAGAAATCAATACCTTCCTTATGTGCATATCATTTGACTAGAAGTTAGGGACAATATGTTTCCACATGGTAATTGCAATCCCTCTTGATCATAATGACACATTTTTTTCGAGTATCCTTCATTTTATGAGGTAATGGATCAATATCCAATATATTTGTCTTGTACAGGGCTTCAATTTCATCCTGCATCACCTCCATCGATGAATATACATTTGGACTCTGGGTCGACTTCACCTATGAAGATGGCTCTCCATCCTCCGTCAACAAGAAGTGCACAAAATTGATCTTTGTAGAATTTTCTAAGTGCCATAATGGTTCTCTTTTCATGCGAGTTGACTGTTATGGTCAATATTCAACTTGTAATTGAGCTTTATGCTCTGGTAATTTTTCATAGGAAATTGGTTGTTCCTTGTAATTTTCCTCCACTTTGACTATTTTAGTTTATGTACTCTCCACCTCCATGTCTTGATCAGTTTTCTTTTTTACATTTTATTCTAAAAAAATGACATCTCCGCTAATGGTGTGTTTGAGGGCAGTGGTGTCCCACAAATGATACCCTTTTACACCATAAGCATATTCCAAGAAGATATATTTCTTGGATCTTGAATCCAGAATTGATCATTCCTAGTAATTAAACAATGTATATAATGGACTTCCCAAAGTTTGTAACATAGAATAATCAGTGGGTTTACCGGTCCACATCTCCATCATTGAATTTGGATCAATTTGCATTAAATGAGATTATTTGGTCATGTAATATTTGGTATTCAATTATTCTTACCTTTTTTTTGGAAATTCCCGCATTCTAAAACATTTACCTTGTTCTATCCAAAATGTTTCTATTCATCTGCTCTGCCACTACATTCTACAGATGAGCGTACACCACCGCGAACTATCTATTGATTCCTTATTATTGAAAAAAATTATAAACTCCTTTCTTGTATATTATCCACCATTATTTGTCCTTATACAATTGATCTACTTTCTAGATTCAATAAGCATTCGTTCTTTGAATGTTTTGAAGACTTCAAAAACAAGTCTTTACCTCTTTATTGGTTACACCCAACATTTATTGGTAAAACAGTCAATAAAGGATACAATGTACCTTACTCTACCCAAGGATATAACCGGTGCCTGCAAAACATCATAATGTGTCAACTCTAAGATCTATTTTCTTTTTATTGTTGATGTCGAAAACATTAAACTATGTTTCTTTATCAAAATACAATGCTAAAAAAATTTTATGCATAACTTTTTAATCCAATGAATCTACTTCTGATCCACAAGAATTTTTAGGCATCATTCTAAAATTTGTCCAAGCATTGATTCCATAACATCACAAATTCTTCCATCGAGGTTGTGGAGACAACAACTATCTCCACCTCCTCGTATGTTTCTCCCCTATGAACGTATAGGTTCATTGAGATATTCTCCCCCTTAATTACCAAAAGCGTGAACTTAAAAATTCTCATCACTCCATTCTCGATGCAAGTCATACATTTTTTATCATAAAACTGTCCCAAAGAAAATATGTTCTTATTCATAACATTCACATGACGTTCTCATAGGATGGATTGAACAATACTGACATGTATATTTAATTTGATCATACCAAATCCAACAATTTTGAAAGTGTGGTTGTTCCCCATGTAAATAAGTCTTTCCTAAATAGTTTTATATTGATAAACCATTCACATAAGTACATCATGTTCCATTTTTCACCCAAGTTGATAATACATGCATCGTTGAGATGTTTCCTACATCCAACATACGTCGCTACATCACTGACTAGTATATCTCCTTTTACAGAAGTACTCGCCATATTCCCCTTAGAGATCCTTTCAATAATATTCTTATTCATACAACCCTTCTTGGAGTGCCCCTTCTTTAAAAAAATTAAATAAGTGACATTCTTCTTCTTACAAATTGATTTAGATCTATGATTATTTTTCTCCCATTAAAACCAAGTTCATCATCCTTCCACTATCCATTGAGAGAGCCTCTACCTATAGTGATGTTTTCTTTCTATCCTCTATGATCTTGCACTAAATTGTTTCCTAAATAAATACAAATACAACATCGTTGTAGGCCAACATATCTGTTAGGATATAGTTTGTGAGGTTAATTATTTGTCAGTTATACGAATCTAGAATCTATGGAGAAAAATTACCACACTTTCAATATCAACTATTTTATCCCAATGCTGTGAGCTAAGAGAACATGATGTTGAGGAGGTTGATGTGTTCAATAACCGATGATGTATCCTCCATTAAAATATTTTACCATTTTTTCTTCAGGAAAATTTTGTGTTGTAGTGACTTGGCCTCATATAACTTCGTCATGGTATCCCATATTTCATTTTCCATATTTTTCTCCAAAATGCTCAATTGGATCCCATCTTTCAAATCCAGAATGTTTTTGGGAATAACTATTCCATCCATGTCATTCCATTTCTCCTTCGTCACACCCTCTGTCTTATTTCCAATTTCCAATAAGAAATAATATTTCCACAACACTACCTGCATCCTCATTTTCCCTAACAAAAAAGTATTCACGTTAAATTTCTCAACCACCAATTTTTCCTCCATATGGATACATCATCAGTCCAAAACCATGTCTGTTTTACAGCTGTGTATTTAATAATTTCAATATTTTTTTTATAATGTGATAGATCAACCACTGTTTGAATCAACTAGCATAGTCAAATTTACGAGAATTATTAATACTTTAAAATTTAAACACCACCTGGTCAAAATATTCCCTTTGATAACAGTTGTTGGGACTGAAAAATAATTTTCCCAGGGTACATCAATAATCATGAGATAAAATGAAATGAAAAATGCTGTTGTAAATGAAAATGGATGTAATGTTTAAAACCCCCCAAATTGATGGGGTAAAAACCAAGGGAAAAATAGATAAATCAATATGGGTATAAGTGAGTACACACTGCATCACTCTTACAAAGTGAAAACCCACATAAAAATATCCCTGGAATATGTGTGCAAAAATTCTCATGGAATACATCATTTAAATATAGAACTCAAGAACCGAAAAAGATGAAGAAAATAGATATTGGTGCCATTCATTGGAAAACCACACCTCTGCATTTTTCCTTCAATAATCCTATCTCATTTGTGGATTTGGTGTGGTTGGACAACAACCATCGACCCAATTTCAATCCTTGCCTGGAACACTTGACAAAGAATGTCGAAAACACCATATGTGGAATAATCTATTCCACCAAAAAAATATTTTTGTTAAATAATGAAATGCGTGAGGCCCGATGGTCTCCTTTCCAGATCATAAAACCCTCTCCACTTTCCATTTAAAATATTATCTTGAAGGATCATCCATAGATAATTTCCTATGAAACCCTCACCTGCATGTCCTATATGACATCTAACACACTGCATAATTTATTATTCCTTACTCAACCAGCTTCGTTATCCATTAAAATGATTCCCTATAAAATTTAATTAATCTATTATAATCGCAAAAGAAGGGATCAATGATATTTTTCATGATTATTGGTAATTATATTAAATCATTTATGATGGATATATTTTGTAGTCATGTACATATGGTCATTACTCAAAGTTTTGATTCTCCCCCTAATTAGAGGAATTGAGTTTTTTACATTATATTTATGAATTTTGAGGTAGATGGTGATGTCTTCAAATAAAAATGTGTTAGTAATTCCATCAGTATACAGTATATATGGTACTCCATTGGGTGGATCCACTTTTGGATATCCAACTCATCATTGATGTTCTTCCCTCATCTGTGTGTGATGTTTAGTGAGATATAAAGAAAAATAATTCCTATGTGTTCACATTTCTAAATCCATCCATCATAAATTTATGATTAATTAAGTGAAGATATTGTGATATATTTGTCTCATATTAATAATGAACGACATTTATTTTGTAAAAATAATTATGTAAAAAATTTATGACATAGATATATATGTGGTATATTTCTCCCATCATCAATGAAAAATTTTATGTTTCTGGTCAAGGCCTCAAAATAATTAATATAAATCTCCACATTACTCTATCATAATATTCTTCCATGTAAAACATAATTATGATGTTTGATCCATGTGTTATTTTATTAATGAAAGCCACCATCTCCTTGGTAATCCTAATCACCTCTTGTATTCTCTTTCTATATATGAATCCATGATAATCCTCTAAAATTGTATTTGGAATTACCCTACCATATCTATTCTTCATGTATCATGTGAGGATAATGTAGGTGATGTTTCATAAACATAAATTATGATACTAGATAATTGTTGTGGGTTCGGTGACCTTGGGAATTAGAACCACCATGGAAGTGAAAACCACCCCCACGATGGCTTTTCCCCCTAGAAAAATATTCCACATTATGAATCATCTTCCCCTTAGTGATATCCCATGCATCCACATTGAACAAACTAGGAATCCCATTTGGTGAAGAAAAACATTCTATATTCACTCTCTAAATAGATACTATGATCTATTTCTTATCAAGGATTCCCTATATACCCCAATTAGTTATTTCCTCCAACTATTTGGATACTTTATTAAAAAAATTATACTCTCTGTGTGCCCCTATTTCCCCCACTATTTTTTTGGGATATCCCGTAAGCTAAACATGGAAATACTTCATGGGGAGCCTATATACCACCCCCACATCTCCCATATATGATCCATCACTAATTAAGATATTGATATTACTCAATACCTTATTTTTAATTATTAAATCTATGATGTATGTTGTATTATTATCCCTCTCCCATATCCATAGATACTTAAAACTCTCCATTTAAATAATATTATCTTCTAACATCTTCTGACATAATAATTTTTACTTTATCACCATAATTATATTGTTTCTATCATTTCTCTATGCTGAAATCGCCTCCTCCATCTCCTCAATATTATTATTCATCTTTTAAAGATTTTGGTCGCTTCATGTTATCTTAGATATCCACTCATATTCATACTTCTTGACTATTTGCTTGAATTATTTCACACTCTGTTGAGGATCCCTAAAATAGGTTATCATTGTTGTCATTTACTATCTAAAATAAGTCGTCATTCTGCATTCAACATTATGAGTAGAATAAGTGTTTATGGATTATCCTCCCATCACATTTTAACAGTATGGTTATTTGGGATTTCATAAACAATGATCACATCAGTTTTGTAATGAAGATTGGGGAAATAAAATTTACTTATTTTTTTAAAGATAATGGTCTATCCTACACCAAATTCTCTACCTTCATTTTTGATTGTTGTAGTGGGTGAAAAAATTTATGAAAAAACTCATTTCCAAAAGTCTATTGTGTTCCTTGAATTCCATGATGTCCTACATGACACTACATGGTTAACCATACCCTTATTTATTATCTATAACATCATCTATGATGTTGATGTCCCCTCTAAAAAAATCTTGTGGAATTACCTAGTTCAATGTTTGAGAGATTCTCCCATAATTCCACTCTTTTTGATACCTCATACGAAGAATAAAAAAATTAAAAAATAATTTTTTCTCCGAGTACACTTGTTGTTGGATATTAGTTTTTGGGATACATCAATGCACACCATGAAGAATTTTCCCTATCAAAACAGACTGAAATTATTATTCACGGGCTCCCATGAATACTATTATGTTACTAAAGGTCACGATGTGTTTCATATAGTAATTGTGTCCCAGTGCAACTATCATGGATATATGGTTCCTTTAAACATCATTTTCAATAAATGATATCATTTCCTAATCCCTCAATCCCCTAGTGTTCCATATATGTCAATTGAATTCATTTATATACAAATGTTTTTTCCTTGTGTTATAGAATCATTTCAGATTTACTTACTAGGTGTATTGATCTTGAAGCCATATTTTCGTGGAATAAGAGAGTTGGACTCAACATACCAAAAACTGTGGTTATAATACCCCCCCCCCCCCCCCGCTCTTAGGTTCTGAATAAACCATGGTATCCATTTTGACCTCTAAAAATCACATGGAATCAAACTGGTAAGGCACACATAACTCTTGGAGTGTGGATTTCATCTCATTTTCTATCAATAGCATTTTTAATTAAATTATGTTGATTTGATAATTCTACATCTAAAGATCAACATTTAGAATGTTATATTAATAGATACCACCGTTCAGTAGGAAACCCCATATTAGAATCCAATATATAAGAAGGATCCATCCTATCATCCCCTGTGGGATCAGAATCCATCGTTTCCATTATATTATCCATTGATACTTAAAAAACATATCTAATATATCTATAGGTCAAGGTGATATGTTTTAAAAAATTAAACATGGGAGAGCCATGGGAATAGGTTAACTGATCTTAGATACTGGAAGAGACTTATCCCGTAAGGAAGATGAACACCCAAGATCCATAGTGGTGTCAATGTAACGACCTGAATATTCATGAATAAAATTACCTTCCTTTTATTTAAATAAATATATTATGGATATATAAAACACATGAAATCTTCTGTTATTATTTTTATTGGGTTTAAATAACCATTATATATTATTTCCATTGATAATATATTCATTGAATAGTCATCACATGACTAGTATCTATATAGTGTCTTAAAAAATCATTTTGACAATTACAAAGGAAGTGATGGTCTCGACCAGTAGGATCATTCCCTTTGAATCACATTTAGAGAATCTTTAGAGGGATATAATATTTTTGGGATTTTCAATAGGCCATTCCCCATCCTAGATCCAACAACATAATCATGAGCGAAACCATTTACCGGATAAGTTCAAGATCATCGAGATCATGACCCAAACCATGATCACCGAAAGGCCCCATGAAAGCCCCTCTATAACATACCATAATCTTTGGGAATATGTTGATGTACCAAATGGATATGGAAAAATACCCTAAAATTATTATTATTTTCATTATTTTATATTGAAAAATTAATATACATTCATTTTATTATTCTAACATTGCAAATTCTTTTTAAAGAAAAAATTGTATTTTGAGATAATATTTATATTCAATTAAGAAATGTATTTTGATGAATTAATGGATTTGTGAATTAAATGAAATTTTTATAAAATATTATCAGTAAATTAATTTTTATGAAATATAGATGATCATATAATTTTTATTAATACAATTGTAATTTTTATTAATGTTTGAAAACTGTTGTTCTCAAAACCCATGAATTTTCAAAAAGTGTCGGTTATTATTTTAAAATATAAAATTAAAAAATTAATAAAATTATTTAAATAAAATGAATATTATCTTTTGAATCAGTATTTTGTAATTAACCAATAGTGAATATTTCATAATTTTCTGAGACAATCAATTTTTTTGGGAAATAATTAAATACCATATAAATGTTTAATGTGTTTTATGCCATCATAATGACACAATAGTGATGTAATAAAATACTATAAAATGGATATTTGGCCAATATATTTTTTTACATTAAAGTAATGTGATTTTGGATTTTTTTTTAATTAATTTTACAGTCCAATAGTGGACCCTCCAAGACATATAATATATTTTAACAGTTTAATATGATTTCCTTGAGAGTGTGACTTCCTTCCAAATAGGAAAGCCTAATATTTTAATAATTTCTTCCATTGTCTTTATAAAATAATTTTTTCCTGTCCCATTTATAAAAACTCATGGGAAAAACCAAGGGAGGGATTTTGGTTTTGAATTGTTAATTATATATTTTCCAAAACCTATGTTTCAGTAATATTAAAGAATTCCCCAATCATTTTTTATATAAACCCACCCAATCTCCAACATCTCTGCACTCAAAATACTTTGGGAACATCCCTAATATTTCCTAATCTCTCTATAAACCTCTCAATTATACCCAATATTTCATTAAGCCCCGCCTCATTCACCTTAAGTCACACACTAAAGTATGGACTTTTTTTCACAATTTATCCTACGTTTGTTTATGTTAAAATACTGTTTTATTTTCAAAAACAAATGTTGGGGTATGATATCGATACTCCCCAAATCTTCCCTCCATATTATTATTTGGTTATAGAACTCTTTATCTCTCATTAATACTTCCCATATACATGTGTTACCATTCCGAAATTTCATTAGAGTTATCCCATTTCACCTCTTTATTTTTCTTTATTATGTTACATTTTAAATTTCAAAATTACAAGTTTTGGGAAAAGAATATATACAAAACTTTACATAAAATTTTGTTAACTTGTGATTACAGACCTATTTATCTCTGATCAACCATTTTTATGATTTTTTATGTCACGTTGTTAGGCTACCGAAATTGCACCCCAATTTTCCAAGGCCAAATCATCATTTAGTGAATACCATACCCATTAATCTATCAAGGGTATTAACCATTATGAACATATACATATAGAATGGTGCATATATTTATGTATTCCACATTCCCTAATTGTGTAACAACTTATGATCTTTAATGATTGAATGTTTTATGATCCATGTGGAACACTTATGCATGAAATAAAATGATTATAAATGGTGCACCCTGATAGTGCTCAAATGAATTGTGTAATGTTTAGTTTAATTATACCCCTTGTTCAATGAGGGTTTTCTCATACTAATCCATGTACAATTATCCTCAGATTATGAAAATATCATGTTTCTTGTTATAGCTACATTTCCATGTTATGATAATCATTCTATATCATACCTTTATGTTCATGTTTCTCTTATGATACATTGATAGGCCTATTTCCTAACAGGTATTGTATTCTTCCTTTTATGACTTGTTTAATACCTTACTAGGATTTATAGAACACCCTTTTCTTATGTATTCCCTCACGTTACCCCACGAAATGATGAGTACAAAGGAATGTTGTGGTCATGTAAAAGATGTTTACAACAAATATATTGTATTTTATAATTTTAGTTTTTATGTAATGTTTTAAATTTTCCAGGACACTAGACCTATTTATACTTAGAGATGTATTCATTGAATGTTTATGTAATAAATCATGTTTAACTATGTAATAAAGATAAATGATTTTATAGTTGGTATCAAAGGATAAGTTTAGTTGTTTTTGGTATTACTTTTATAAAACCATATTGAAATACTTAGGGATAAGACACAGTACAAGAAAAAAATCCATACATTTTTGTGATTACTGAGTAAGTTTTTATCATGAAAATACATCCCAATATAGTTACAAACATGTATTGGAGGCTCTTGAATAGATGTATTTTGGGGTAAAACCTGAGAACACCTTTTTCAGCTAGACTCGAATGAGAATTGGTGCACCACAACGGGCCTTTATGTACTCTTGGTTCTAAAGTCTCAGAGATATGATTTGGTTAATTGATAAGCTTAGAATGAACCATTATTAGGTGAATAAAAATAAATTCACCTAATAATATATGATGGGATATAGATCATTGATAACATTGATTGAAGCCTATAAAATCATATGATAAAGAAATAATTGTTGTCTATAAGATAACCCTTTTTGTAATTAGATTCCACTTTATGTGTTACCCCCAAAATTCCTTTTATTCGAACCAATGGCTTGTAATATGAATAATTAGGCTAACAACTAATTTGAATATCGATGTGATGACTGTTCTAATGAGATGTCCAATCTTATGGGAGCATAAATCGTAAACTTTTTCATGTCACTATCTCAGTTTACTGATGTTATGAATATAAACATTGGTCAAGTGGAACATTGAACACACCTCCCCCCACTCAACGAAATAAAATTTTGCAATCGAGAGCTTCATGAGATAATGGCCTCCTACATTTTATAGATCATCTAATCCCTCAATCACCGAACAGTGGATTGAATCCTTTGCGTAGATCTTCTCCATCCATCAATGTTATGAAAAAGGAAAGGTTATTATGGCTATATATCAAATGGATGGTGAAACTAATCAATGGTGGACATTGATAAAAAATATGAAGCTTGAGGAAGAGATTAAGCCATTCGAATAGATGGATTTCAGGAAAAAAAATTCAATAAATATTTTCCTCACACCTTGTGACATAAGATGGAAAGGGTCTTCCTTTCTATCATGAAAAAAGGTGAAAAATCCATCCGAGAATATAATGAAAACATCACAAGGCTGGTAAAATATGCATATCTTTTTGTCGATACCCTTGAATTATAGGTTGAATGCTTTATTGGTGGGATAAAACCAAGTCTACAGAAATCTCTAGTGATCTGGGACTTTTATAAGTATGAGGAAATTCTATGATGTTCCCTCAATGTTAAAATGAAGACCAAAGAATCTCATGGGTATCATGGGGACGAGAATCAGAAAGTGTACATTAATTCTATAGGATTGATGAAAAAATATACTAGTGCTATAAAATTCTATCACCCCACTTCCGAACAGTTCAGAAATAAGCTCCCTAGAAATTGCCTTAAGGGGATGAGGAGATCCTATAGGTGTGGAAGAGAGGGGAACCTAGCCATTAATTACTGACAATAAAACCCCACTATTATGACAGAGAATAGGAATGATCTATTATATCCTCAAAGGATTGTTCCTTAATTCAACTACAAAGAACCAAGGTTCTTTGAAAACATGTTCCCCAAGACAAGGGTTTTCAGAGGCAACCAAAAAACTCCAAGGAAACAAGTTCCATCTTTTTCCATCACTATAACTGAAGAAAGTATTGATAACAATGTAATGATAAGTACACAAGTTATTTATTAAAAAATAAAAGACATACTTTTTTATTCAGGTTCTATACAAATTTTATATCCCGAATGTTTAGTAGAACAAAAAAAATTCCACAACAAATCAAGGAAGTAGATATATTAGTGAGAATGGAAAATGTGGATATTATTTCGTCCCATGAATATAATTCCTACCCTATCATAATTTTTTTTATTGGACATCCTAGTGAACCTCATCATACTCCCTTTGGTGGAATTTGAGGCAATTATTGGCCAACATAAATTGTTGTGATAGGGATATCACTCTATATATGGTGAATCATCCATTAATTATGTACATGTTCAAGTAGGAAGATGAATCTTCTTTTTCACCATCTTCTAAAGTGTGGATATTTCTCTCATATCGTCACACGTATCTTGCTCATATGATTGAGTTTGAAGAAGCTACCATTTTTGAAGACATGCCTATTGTGATGGTATTCTCTAAATTATTTCTCAAAGAATTTACTACTCTTTTTCCTAGAAGTGATGTTGAATTATGAATTGACATTATACCTAGGGAATTTCAAAAATCCAAGACACTATATAGAAATAGATGTTGTGGAGCATGATGAGATAAAGAATAAACTATAGGAGAATGTTGATATGGGTTTATATGCCCAAGTTCTTCACCATGGGGTGCAGCAGTCCTCTTCGTCAAGAAGAAGTATGGGTCAATGCGACTTTTCATTGATTATCATGAGAACAACAAAATAATGACAAAGAAAATGTATCCTCTGTCATGAATTGATGACTTGTTCAATCAGCTACATAGAGTGGAATGCTTCTACAAGGATGATCTGCAATCAGGATATTTCCATGTAAAATGAATGACGATATCCAAAATACTTCTTTTCGTACAAGGTATGACCACTATGAATAAAACAGAATTCCTTTTAGACTCACTAATTCTCTAGAAAACTTCATGGAATTCATGAATTGTGTCTTTTGATATTACCATGAAATATTTTTGGTTTTCTATAAAGGCGATTTTCTAGTATACTCCAAAACCAATGCGGTGCATTAGGAGCATCTAAGAAATATATTAGAGAACATGCAAAAAGAGAATCTCTATAGAAAGAACAAAAAGTGTGAGTTTAATTTGAAGGAAACCTCATTATTGGGTCATATCATCACATGAAATGAGATATCTATAGACCCCGCTAAGACAAATGCATTTGAGAGATGGACGAGGACAACAACTATGATGGATATCCGTAACTTCATTAGGTTAGCTGATTATTACTACCAATTTGTGAGAAATTTTTCACGATTGTCAAAACCTCTTACTAAGAAAACTCGAAATGAAGTAATGATTTTCAGGGGTGATGAACATGAAGATAGCTACAAGGAGTGGAAAAATAGGTTTATCACTGCACCTATGCCCACACTACTCACATGTGGAGAACGTTTTGTGGTATTCAATGATGATTCAAAGAAGTAAATGGTATTTTTGTCGATGAAAAATGAAAAAGTCATTGTGTATGCTTAAAGTCAATATAATTTTCATGAGAAAAACTATAAGACAAATTATCTGGAGTTGGCTGCATTAATATTTCTCTAAAGATTTGGAAACATTATCTCTTTGGGGATATGTGTGAAAAATATATAGATCCCAAAATCCTCAATTATATATTGAAACAGAAAGAGTTGATCATTCCCAATGAAGATGTTTATATCTAATTTAAGACTATGACAGCTCTATTCACTACCATTCGGGGAATGAAAATAATGTGGCTATCACTCTATGTAGAAAAGAAAGATCGATTCTATCATTTATGATAATTAAAAAGGATCCAATATTCTTAGATTTGATGAAGTTGGAAATAAAAATCATAATGAAGGGAATTCCATCAATCCATTCACAAATTATTACTCAAACTTCTCTTTTGGAAATGATAAATGATGCTAAAAAGATTATGTATGAATACATAAGAAAGTGGAAAATATCAGAAAATGGAAATCCTCAAAGTTCAATGATAATGAAGTGGGAATTGTTAGATTTTGGCTAATACTATTTGTTCCATCAAATCCAGAGTTAAAGAAAGATATTTTGGATGATGCACATTGTTCAAATTTTTTCATTCATCCAGGAAACACAGATATCTACAGATATTTCAGAGAAAATTATTGATGGGATAATATGAAGGAGGAGGTTGCTGAATATACATCAATGTTCCTAGTGTGTCAGCATGTGATGGCTGAGAGGTAGATGTCTAATGGGATGATTAAACCATTACCCATACCAACATGGAAATGGTAGAACATCACTAGGGACTTTTCCACCAGACATCCGATGAAATCCAAAGGAAACAATGCTATCTGGTTTGTTGTGGATCGTCTTAAAAATATAGAACACTTCATTTCAATTCAAGAGGATTTATCATTGGATTAATTGGCATAGATATACATCTATGAAGTTGTAATGATACATGGAATGCCACTATATATTATATCTGATAAAGAACTAGGATTCACCTCTATGTTTTGAAAGACTCCCCAACATGCTATGAATACTCATCTAAATATTAGTACGGATTATCATCCTCAAACTGATTTCCAATCTAATCGGACTATCCAGAAACATGAATAAATATTAAGAGAATTTTTAAAGGTCTTCAAAGGAGGATGGTATCAACATCTTACTCTTATTGAGTTCTCTTTCTAAAATAGTTTCCCCTCAAGCATCCAAATGGTTCCTTGTGAAGCCCATTATGGGAAGAGGTGTTATACAGAAGAATGTTAGAATGAATATAGGGAGATAAAACTTTTAGGTTCAAAAAAGGTCAATGAAATGGTGGAGTATGTTAATATCATCTAGTAGCACATTAATGCTTCTTAGATTCGACAAAAGAGATTTTCTAATAATCATCGACGAGATATAAAGTTTGATGTAGGATACATGGTATTCCACCACATATCATCCTGGATGAGAGTGATGTGATTTGGGATGAAGGGAAATCATAGTCCAAGGTACATCAACTTTTCTAATATCCTTGACCATGTTGGTGTAGTTTCTTATTGACTATAAACCCCACTGAACCTATCTCAAGTTTATGTCGTATTCCATGTATCACTCTTAAGGAAGAACAAAACTAACCCATCACATGTACTCAATCCATAGGTGGTACCATTATAGAAGAACCTCTTCTATAAATAAAAGCTGGTGAAGAACATAGATCATAAAAAAAATTTCTATGAAATAATGCAATTCCCTATCGTCAATGTGTTGTGGAGAAAACACAAGTTTGAAGAAGCAATATGGGAACCATAGAAAGTGATGAGGAAGAGATACCCACATATTTTTTAGTGTGGTAAAAGGAATTTTTTAAGGATAAATTTATGAAAAGATGATTGTTATAACAATTTGAATATTCATGATTAAAATTACCTTTCATTTATTTAATTAAATTTCATCTGGATATAAAAAACACATGCACTCTTTTATTGTTATTATTATTATTTGGTATAAATAACCATTAAGTATGATTTCTGTTTATATTTTATCCATTGATCGGTGATTACATGACTTGTATATATATAAGATTTTATCAAATCCTTTTGACACAGAAAAAGGAAGTGATTTCCTCGAACAATATGATTATTCCCTTTGAAGCCCAATTATCGAATATTTCGAGGCACATAACATTTCTAGGATTTTACCTTGACCAGTCCTATGTTCAGATGCAATAACATAAGCATGAGTGAAACCATTTATGGAATAATTTCATGCTCATCAAGATCATGACCCAAAACTTGTTCACCGAACAGTCCCCGGAAAGCCCCTCCATCGCACACCATACTCTTAGGGCATATGCAACAGTAATAGAGGGATATATAATAAGACCTTATAATTATGATTATGTGCATTATATTTATATACAATAATTAATATACATTCATTTTATAATTGTTACGTTGTAAATAGTGTTTAAAGAAAAAATAGTATTTTTAATTAATATTTAAATTCAATAGAGAATATATTTTGATGAATTAATGGATTTATTAATTAAATAATTTTTTAATAAAAATTTATTATTAATTAATTATTATTAAATATAAATGATCGTATAATTTTTATAAATACAACTGTAATTTTTATCAATGTTTGAAAACTATTTTTGTCAAAAACCATGGTGTTTCAATAAAAGTTATTTTTTATTATAAAATTGAAAATTAAAATATTTAGAAAATAATATAGAGAAAATGAATATTAATTTGGTAATGAAGATATTTAAATTATCCAATGGGTAATTTTTAATAAATTTTTGAGACAATCAAATATTTGGGATAAAATTTAATTCCTTATAAACATATAATGTGTTTTAAGACATCATAATGACCCAATAGTGATTTAATAACATACTATAAAAGCGATATTAGAAATATATATGTTATACCATTAAAATAATGTGATTTTATATTTGTTTAATTAATTTTTCAATGCCTTTTTTGACCATCCAATACTTATAAAATATTTTATCATTTTAAAATGATTTCCTTGAGAGTGTCAGGCACCTCCACAAAAGAAAGCCTAATATTTTAATAAGTTTTGCCTTTGGACTTATAAAATAACTTTTTACACAACCTTTTTGAATGAACCATGTTTAAAAAACATGGGATTGTTTGTGGTTTTGAATATTTAATTATATAGATTCAAAAACCTGTGTTTCTGAAGAATTAAAAAAATCCCCCTCTCATTTACTATATAAATAGACCCAAGATCAATATTCTCATCACTAAAAATATAGGGAGTATGTCCAAATTATTACCTCTTATATTGAACCCTCCCAAAGCTCCCCAAGCTATCAGGAAGCCCCCCATCAAGTTCATTAAGTCACACACTCATGTAAGGGATATCTTCCTTTCTCATATTTGTCCATGTTTCTTTATATTGAAATGCCTTTTTATTTTTAATTAAAAATATTGGGGTGTGATTTAGAACCTACCCCATTTTTACCACTTGTGTTTGAATAATGAGATTCCTCTTTCTATATCATTTATCCTTCCCATGTACATCTTTTACCATGGGGAAATATGGTACGAGTTATTCCCTTTCTCCTATTTATTTCGGTTTCTTTATTATGTTACGCCTTCTATTTCAAAAATACATGTATTGGGACATTTATCTATATGACCCCTTTACTTTACATTTAATTTATTTATAATGAGAGTCCCCTTTGTCTCTCATCAACCATTTTAATGTTTTTTTGTCATATCGTTAAGATGTCGAAATTGAACCACAATTTTCTAACAACAACTCATCGTGTTGTGAATACCATACCCATTTCTCTATAAACGGTATTCAACTTTATGAACATATTAATATTTAATGGTACATAAAATCATATATTCCAAATTATCTAATTTTGTAATAATTTATTATGTTAAATGATTCCATGTTACATGATCCATGTGACTCACTTATTCATTAAAATAAATGTATATAAAGGGTGTACTTAGATAGTTCTCCAATGCATTGGGTAATGTTTAATATCATGATAAGCCATGTGGAATAGGGGTTTACTCAAGATAATTAAAATGAAATGAAGTTTTAATCATGATAATTCAAGTGAAATCAGGGTTTAATCATTATAATTCATGTTAGATGAGGGTATACTCATGATATTCCATGTGCAATGAGCCTTATGTCATGCTAATATCATGATTTATATTGTTGAAAAAATTCAATGTTATGATAATCATGATATATCATTCCTTTTTTTTTCTGGTTTCAGTTATTCTCTAATGATAATCCTATTGCATAAAATGTATTGTAATCTTTATTTTATTCCTTTTTTACTCCCTTACTGGGATTTATAGCCCACTCTTTTCTAATGTATGTCCTCAGGTTGTGCCATGCAATGTTAAGTATGGAAGAATGTAGTGGTCATGTAAAACAAGTTTTCAATAAAGATATTGTATTTTATGTTTTATGTTTTATGTAATGTTCTTAATTTCCCATGATTCTAGACCTATCGATCCTAAGAGTTGTATTATGTACATGATTATATTATAAATCATGTTTAAGTGTGTAATTAAGAGGATGGTTGTTATAGGCTTGAACTTGGGGATCTTAGTAACCAAAGGGGTAGGATTTTATTTGTTAACAATAAGGACAAAATCATGAAAATTGGCCTCACCTAGATGGAATCCTTTTATAGGCTTCATAATTTATCCATTAGTATGACTACACTAGCACAAATCCAATGAGTGACCCAGAAGATTCTTTCCTTAGAGAATTGAGGAGGTAACTTGAAGGAAAATATCCACGACTAGGAGAAGCCTTATCCAAACCAAGTGTGGCATATTGAGGGTAAGTAAATTGATTGACACACCTAGAAAAAAGATTCTTAATGATGATGAAAACTACATACTTCAGGTTTCCTCATCCCTACAACGGAATCAACCCAACACATCCTCTATTATTTGTAAAATAGAAATGTTTTAGAGGGTGATGAATGTATCAACAGAGTCACCTAGACCACCACTGAGCTTGATTTCATTAAATGGTGAGTTTCGTAAGGAAACCCTGTGAGAGGAATCCTCTATTATCAACACATTCAACTCTCACTAATCCAAGCTTTCAAGAAATACTCCTTGTAAAAATGATATATACATATAGTGATCATTGATATCACTGACATCATCACCAAATAGTCATGACCCATACCCAATTATGGTTATGATATATTATAGAGACCATATATAATGGATGAATGTCTCCAAAAATGATCATTAATGATAAGAGGGGTCCACATTGAGTTCTCATGGAAAGATATCCACAATTGGAAACCCATTCACTAGGGATGAGCACTAGGGGTGATAGGAATTCTGGAAATACCAGGTGTGTGTATCCATGTTTGTCTCTGACACCACTAGACAATAGGTCTCTTCATCTTTTCAACCCACCAGTCATCCACATACCATGGAAATAGTTTAGATATTTAAAAAACAACGGGGAGCATGAGGCACATTCTCTAGAAGAGATCTAGCCATATCACAATCCGTTGACATTTTTATAATTTTATTCCAAAAAACCACAATTAAATTATTGTTAATTATTTAATGTTTACATATAATATACTTATTTCGTTATAATAATTTATCATTTTTGAGAATTTCCCTATTATTATTGAAATAGGTCGTTCACATTAAAAGAGTTATATAAGAGTCATTTCATTTTCCTTCAAAAAATGTTATCTTCAATTCCACAACCACAGATCTGAGCAAGGAATGTGCCTCATTTTATTAGAGCAAAGCAGAAAACACTGATAAGGGGGGGGGGGAATTATCAACACTATCAAAAAGTGCTAATAAATGTTTTTAATAAAAAATATTCTTAATTTATATAAATTTTTTATTATATAAATTCAAAAATAATGTATATTTTTATACATTAAATATAAACACACATGCTTTAAAATAATATTTTTTTTATAATTCAAATATATATATAAAAATTTCATTAAATAATAAATTTATTTATTATATTTAAATATTTATATTTATATATTTATAATAATATATAAATATTGTTTAAATATATATTTATAAATTTATATAATTACTTTTAAATATGTATATTTATAATTATATATAAATACTTTCTTAATATATATTTATAATTATATATAAATACATTTTAAATATTTATAATTATAATTATATACATATATGTTTAAATAAATATATGTTTTTAATGAATTTGTTCAATTTAGGCGTTAATATAACTTACTCTCATATGTTATGTATTCATCATGAATCTTCATTTATAAATTACATCTCATTACTATTCATTTATTTATATATATGATAACTCTTTTTTATGATCTATACATTACTCGGTGTATATGATTCATTCCTGCTCCCATGAAGTTATTATATCTACATATATACATAAAATCATTATAACTATATTTTAAATAATTAAAATTTTACAAATATATATAAATATATAAATATATTTATAAATACATGCAAATATTTATACATATGTAAAAAAATTTATATTTATTATAATATATAAATAATTAATAAATTATTATCAATATATTTATTATATTTGTAATTATAATTATAAATTAATATATATATTAAATATAGTCATAAATATAAATAAAAATATGTATATTTAAATACATATGAAATTAAAATAAATAGATTATTTTTATAAATTTATAAATATAAAGATATATATATATACATTTAAATACTTATGAAATTACAAAATTATAATTATATATATTTTAAAATTTCATGACTATTCAAATAAATAAATATTTAAATTTAAATAATTATAAAATTTTAATAAATATATTTATATGTAATATATTTTTTATATTTATAAATATAAATATATTTATATATATAGTCATAAATATAAATATAAATATATATTTAGTTATAGTCTTAAATATAAAAATATATATATATTTCAAGACCTATGAATCATAAAAATATTATATATATACATACATACATATATTTATTTATTTATAAATTTGTATTAATATAAATAAGTATTTATAAATCAGTATTAATACTAATATATATTTAGGGATTAATATATATTTATAGTCAAAATTATAAATATGTATTAATATATAAATAATTGTTAATTTATAATTATTTTAATATAAATATTTTTTTATTTAAATAATTATGAAATTATAAAAAATATATATAATTCATTTATTTATTTAAATTTTATAATTATCTTAATATATATATATATATTTATATTTGTGACGATAAATAAATATTAATTTATTTATAAAAATAAATATAAATATAATCAATATATTTATTTTAAATATATTTTTTATAATTTTATAATTATTTATATATACACATATATAATTATGAAATTATATATATATATATATATAATTAATATATTCGTTTTATTTTCATAAATATTTACATAAATATATATTTATGAATATTTATGACCGTAATTAAAATAAATAAGTAATAAATATATATTTATAACAAATATATATTTATTTCATCAGTATTTCATATTTTTTAAAATAAATATATATTTATAATCAGATTATTATAAACCTATTATAAATATATTAATTAAATAAAAACATTAAATTAAATAAATAACTATATAAATATATACAGATATCTATAAAAATTTCTAAATATTTATAATTAGAATTATAAAAAATACAAATATATTTACAGTAACAATTATAAATAAATTTTATATTTTTAAATAATTACAAAATTATAATAAAGATATTGTCCCGCCGTTGGTGGTGGGGTGGTAAGGGTCTGGGGGGTGAGGGGTAGGTCGTGGGGTCAAGTCTCCAGGCTTGCAATTTATTGTAATTTTCTTCCTTGCGTCATGTGCCGCTTTCACGGTTGTACCCAATTTTAATATAATAAAGATATTAATTATATTTAATTATAAATATAATATATATATTTGTTATAAATTTTTAATTATATATATATATATATTATATATAAATATAAAAAAAAATAATATATTAAGTTATAGTTGTTATTAAAAATAAATAAATATATGTATATATTATAAATATAAATTGATTAATATATATTAAACTATAAATAATACATTATCATTAAAGTTTTATATGCTCTTTCTATTTTAGCGCAGATAAAACAAATATTTATCAGTGTTTTTTATCAAGTGTATATGAAATGTTTACTCACTTTTATAAATAAATTCTAACAATCTCCCTCTTCTCTCGTACACCTCATGCTCCTGTGGAAGCTAAACCCTGCCCCTTCTAGATCCTCCTCCACCTCCTCCACCCCCTCCTCCTCCTCTACCACTAACTCCTCCTCCTCTTCCACTTCCAACTACTCCTCCTCCTCCTCTTTCAATGTTACTGACACCCCCTCCTCATCATCTACTACTGACTCCCCCTCTACCACCACTACCATTAACTCCATTTCTTCCTTTTCCATTGTCAACTCCTCCTCCTCATCCTCTACCACTTCTTCCGACTCCTCCTCATCATCCCCCTCCTCCTACACTTGCTCCGCTGCTGACTCCTCCTCTACATACTCCTCCTAATCCTCCTCCCCTACCAACTCCTCCTCATCCGTCACCGCCTCCATGAAGCACTCATCTGGAATGAACATCACCTCTACCGCTGAACGCCATCTTTTTCCAAACCCCACCGATATTACAAAGCCCTTATCCTCTACAACCCCATCTCCACCGCGAACCCATCTTCTCAAGTGTTACCACTATGAGTATTAACTTAATGATCATTATATTTCATTTGTATTTTATCAATGTACAATTTTCCAAGATCAATTCCATGTGATATTGTTTTTTATTTCTCAACAAGGATATTGGTGAGATTCTAGGGATAGAATAAGTATTGTCCAAATCATCATGTTTAATGAATTTTTGGTGTATAGTTGTTGTAGATCATCATATTGAAGTGGGTCTTGGTGCGATAGATTTTTATTTCCACCTATTAGATAATAATCAATAAATATTCTACATTAGAACATGATACCTTGAAATTTATAGATAGTCATAGAAGTTGTGGGTGTGAATCAAGGATACCTATGTTCAACACTAAATAGCCTCCTAAAATATAGGATAAATAAACATGTTCATTTGATTAAAAATATATTTTTAATAAATATTATTTCAGGATATTTAGGATTCTTGTTATTGACTTATAATTTTTTTACATTGCATCTTTATTTCTACAATGTTATTATTTCTATCAAATAGTGAACTCCATTTGATTTATTTTTCATTCCATTGAAAATGAAATACATATGTAAATATTATATTGACATATTTTTAATAATTAAAAAATTTATAATAAGTGATAAATAATAATTTTGAGTGACATGAAAAATGTGAGTCTAGATTGTGACAACAATTAAACCCCCACCCCCACCCATGTAGAGATATAACTACTATAACAATTGATTTCATCGATGGGGTGAAATATATTTTTTCAGGGAGATGATTATTTTGATATTTGAGAGTTGGATATGAAAACTAGTTATGTAGGACCTATATTAATGTAGCTCGATAGAATAATAGCTCATTTCTCTAGAGTAATTTCGTATGATATAGAGAAACATTAGTTAATATCTCTTACATTCACTTATAGGTTCCTAGATATATTTCCAAAGGACTTATCTAGGTTACAAATGAAGGGATAGGTTGAGTTTATAATTGTGTTCTTAACAGGTGTGGTGAATATATCTATTCCACTATATAATATGGATCCTGTAGAGAAATGAAAGAAGAGGACTCAATTGATCATCTTCGAGGTAAAGGGGGCCATATAAATGAATATGTCCCCTTGGGTTGCCTTATTTTTTTACATAAAAATATAATAGATCATTAGAAATATGTGTGGACTATTATAGGTTATTCTATGTGATTTAAATGAACCTATATCCACTTATAAGTATTGATGGACTAGTTGATCAACATAGAGGTACTAAAGTGTTCCTTAAGATCACTTTGATATCAAATTTGTATCAATTTACAGGTAGGTATTTTGATATTCCACATACTATATTAAGGATTCCATGTTTATTATATGGGTATCTAGTTATGTCATTAAATTTGAAAAATACAATTTTAGTGTACATAGATGAGCTGAATTATGACTTCCATCCTTGTTTATATAATATTTTTCCATATTTTCAATCTTATCAACATTTAATCCCTATTTATGGTGGAAAATGCTCAATCTCGGGAGTTCATTTTGAGAAAACTTAGGGAGCATAAACAATATTCCATGATCTCAATGTGTATGTTTTGGATTGATAATGTAAACCTCATGGGGGAACTGATACCATTGGATAACGTATTTTTAAACCTTATAAGTTGGATGTTATAGTTTACATAGAGAGTTTAGAAAAAGTTTTTAAAATCCAAATATTTTGAGTAATTTACAGTTATTACGAAAAGGTCATCTAGGATTCTTCCTGATTGGAAGCGCTAAGATATCTTTAACCTAGATTGTGGTATAGTTTCTTTTAATAGATTTTCATGAGATATCATTCTCTGATCTTAATGAGATATTGAGGAAAATCCCAATCTTAACCATAAATGATCTGGGTAATGAGTATGGATTATATTGCTATGTATCATGAATCAGGATTTGAACAATTCCATTCCACGATGGTCATGTGGTTTCTTACAGTTCTAGTCATTTATGGAAACATAAGAGAATCTCCCAAAATCCTTTCCTAGATTTTGAAATATTAATGCTTCCCATGAAGTTTTATTTTTATTTTTATTAGGGTGAGATATTTTTGGAAGACACTAAAAAATTTGTTGGAAATATATTTAATCACAAAGTGAAATGAACCATTGATCACGGAGAAGGTATGAGTACCTATAGTCCATTATCATTTACCTAATGTATACCCTCCACAAGGGTAACATTTTTGTAATGTACCATATTGGAAGGATCAAGCTATGGTTGTTCATGAATCAAGAATCATGTGGAATATGGTTTCCCACTATGAGGAGATGTGACTTTATATTCAATAGTATCATCGACATGTGACACTTATGTCTTTATCTATCACTTATTCACTACACAGTAGTATAATGGAATTAAACTATTGGATTCATACTATTTATTCATGAGAGAAATGATAAAACTTTTTAGATTTATATTTTATAAAATCATGGTTATTTTTTATCTAGGTATCCTTTATAAAGTGATTCTCATTGGATTAGTGTATTTATAAAAATGCCTAAGTACCTCATTAAAATAATTTAATTGTTTTTAAAGTATTCAAAAAATATTATATGTGTTCAACATAACATTTTTGGGATTTAAGTATCTTTAAAATTATTTAAACATAGGACTTGGACTTAGGTTGCAAGACAAGTGTTTTTCAACTCACCTGATTAGATTTCATAAAGGGGCGTGATTTTTTTTAAATAATATGGAATGATGGTTTCATTTTATCAAGGGGTGTGTGATGTTTTAAATTAAAAATTTTAAAATATAGAGGGTTGCTGCTCATTTTTTGGATATGAAGTCTACTAGAATGCTATAAAAAATAATTGGTGTTTTGTGAGAGAGTGTTCCAAAAAGATTTGTTTAATTTATAAAGGGTGTTCTATATTAATGATGAATTTGGGTAAAATGGTGTTTTTTAATGGGATTTTTAATGTGATTTTATAAATTGTTTTCAAAGGAAAAGGAAATTATGTTTTTTATTAATCTTTTATGTTAATATTTTTATTGAATTTGGAAGAACATTTAATTAAATAGGGAAGAGTTTATATCGTTAATAACACCATCGAAAGGGTAAATATATTTCAATAATTAGAAATATTGGATTGTTCTTATATTTTATATCCTTATGTAAATAATATAATATTTCAGATGGTTCACATCTTTGTTTTATTAAAGGTTTATTTCTTGAACAAATGGATGTCATGATTTTATTCCATCATGGAGATCGGGAGGAAGAGATCTGCATACATACTCTAGAAAGTTTCATGATAAATGGAATTAAAGATCTGTTTCAGTCTCAAATGGAGTTTTTCATGGGCTTAAGTTGGCAATGATACAGTGTAACTAGAATTTCCATTCTTTCATGGTATAATTAATGTGTATTTATTGTAATTGAAATACATTTAACTATATTAAGGCATATTTTTATGGGATTAATGTCACTTAAATTGTTTATGGGGATGAATTTCTCATAGTTGGACCAATGAAGAAAACATTGGAAGGGATGAATATTGATTTTTCTAGAAGATCCCTAATGAATGAAAATGGTTTTAGAAAGTGGATATTGTAGACAAATATTGATGGACACTTAATGTTTATAACTTTTTCAGATTTGTTTAATTTATATATCATCTATTTATTTATTTATTTTGTTAAATATTAATACTAATAAATAAAATATGATGGATATAGATAAATGAATGGATAGATGGAAATATTATGACAAAAGAATATGATGATGACATGAAAGATTTAATCAATTTCTCAAAATATCATGTATATAACCCTTCTCAAAACCTTTTTATATGATTATACTATTGTTATTCAAGAAACATTAGTCCATCGGAGTTGGAAGAACACTTTATCTTTCACAGAATATATCAAAGGTATAAATGTTGTAATAAGCATGGGGAAATAGAGAATGTAGCTAGTGAATAAGATTGAACATTATATTATGAATCATCTGATATGATTAAAAGTGTGAAAAATGTAGAATATTGTATCAAGGACGTCATTACAGATGAGGATGATGATAATGATCATATTGAGGATATGAGAAGGATAGTTTATGATGAACTTTGTGATTTCCCAAAATTTCTTAAGAAGATAAATAGTTATGCAATGATTCCATTGTATAGTGGATTCACTAAATATATATCATTTTCAGCTATATAGAAGTCGTATAATATGAAACCATAAAATAGATGGAGTGACCCTAGTTTTTGGGAATTTCATTCTCTCTTGAATGACATTATTTCTACAATATAATGAGCTCTCAATCCAAACATACGATGTCAAAAAAATTCTATGCTCGATGGGAATTATATCTAAAAGAATACCTGCATTCCCAAATTTATGTATACTAGTTCTCAAGGGCCCCAAATCACATAGTGAATGTCTAATGTGTGATTCTTCTTTATGAAAAAAGAATATTGTCCTATGATAGTTGTATGGTACTTTCAAATCATTCAAAGGTTTATGCCCCTTTGTTGAAGTGAGTAGACTATAGGGAAATTGATGTGGCACACATACACAAGTAATAATGATGTGAAACTATGTCACCAGGTGGTATCTCCAAATAAGAAGAGAATTGATCCTGAGTATCCTGAATTTGTAAATGATCTAAGAATCCTTCATCTTGCGTTATCTACAGAAGGGGTGAATCCTTTTGGATTTCAAATAATCACTCATAGTACGTAGCTGGTTATGTTTATGAATAATTACATTCCACCGAGGTTATGGAAGAGATTAAAATACATCATTTTATCTATACTTATATCAGGACTAAAACAAATAGATAATGATATTGACATTTAATTGGATCCATTGATCGAGGATTGTAAATTATTGTGAGATTTTTGTGTTACATAGTGTGGTATATACAGAAATTAAGATTTCACATTGATATCCATATTTTTTAATGATAGATAACATTTATTCTTATGGATATATGTCAGGATATAACATTAAAGGAACTCAAGGGTGTCCCTTCTACAGACAAGTTACATAGTCAATTAGGTTGAAACATTAATCAAAAACTGTGTTTCTAGGACTTCGAAAATTTCAACCCCGATGAAGTATGTATTGATCCTAGAGTAAATCATTCAATGGATGTTTAAAAGAACATACAGAACCATCTCCACTAATAGGTGATCAGATATTTCCAAAAAACATTATGAAAACTAGTTAAAAAAGATTTATGTTTTTATGAATTACCATACTAGAATTGTTTATATGTCAAGAATTTTCTTGATGTTATGGATGTTAAAAAAAATGCATGTTATAGTGTCATCAGGATGTTTCTAAATGCATCTAAAAAAATGAAGGACTAAATTAAGGCTAGGCTAGACATGTTTGAAATGGAAATATTAGAAGGGTTGGCTCCAATGAAGGGTGAAAAATGAAATTTTCTTCCTCAAGCTGTATACAATCATTATATAGATGGGATTCATCATTTTTGAAACATCTTGAATGATATAATGGTTCTAGAGGGCTATTCATCTAATATCAAGAACATCATTTCATTGACTAATTTAATATTGAAGTGTATGAAATCACATGTTTTCCATGTTTTCATGAATGATCTAATTCATACATATTTACTTTATATTTTCACTAGAATATCTTTCATACATTAACCAATTTCTGTTTCTTATTCAATGATAAAAGAAAAAATGTTATTGACCTGGAAAAATTTCCAACCATATGAAGTTATTTTTCCGATATATTATGTGAATTTGAAATGATCTTCCTACCAACAATCTTTGATATGATTGTTCCTTTGATGGTTCACTTTGTGAGAGAGATTTTACTATGTGGTTCTATAAACTACTAATGGATGTACCCCATTGAATAATATATGAATATCATGAAAGGGTTGGACAAAAATGAAACTTGTCCAAAGGGTTGTATTGTAGAGATAAATATTGTTGAGGAAGCCATTAATTTTTTTTACTGAATACCATTTTGGTGTGGAAAGAATTGGTTTACCAAAATCTCATCACATTGGGAGGCTTTCATGTTATAGAATTTGTAGTAGAGTTGTTGTTACAATGAATATTATAGATTATGAGAAATCCCACCTTTACATTTTACATAAAAGATTGAGGATTCACCATATGTTTAATCCCAAAATAAATTCTTAGGCATTTGAGTCCTTCAAGGGATTAAATATGGATATCATATACACACAATCACCATTTTAGAGGATGGTTCTGGAACCATATTTTAATAGACTCAGAGGAAAATCGAGATTAAATTTTAGAACGAATTCCATGGATAGTCATAGGACTGAGTGTGTATGTGTTTTCTTTCTATGGTTATGTAATTAATTTTTATATGTTCTATACAAATGATCATAGTTAAGATACCACCATACAAAAAATAGAGTTACAGTTATGGCTGAAGTGATTCATGTTACTAGTTCTGTGGTTAGAAATCTATTTTACCCAGATATTTCATACTTTGGCATCATGAAAGAAATATTGGATTTGGATAATACAACATTAAATGAGAAGATTTTTCAATTAATGTTTCTTGATAATAAAGGTGATGTAAAAATAGATGAATTAAGATTCATGAAATTTTATTTTAGTAAGGAAGGGTACAAAGTTGAACCATTTGTAATGGAATCCTTGGTAGTAGAAGTATGTTATGTTCCAAATACCACAAACCAAATGTGTCAATTATTACTTATCGAACAAAACCATTGAAGGGTCAGATAAAAATTCAAATGAGGTTGACTCTTTCATTGGGAATTTTGAATCATTTCAATATGGTCCCAATATAGACGGAATTTTTTATGTTAGAGGAGACCACAATGAAAGTATTTGATCATCTATAGAGGGGTAAAATCCCTTTATCCTTTAAAAAATAAAAATGCAGTACAATAATTTTGTTACTTTCTTATAATATACATCATGTTACCTCATGTTATAATTCAATTTCAACTGAAATTATGTAATCTAAATTAAATGTTAAACCACATCAGTAGATAATGACTTCCCCACATCGTGGTTCTCCAAATCACAAACAACAAGAAGTCTCTCATCCTACACCTACTCGTAGTATAGGGGAATGACCTGTTGCACATGATGGTTCTCCCATTCCTAAGGAACAATCAGTTTCTCAATATTATGCTACTCCCTATACAGAGGTACAATGACCATATGCACATGTTGATGCTACCACACCTGAAGAATATATTAACAATGCTGATTTTGAGGAAATGGTAGGTGATGAATGCTCAATGAAAAAAACAAAAGTGTCATAGTTGGACGGTGTTAGAAAAAATCATCAATGAAAAATCCAAAGACATCAAATACAAGGTTAGATGAAATGCATGAGGCCGACATGTTAACCCCAACAAGGCCATGTTTAGATATTTTATTTGAGTCATCACTTAGAAACGTGTGCCGATTTATGTGGATTCATATAACCATGTTGTGTCTAGGATCAATACACTGATATGTGAATATATTGGACTAACATTATGATATCATTTCATTATTTTAGTAAAAAATAACATAATAAAACATTGAAAAACACTTCTTCATCCATTGTAACGTGAAATTATAGTAGATGACTCCAACAAGAAATATGTTTTAATGATATCTGGAAGGATTCTATGAGTATTTTTCACAATTCTAATAATATATCATCTTAATAATGCTAGAGGGAAAATAAAACCACACCCAATACTAATCTATGTACACCTAATAACCCAAGAATCATTTGATGTGTTTCATGGTCGTCGTGTAGATGTGTCTGTTAAGATACATTAAGAGATGTAATTTGTTGTTTGATGATACAGGTATTCATCACTATGATAGATAATATTTTTTTTGAAACAATAACTGAGTTTTATGAAAGAGTAAAAATAATAAAAACTAGTGTACGCCACCATAAAACAAAGATGGGGATTGTTTCACTTGAAAAATATCAGTACATATTTTAATGTTCTTGTAATACTTTTATATGACATGAAACAACACACAAACTATGTTCCCCTTTTAATATGATGATTGATGACTCCAAATCCAAATCCATTTCCATACCACACCATGTGCTATGAATGTATGCATTTGTAAATAAAGGTGTGATACTAATAGATGAAAACACACAAAAGTGGGGGAAATATATGTATGTATTAAAAAAATAAAAATTTATTTTGATTTAAATCTCTATTACGTAACAATGATCTCTTATTTTCTTATATTTTTTATCTGACATAGTCATAGGAATTAGAAACAATTGTACAAGATGAACACTTACTATCAGTGGACTTGAAGCTACTGAAACCATATGACGGCATTGGTGGTGGGGGTTTTTGGTGACACCCTAATCATATTTAGGAAAATAAAATAGGAGGATGAAAGTGAATATATAAATCATATGAGAGAAATAATGTCTAACATCGAAGAATGATTCCAATAGAAGAGATAATTGATGACAACATTAATTGGGGGAAAGAGAATAACTAACTTCATAATAGCAATCATATGGAGATCCTGCCCCACCCACACCATCTATGAGGATAGCTATTCCCCTCAAAAAGATATCTTACAAGTGGTATTAAATGTTCTAATAAATGTTTCAATAAATTGTGAATTAGAAAGATACTGATACCTTTCCTATACTGATATTATACTGGGTGATAATGACTGTGATTTCTATCTAGAAACACCCTGCAATCTCCTTGTAGTGAGGGATATGGTGTTAAATATTCAAATAGACATCCTGCACAATAGACCACTTCCAACAGGTCATGTTCACATTTCAATTAACAAATACCATGAACTGAGCACCTAGATACCTATTTCAAATGATGAGGATGATATTAATATGTCCAAAACTATGTTGGAACATTCATCGTGTAGTCGTTGCATCATGTAAATAAACATGTAGAAAATGAGGAATTCATTTCCAATTTACCTTTCAAGGGAAATATTTAAAAATTAAATAAAAAATGTCTGAACAGATGAATATTACTACATAAATCCAAAGATATGGGGATGAAATGAAAGACCACCTCAAACCCATCTAAAGGATCAACCAACCGGTCAAAGAGATCTACAAAAAACACCATACCCCACCCATTCAATATATGAACTTAAATTAATTTAAGGCTCATATAGATACAATTTAAAAGATGGTTGTAGTAAAATAGTTGAATTTGAAGAATATATGTATGAATAGAATGATCCAGGCATCAATTGTGTTGAGAGTGTATGTAAACTTCATAACTATGATTGGCTAGGAAACACAACAGTAAATGCATACATGAGGTATGTTTTTGTGATTTTGTTTTCCAAAATCTGATACACTATCATTATACTTAATAAATATAATTCATATTATTGGAATTTGTATATATGAAAATCAACTCAAGGGATCTTCCCATGGAAAAAAATTCAGACTCATTGATCCTCACATATCCTCAATAGAATAAAAATAAAATATATAAAAAGAATGACATAGTGGCAGGTTTGATAAAACCATTTCAAAGAAAACATTCATATGAAAAACTATATTTAATACCAATGATGCAGGGTTAAAACTCTATAATTTAATAATATCAGTTATATTTTCATTTTTTTCATTACATATTCCTTTTTGTGTTTTTAGGAAGTATTGAATGCTCATTCTGGTAAATTTAGATACTCAAAAAATTAATTTGATTAATTCAATGCATTGATATCCAACAAAATTTCTATACATGATGGAATCTGTTAACTTTTAATACACTAAATAAAATATTATATAATTAAAATGCATTTAGTATAATTTATATTAAATTTTAAGGAGAATTATGTTATTATAGGGTGGTGTGTCCATGCATTCTTATCATGATTTGAATATGGTAGTTGATGGGCTTTCCAATAAGGGAATCAACCAAAGTGTTACCTGGCGTGAGGACCACCCGGATGAGCTTCTTACTCTCTATTATAAAGATTGTAATTAAATCCCTTCCATCAGACTCTTTTACTTTTCCTATTTTTTTATAATAAATATTACCTTTTTCTTTGACCAAGGAATCACCATTAAAAAATGAGTGGTGTGTCACTATTGTGAAAAACATGGAATGAGGACAGGGGCTAAGAACAAGGATGAATAAGAGTCCTATTATTAGATAAGAATTATGAAATATATTATCATATTTCACTATCAAAACTCATATAAAAAATTTCTTGTTCTACTTAATGTTTCTACAGTGTTTGAAATAATCCAAAGGAAAAGATTACGATTATTATGTTTGTAAATTTCTGAAAGAGGTTATATTCTTTGAACAAACTAGCATCCCTAAAGAGGTGTATTCAAAGATAATTATTGTTTCATTTAAAATATTTATTAATACTTTGTGTGTTAATATTTTTTCAATACTACTACGACTATTGAAAAACCTCATATTTACAAGACGATATAGATGTGCTCAGAAACGAATGGGAAACATACATGATGGAAGAATGTACAAAGATAGCACGAGGATGCGGCTTTCATAGAAGTAGTGGATTGTTTAATATTTATTTTTAATTTTATTTTTGTATGTATTAAGCATATACTAATTATTTTCTTATATATGTGGATTCTATTTTTTTTGGGGGAAGTTTGTTCGAAATTGAGCATACTCATGGGAGATTGGATTTTGAGGCTGCAACTCAGAATTCAATGGGAGGGTAATGTTTTTTTAATATACTATATTTTTTCGCATAATTTTATATTTCATATTGTACATTTACAAAATATAAATTAATTTTTTAACTACTCATACAAATCATGTTTTCCACATACTTACTCTCCAATAAAACATTATCACCCCAACATTGTCGACATTTATCACTTTCCTTCAATGGGAGTATAGGTAACTTGAAGGGAAGTGATTAATTTCATCCATGTAGTTTTTCAATTCCAAAAAAGAAACCAAATGTAAATCATGTTAATGAATTATGTGTCTTAGATGACACAAAGTGTTTCTTTTTTATGAAATAAATTAATTTGTTATCATTTTATCTACTATTTTAATTTTAATTTCCTTATATGATCCTTGATATCTATTTTATTAACAATTATTGAGTATCTATGATAAAAATTTCATATGTTTCATATCCTTAGCATATTAAGAATGGTTTTATAAATAATTTTTCTAAGAATGTTTCTTTTAATGACTAACTTAATGAGAGACTCTTATGAACTAGTTCTTTACGTTTTAATGTTTCTAAAAGCACTAGACGTAATCTATTCTAGAACGAATCCTTATTTTATGTATGGAATATTAATCTATTAAGAAGTGATATATTTTTATAAAATATTTGGGTCAATATTGTTGGTATCTGAGAAAATGTCCTACTCAAAACTAAGTAAAAAATGACATGTGGCCGGTATCACTCATAAGGTCTCTTTTAATTTAAAATTGATATTACTTTTAATAAAAAGAACAAGTGACATACTAAAAACTAACGAAACAGATACTGATTGTTTTTATACATTAGTAAAATGATCTATATGTCATTTTCTATGTGAAAGAATTATTTAATACTCAATACGACACATGATGTGGTTGTTATAACTAAATGTGTCTCTTTTTATTTAAAATTTTCATGAATTTAAGTAAATAAACATGTCATAAAAAAACTATTAAAAAACCTTTGGATTGTTTATATATTTTTTGGAAAATTAAATATATGTCAATTATGATGTGTATGAATCATTCTCACCACAATATGATACACGGTGTGGCTGGTACACTCAAAGTGTCTCTTTTTATTTAAAATTTACATTAATTTAACTAAAAAAACATGTGAAATCCTAAAATACAAAAAAAAACTTATTCTAATTATTATGATACTTTATAAAAATGATCCATGACTAGTTTTTGACTTGTACGAATCAACCACACCTAAACACGATTCACAATGTTGTCGGTATAACTCAAAGTGTCTCTTTTTATTTAAAATTGACAGAAATTTAATTAAAAACAAAAAATGGCGTACTGAAAAGTGAGAAAACACATTCATAATGTTTTGATATTCTAGGAGAACAATATATACATAATTTTTGTTGTGTAAACATCATCCACACCTAAATTCAATGGACAATGTGGCCGGAATCACTCAAAGTGTCTCATTTTATTTTAAATTGATATTAATTTAAGTTAAAACAAAAATTGACATACTAAAAACCAAGAAATTTCATTGATATTGTTCATAATGTTATGATAAAGATCATTGAGTCATTTTTTAGCCATAAGAAGAAACCACACCTCAATATGATGCACAATGCGACCTATATGACTCAATATGCATGTTTCAAGTTTGAAATGAAATTTTAGTAAAAAACAAAACTACAAATTTAAAAACCAAGAAAACACATTCAGATTGTTTTGATATTATAGGATAATGATATATGAGTCAATTTTTATGTGAAAAAAATAATCAACACCTCATTAATATTCATGGTGTGGCTTGTATAGCTCAATGTGTCTGTTTGTATTTAATATTTACAATAATTTAAGTAAGAACAACATGTGACATTCTAAAAAAAACAAACACATTCAGATTGTTTTTATATTTTCATAGAATGATATCTTATTCATTTGGGATGTGTAATAATCAGCTACACCTCAATACTATTCTTGGTGTGGCTAGTATAACTCAAAGTGTCTCTTTTTATTTTAAAATGACATTAATTTAAGTAAAAACAACATGTGATATACAGAAAATTGAGAAAACACATTCAGATTTATTTTATATTTTAGAAAAATGATCAATTAATCATTTTTGTTGTGAAGAAGCCAGCAATACCTCAATAAGATGAATGGTGTGGACGGTATAACTCAAAAATTTTCTTTTTATTTTCAATTGGAATTAATTTTATATAAAAACAACTTATGAAATACCGAAAACCAAGAAATCACATTAGGATTATTTTTAAACTTTAGGAAAATGATACTTGAGTCATTTATGACATGTTTGATTCAACTGAATGTCAATATGACACATAGTGTGGCCGTTATAACTAAAGGTGTCTATATTTATTTAAAAGTGACATTAATTTATATAAAACGAAGAAGTTATATACTGAAATATGAGAAAACTCATTATTATTCATTTTATATATTTGGAAAACTATATAGGACTCCTTTTCGACATGTATGGATCAACCTCACCACCATTGGATTCACGGTGTGACCTGTGTAACTAAACGTAACTGTTATATGTTTAAAAATTATATTTTAGTTTAAAATTCATCATACACTGAAAACTAAGAAAATACACTCTGATTTTTTTGATAAATTAGGAACAAAATTCATAAGTAATTATTTATGTTTATAAATTTTTATCACATTAAAATGACACACGATGTGACTAGTATGATTCATAATGTGTGTTTGCAGTTTGAAATGTATTTTTAGTACAAAAACACAAATAACATACTGAAAATGGAAAAAACTCATTCATATTTCTTGGATACATTATGAAAATGACCCATAAATTTTTTTGATAGGTTTTAATTATCCTCTCCTCAATTAGATGCATGGTGTGATTGGTATTACTCTAAATTATTCATTATTTAGAATTAAAATTAATATTTTTAACAGAAAAAGTGACATACTCAAAACCTAGCAGATGCATTCAGATTTATTTTAAATTTCAACACAACAATCCATAACTAATTTTTGATGTGATGGAGTCAAACACACCTCAATCTGATGCATGATGTGACTAATATGTCTCAAAATAAGTGTTTCTAGTTTGAAATGACATTTTAGTTAAAAAAACACAACTTAGATATTGAAAATAAAGAAAACACATTTGGAATGTTTTCATATTGTAAGGAGATGATATATTATTATTTTGGGGAATGTGATAATCAGCTTCACCTTAATACAATTTTTAGTGTGGTTTGTGTAACTCCAAGTGTCTCTTTTTATTTCAAATTGACATTAATTTAAGTAAAAAATGTGACTTACTGAAAACCAAACAAACACATTCATATTGATTCAATATTTTTTTAGAATGATATTTTAGTCATTTTTTATGAGTAGAAACCAGCCACACCTAAATATGACTCTTGGTGTCACCAGTATAACCCAAAGTGTCCATTTTTATTTTCAATTGTCGTAAATTTAAGTTAAAAATAACTAAAATACTAAAAAAAGAAGACACAATCAGATTGTTTTCATATTTAAGTAAATGGTCTTATTGGTCATTTTTGATGTGTAGGAGTCAGCCTCACTTCAATATGATTCTTAGTGTGGATGCTATAACTCAAAGTGTCCTTTTTTATTTAAAATTGACATTAATTTTACTGAAGACTACAATTTACATACTAAAAACTAAGAAAACACTGTTGAATTATTTCGATATTTTAGTAAAATAATATATTAGTCATTTTTTGATGTGTATGAATCATTTGAACCTAAATAAGATGTATAGTGTGGCTGGTATAATTCAAAGTGTGTCCTTTTATTTAAAATTGACATTAATTTAAGTAAAAACAACATGTGACATACCGAAAACTGAGCAAACACATTTGGATTGTTATGATATTTTAGGAAGAAAATCTAATAATAATTTTTGAAGTGTAGGAATAAGTCTCACCTCAATAAGATTCATGGAGTGTATGTTATAACTCAAAGTGAAAATTTTTATTTAAAATTGACAATCCTTTAATTAAAAACATCAAGTGACACACTAAAAACCAAGAGAAAAAGAAATAAAATTGTTTTGATACAATAGAAAAATGATACATATGTCATTTGTGATGTGTAAAAGTCAACCTCATATAAATATGATATAGTGTGTGACTGGTATGACTAAAATTGTCTGTTATCAGTTTAAAATTGATATTTAGTTGGAATCATCACACTTACTGAAACCCAAGAAAATGGGCTCCAATTGTCTTCATAATTTAAGAAAAAAAATCATTAATCATTTTTAATGTTTATTATGTAATATAATGTCAAACCGACACAGGATGTGACCAATATGACTCATAATTCATGTTTCCAGTTAAAAATAACATATTAGTAAAAAAACTATACTTACATATAGAAAACAACTAAAATACATTTAGAATGTCTTGAAAATTTATGAAAAAGATCCATCTCTAATTTGTGAAAGGTTTTAATTAGCCGCACCTAAATCTAACACATGGTGTGACTAGTATAACTCCAAATGTTTCATTATTTAAAATTGATATTTTTTTTTAATTGAACAAGTGACTTACTCATAATCTAGAAAACACATTTGGATTGATTTGATAATTTATTAAAATTATACATAACTCATTTTTGTTGTGCAGGAATCAACCACACCCCAATAGAGCACACGGTGTGACAAATATATCCCCAAAATTTTCATTTTTATTAAATATTGACTTTTTATTATTGTATTTATTCATATTAATGTTTAATTTATTTTGTCATATTATTACTGACATAATATATGTTTTCTTGTATAAGGAAAATAATTTTCTTGTTTTTTAATGATATGTTCTGTAGCTCATACCATGGGCAGAAATTTTTCAGATGGGATCACGAAAGTCAAAATATGAAATGTTAATGTTATAGAATGTTTGCTAGAATATTATAAATTTAATTTTGTTAAAAAATTGTTTGAAATGTAAGTAGAATTTTTTTGAATATACGATGTCTGTAAATATTGTATTCATTAGGTCAAATACATTTATATTTCATTGTTTGAAATAACAGGTTGTATATTGAATTTGAAATTGTTTATTCTTGCTTCTAGAGTTCTATTATTTTATTAATAGATTATAGGAAGATAGTAATTTATTTGAACTAATGTATTGTTTATAAATGGGGTCCTTTATCAAAAATTTTTAGCACTGATAAAGGGGACCCCTCCCTATATTATCGTTGTGATTAACATCAATTTTTTAGTGCTATTAAAAGATAATTTGCTCAGTGTTGAAGGGAATATGTTTATTAGTGTTCCCAAAAATTAATAATCAATTAATTATTTATTATTAATTTAATTTAGAAAAAAAATTTATATTTTTTTCATAATACATTTATTCCTATTCATTCCTACCAAAACTAACGGCTTGGTTATAAAAATCATTGTTATATAGTATTATTTTTAATGTATACTATAGTTTTTATGTTTGGTTTCTCATATACCATATACAATCAAATTTATTATATAATGAAGATGTATTCCAAAATATTATTCTATAACTAGAGTTATTCATGGATTAAATTATGAGACTCATATAGAGAAGCATAAGTGAGTCATTAATGAAGGGTGATAGCTGTGAGTTTTTACGCCCCATCTATAAAGATCTCATATTGATAAATATAATCACAATAATTCATTTCTAGTTCTATGAATCAATAATAAAGTATAATTTTATCTATTTAACAATTCATAGATGTGATAAATGGATGGAAAAGACGTTTTTGTAACTATTTTCACCTTTATCTTGTGATTTATTGTTCTAACTGAAGAACCAACGAAAAAAACCTATATTTTGCACATTCATAACATATAGTGTTTTATTTGGGATATTCACATATTTTAATGGGTGTAAATTTTATTTCATCAAGGGAAAAATGTTTTTTTTCAGAAATAAATGTAATATTGAATAAAGAATCACCATTTCATAGTTAATTGTTTATAGGTGTTTAAAATAAAATGACAACCTATGAGTAATGACAATCTTGAACACCGCATACAGGTGGTTATGGGGACATTATGGGAAGGATAAAATTGGAGGGACTATGAAATGGTCTATTACACCACCTCCCCCAACTCTGTAAATATTCCATTTTGTAATGTATTTTTCGATTATATAAAAAATGGGTACTATTTTGGGAGTTTCATGATGGTTTGGGGTTGTTTTGGAAGTGTTTAAAGGGTGAATAGTTCGATCACAGTTAGTGGAAATTTTCAACTATCTATAAGAAACCATTTATGGTAATGATGGGAGTCCCGAGGAAGGTACATAGTTAGTACATGTATTGGAAAAACAAAGTGCATCACAATAGAAACCATGCAAGGGGATACAGTGGGATAAGCATGGTTAGGGAATGTTTTGTCAAATCATAAGAGCCAACTATGAGAATTGATGGCCTTGAGATAGTAGGACCATATGGTTAGTGTTACCTACCAGCCGAACTAACTCTATAACCATTAGTTGTACTGGTATTCACATGGCCTAAAGTGTGTCTCCATAAAATAAAGAGGCTATGACCCCCCACCGAGGGCATAATGGTGCTGCAGTGAGGATACTATAAACTCATTATATGAGTATAACATCAGCATAATAGTGGAGAATAAACCGACAATAGTTAATTAAGTATAAATAACGGACAATTGAAAATATGATTAATATGAAAATATATATTGTGCTGAATGAAAAATAAATCCTTGCATGCATGTACTGATGACGATAAAAAATAAATAGGGAATATACCACATGAAAAATGATAAAACACATAAATAATTAAAATGGGAAAATAATTCCCAAGGGCTAACTCTATAATAAACATGAGCCCTATCTTAGTAGTATTCTCCTATATCCCATGTATAACCAAAATGACACATTCATTAATACATGGACCTATGAACATTAGATTTACTTTGGTAACCAAGTGCAAATGTGTGCCAAAATGGGTACGAGATATACTTGGTTGGCCACCACCAACGGTGTCAAAGGAATAATCCAGTTTGTGAATATAAAGGATGAAATTGTTATAGTATAAATAAAAATATGCAGATAGATAAACTAAAATACAAGTCAATATCCTGTTCGTCAAGGACACTAAGACAAAATTATAAACTTCTACCTAAGTCAGAATGTATATGAGTATAAATTTAGATAAATTTGTATCAATATACAAGGATGTATACTTTTTATGAACTACATACATAGTTATGCTTATATCCATATATATATGGATATGTATTATTATCAATGAACCAATGATTAACTCACCCATCAATGAATAGTAATAATAATAATAATAATAATAATAATATCATAATTATAAGTAAGTGTCATCATGCCAGATGGCCATTTCTAACACCAGAAAAGGGCCCTTGAATGGTATTGTTTTCAATATAGTATTCCATTACATATGAAATGAATAATAATGAGAAGTTTCATACCAAAACATATTATCAAGGAGGTGTGGAGCATCATGAACCTAAACCCATGTTATTTGAACACCGTGACAACAAACCTGAAAAAAAAAGAAATGAAACATCAAGTCCAACAAACCTTGATGAATTCCAATTTATCATTTGGAAATATAACATAATATTTTTTACCTATGACATCTTATACCAAACTCCTAGGATGAGGAAACTTTTATATCTCATGGTTCTTTAAATCATCATAATATAATTCATATAAAATTCATGCACAAATAAGTAGAGGGTCCATTCCAATAGGAATTTATTATCTTAATTCATGTTTAATGGTGGAGTTATATGTATATGGGAAAAAAACATCACAAGTCACACATATTTTTAGAGATGGAGAACCTCATTTATCAATCCAATTAAAAAATTCCAAGGTACATGTACTTACGTAGGCCAAACATCAATATTCTATTAATAAGAAAAAATTCATGGAAATTTTGATTTAAAAATATAGTGTTAAAGGTTAACTGAACCATTTATAATCGTAAACACCCTATATTAAAATGGTGTCATAAAGGCTATGATAACATTCATACATATACAAAACGTCATTTTAATTCATATGTATTTCGAGAAAACAACTTTGAAGATTTACTACACACCAAAGGATAATGTAGTAGAGGGTCACATTCTACCACATTCCAATAAATATACTTGTACATATTTTGTAACAAAACATTTCTCAATGAGGGGGTTTATTTGAGAAAAATTGACAAAATTAAGACATTGATGGAACCCAACCATAAGGGAGTTTAATACACGAGGCTCATGATAATCAACCATACCAATTTAATATATATGCGAAACTAGAATTAGGGAATTAGTTAATACCAAGTATTGTGTAAATTTATGAATCTTCTCACAGGGACACATCCACCTAACATAACCTAATACTTAATAAATAAATTAATAAATGAGGGAAATTCTATATAACACCTACCATATACCAAGGAAATTTATCCCATCAATAAATGAGGCATGAGTTGGGTTGGTTTGAGAGAAATTGACAAAATAAACCAACTCCCTGCAAATTGGTTGAATTATCTTTAACATTGATAGTGTCAATGAAAGTGAGAGAAATGAGAAAATGACAAATGGTAGTAAATATCCTATATAATTATAGCCAATGAGAATGAAGAAAATTGATTTCAACATAAAATGACGGAGTGGCTTCCATTCCAAGGTGAAGAAGAAGTGGAACCCACCGATGGCATACTACATATAGATGGTAGGAAATGAAAATAGGGATGTGTAAATAAATGAATATAGAGGGAAATGGTTATTTTACCCTATTAAATGAGGTTAATGTTTTGGCATCATCACTGGATAGACCAGGTGTCAATCATGAACTCAACAGTTCCTATGAAACCTCCACTCATGGGAGGGCCGCAAGATTTGGCTAACAATGTGAAACCCATGAAAAATACCTCTGTCATGATATTTACAAAACCTTCATGACCATTAATATTCTATCAAATAGTAATTAAAAACTTCATAAGACCTCCACCTCCATTGGATCAAAAACACAGTTTCACATTGTCGGATGTATGGTTTCATACAAGCTTTGTTCCATTTCAATTTCTTCTTGGTTTTGAGTTTTCAAATCCCGATTGTCCCTAATCTCTATGAAACATTGATACACCACTCTACAAGTAAACAAATTCTAATTAAAATACATTTGAGGGTTCCAAATCTTGTATCTAGTATCAAATTTTTTTATTAAAGAACAACCCATACACCAAATTTAAAAAATAATATTCTATTAAAATTTAATTCTGGTATGAAACACGAGATGTTACAACCTACACAGATTAGAATATATCATTGTTGATAATACATAGGGAAACATCATCAAAATTTTCCATCCTAATTGAGCTATAATTTTTTCTCATGGGTTTTATTTTATTTCTGAAATCTTAATGCATCACAAACATCCCTTCCGGTGTACGATATGTGAGCCATTAAAACTTAATCCAATGCTCAGGTTCCAAATTAAAACATCAAAATGGAACATTCTTGGGATTGTTAAACTAGATACATGATCATGTCTTTGATTTATTTATCATAAATCTTATGGAACTATCCACCAACAATTATATATTTTAATGTCTAATTCCCAGTCATGATATCTCCACTATTTCTATTTCAATAAAAGCATGTATTTAGAGATCTCATCGGTACTCTATGTAGTGTTCCCAAATCAACTACATGGTTAATTCCCAAATAAACATAAATAGCATGGTGGAGATATATTTACATAAGAAAATGTAATGAATCTTGTTTTGAACTACACTGAAATCATAGGAAATTTGATGTTTAGCATTTACTAGATAGATTGTTTTTTTAAAAAAAGCATCACAATCTAATTATGATAATTTAAATGATTTTAGTTGATGTTTATAAACTTGTGTGAAGGCCCAATAAGTTTTCTGGTCTCGTCAATGAGTTTTGGGAGTACCAGACTTAGAAAATACTTGTATTGAAATATTATGGAAGGCTCATGGTTTTTTGAAAACCGTGTGGCCCAGTGTATGTAACCGTGAGGCCTTATTGGGGGGGGGGGTAGTAAGGGTACACATGGGAGACATAAGTTTTTCCAAACTGTGCTTTTAGACCGTATGGTGTTCTTTCTTAGGTAGTATCCTTTCACTCTATACGGGATAGATTGTGCACGATTTAGAAAATCGTGCGTGTCAAACCATGTGAATGGACCGGTCATAAGAAATTGAATTGTATTTAAATAAAATATAATTAAAATAAAAAAAACTAACATAACCCTAAGACCTATCCTCCCTCATATGTGACCCACCCCTCCTAGGGGGTTCCCCTTTGATCCGTGTGGCCCCCTCTTCGTAGCCTCTTCTCTAATTACCAGATGCAACCATTTTCTTATGGTCTCTCCTTCGGATCCCTAGGGCATGGTCTCTATAACATTATATTCCATGTTTCTGGCCTAATTTTGGTCTTTCCATCAACCTATTGTGTTCTTCCAAAACCCTTGGTCATGTTTTAACCCAAATTTCAGTTTTCTTTAGTTTTAGGGATGTGTGAATTGTCTCTTGGGGCCCATTCTTGCGTGTTCCACAACCATTGCAGAAGGAGAATCTGTTCACAATGATCATAGACACCATCAAATACAAGTTGAGGTTTTATTATTATTATTTAGTCTCAAAAAATTTAATTTAGGGACTTTAATTATTTTAAGGTTCCTTGTAAATTTTTAGTAGTTAATTATAATGTGCTGTGTGGTTTCATGTCACCAGGTCTAGGGAGACATTCCTGCATATTCATAGGTATGTATATATATATATATATATATATATTAGGTTCCCCTGTTATGTGAATATTCATCCATGGAATTGAATATTCATATATGGGGCTAGGTGTTCCTATGTATATATAAAAAAATTCATAAGTAGGTGAGTGGAGACTAGTATTTTCATATATTCATATATATAAGGATCCACTTGCACATGTTCATGGAATGGAAGATGTGTCCATAGGGGAAAGGTTTCCATATATGTTTGTGAAGGTGCGTATGATCAGTAGGGGTTGAAATAGATTCTAGATAGAAATCACCAAGAGCTGAAATGTTCAGTTTGGTTTCCCCCTATGGTAGGACCCCGTTCCTTAACCTTTTAATTTATGAGGTCATTAATTAATTAATAGATAATTCTTTTACTATATTTAATGATTTTACATTTATAGTATTTCATATTTAATGATTCTATTATGTTTAATGGAAGTAATTCTTAAATAAGAAAAATGAATGTTTGAAAAGATATGTCATGGATTCGTAACCAAATGGTATAAATGAACTCCCTCCATGAAATGGAGTAGAACATGACTGATAATATGTATAAGAGGAATTTCCTTATGCATTGTATTATAAATTTAAATAATAGTTTTTAAAAATGGGATAAAACCATTTTTTGGGTTTGATAAATGACTTGCACGGTAGGTATATGCCTCATGTGGTGAATCTCATATGAATATGATTATGAATTGGATTTTGTTTGATTTTAAATGAATTAGAGGTTATGCCTCAGGAATTTATAAATAAATGCTTTTAGATGGGATGCATTCCTACCCCATTCTAATATTATAAATCTTTATTGATGAGAGTTATTATTACCCCATACAATATTATAAATGTTTGTGGATGGGAGGAATTATTAACCCATTCCATTATTATAAATGTTTATCAATGGGAGATATTTTTACCCCATGCATGCTTATTATATTTGTATGGGTGGGAGGAATGCTTACCACATGAAAGTTATAATCTCTATATGTATATGGATGATAGGTATTCTTACCCCATTCCAATTGAATTTTATTTATAGATGGGAGACATTATTACCCCATGCTAGTTATCTTCTATTTATGGATGTGATCAATTGTTACCCCATATCAGTTATCTTCTATTTATGGGTAAGAGGAATTCTTACCCCACACCAATCAATATATATATATATATATATATATATACATATGTATCTATATATATATAGTGACATGATCATGCTATTATTACGGCAACAAGCCAATGATGGTATTTCCACTAGGTGTCCAGTGTGAACCTGAACATGTGTTATTTATTTATGTAGATTCATCAAATAAATTATTCTTACCTATATACTGTCTAAATTATAATTAAATAGATTGGTCATGATATTGTGGGTGTCGACCTATTGAGATTTCATCTCACACCCATCTTGGGTTTCCTTTGTACCCAATTAGATCTTATATTTTAAAGACCTATAATGTTTGTTGTGTTGCTTGTACATGGAATTAGGATCAAAGAAAAGAGATAGAGCTCAGGAATCACAAGGAGATCTCCCAAGGGGATTTTTAGACTTTTATATTATTATATTGTATGGAAAAAATTTGTTTTTTTCCTCTTTCAGTTTTGTGTCATTAACATGTCATGAATGTATCTTTTGTATAAAACGGCGCTGGCTGATTTTATTAAACTATTATAATTTGTGTTTCATTGTTTTATTTCTTTTAATTTCTACTTTCTCTATTATATTCTATAATATAATTTCTAAACTCTATTATTAAAACCACACATATATGATAATAGGGTAATGTATCCCAACTATCAGATCACAATACCCTCACTAATACTCGACTTCCTCGGTTGTATGAGGTGTCACTCTTGAGGCCATGGGACCCATTGGTCCAGCTATTGGTTTAATTGTATGCTAGGACTAGATGTTACAAATTTGTATCAGAGAGAATTTTTACTCTATATTACTGCTTTTACTTGGTAAATAGGAGACTATGAATATGTAGGACCTTTGTTAATAGACGTTATTAGGACTGATCACACCATGTTCATGAAACGACCAATTTTCTAGCGGTGGGATTATTTCTCTTGTTGTTTGCAATTACAGTTGACATGATTTCACCTAGAGTGATTGTTGTAATTTCTACTTCATATGATTTATGGAATTTCTGAAATTTTCTCCCTTTCTTCAAATGGTATGGAAACTGCATTGAATGAATCATATAGGCACATAGGAAATTCACATGTTATGAATAGTTCCATGCCATGTAGTTGAATTTTAGTTCTTATTATGACATTATATAATTCCTTGATTGATGGACATGATTAGTTTTAATTATTCCATGTAGTTTGATTCATTAAAATGTCTTTCCTATTCACAGTCTATGATTTTTTGTTATAGAATGACTATATGGTTACTTCTTAATATTATATTCTTTTATTTGTTCATATATGGGTTGTCAATGAATGAGAATAAATTTTAAATTGTAAAGTGTATGGCCCCCATTCAACTCGGAAAGGATAGACCATATATTCAAACCACCATGATCTTAAAATATACATAAATTTTAATACATTTTTTTAAAATTTAAATATTGCTAAGTTAAATGCTATAGAAAATCAGGTTTGACTAACTGGAGATGAATTCCAAACGTTAATGTGTATATGCACATTATGGGTTTGTAGGTGGAAACCTGGACCATTATATAAGATCATGTTATATTTTTAAATGAAATTTATTTCAAATAATGGGATCTAATTCTAAATCCATGGATTGTAGGGGGACTCCAAGAATTTAGAAATGGAAAACCATGTTCTCCAACATTTGTTTGTGACTATTTTATAGTGTGAAATTATTATAAATGTAATATACTATTTTGTTTTAATATGAAATGACATTCTTAAGTGTTAAAATGTCAACATAGATCCATTTAGGTCAGTTGTGACCAATAACTTATGGGATGACCAGTTTGGGTGTTTAAAGCTTTAAATTGAGCAATTTCTATTTTGTTATCTTCTAGAGAACCCAGGTTGGCTCAGTGGGACCCTCATAGATCTTCTTTATTGTTAAAAATATATTTATTTACAAATTTCGTAATATATATGAGATTTCTAGTTAATGTTATATTATTTTAAATGGAATTTTGACATAACATTCCTTATTTGTTTTAAAATGGGTATTTCATGTTTCTTTTAAAATTAGAAAATGGTTAAAAGTTTACTTGTGATTAAATTTGATGGTCTTGTAAATGGAATATTTAGTGGGTTCCTTAGTTGAAACCCTCGTGAAAGGGTATTTTAGTTTCTATTGAGATGACCAAGTGTAGAAATGGTTGAATTTTCTATAAGATGTTTTGTTTTTAGTAGTGGATTAAAGTGTAAACAACTTGAACCAGTGACTTTTTCTAGCATGAACACATTATTCATTGACACTTTAAACTATATAAGGGGAAAGCCCATGGTAGGCATCACCCTTTTTGGATCAGTGCCTTGAAAAATACCCTGAGTGTTCGGATGTTAGGTGTCGTTGAGGCACTACTGTATTGAGTAAGACATTCAGTTTTTAAATGACACCCTTGTTTGGAAGGCTGGTATTGTTTCTATTTGACATTGTTATCAGTGTCAGCATCGTGTAACGCTCAGTTTCAATTTTTTAGAGTTGCCTCATGCATGGTTGGCTACTTAGTAGGTCCTTTGATGATTTCTTCTTCATAGTTATAGAATAATTGTTATGGGGTCGTCCAGGGAAATGATCAAATAGGTAAATACGACTCTGAAATAAATATATTGTACTGTTGAGTATGGCCTTAGGACATCTCTTTAGAAGAGTGACCTCTACATAAAAAAATTAGCTCATACCAATGATTGGGAGGTCTTTCTAGAGACTTGGGTGTTAAAACATGCTAGTTTTTCTAGTTTTTTCAGCTATGTTTTAGCCTACTTCTTACTCTTTGATGTTGTGATTGTGGATCATATGATCTACATATATTTTTTTGAGTTTTTTTCCCTAATGTGCTTGTGAGCATATAGTTTTCTTTTACTTATGTATAAGACACTTCCCATTAATGGAGCGTCGTGTATCATCTTTTATATATGTCCTTCCATGTAGAAGGGACACAACAAAAAATTAATTTTTTGGAATGGTTGTTCATGTTTGAATTCGTTTTAAAAAACTGTGTCTCATGTCTTGTTGAAGCCTCAGTAGGTGAAACTGAGTTTATTTCTATGTAACTCAACCAGTGGTGGCTTAACCCTTCTTCCTTATAATAGGAGGATTTGTTTGACTATAAACCATTTGAATCCACTTAATGTATTCTACCAATATATTACCATGTCCCTGATATTTATGTCATCCTAGATTCATTAATATATCATTAGTATTACGCATTTCTAATGCTTTAAATTATAGTGTTCTTGTGGGGTGGTTCTTCTTCTGTCTTTCATAACGAATGCATGGATTCCATCATGGTTTGATCTTATAAAAATCATTGGCAGTGAGGTGTAGGATTCGGTGAATGCGGTTTTCCTAAACACAATGTTCTTAGGAGGATGGTATTATAACTCTTCTTGGAATATGTCATCCATTACTGTAATGGACCGGACCCCTCCGGTCCATTCCTTTGTTGAAATCGATGTGGTCAACATGACGCGTGTTATAATGATAATTTTAATACTGATGATAACGTAAAAATATGTTAATAATAATGATGATGACATAAATTGTGTGATTAATTAAACTAAAAAGAATAATCATGATAAAATGATTTAATTGGTGTTATTATTATTAATGATGTGAAGTGGGAAGGTGTGTGATCCATTAGACGTTGATAAATGAAACATGCATTTTTTTTATTAATTGAGTAATTGTTGAAATTAAATTTGAATAATAATTATGGCTGTTGTGTTATTAATATTATTCATAATATTAATAATAATGAGAAATTGATGAAATGAGTCATGGTATTTATTGCAAAAATAAATAAATGAAGATTCAAGTGGAAGCATGGTGGTGCGTTCATAAAATTAAAGGTGAGTTCGTTATATTGGGTTTATGAAATTGAATGGTTTTAATTTAATAAAATTGGTTTCAATTTAATCAGTGTGAAATAAAAATAAATAGAATTAAAATAATCAAATTGATGGATGTTACACGACATTGACGTAGCATGGTCGGATTCAGATATCCAACAGGGTGGTTTAACGTGGTCAATGCGACGAGCGTAAATCTTTTTGTTATTAAAAAGAATAACGTCGGTGAGTTAATAAAATAATTTGATGAAATGTTATTGTTATTGAAGAACAATAAATAACAATGATGGAGTAAAACTATATGTGAGAGGTTAATAAAATCAAATGTATTAAAATGGGGTTGAATATGTATGTTATATTAATTTTGTTTTGTCATTTAATTCAATTAAATGAAATGGTTTTGAGTCGCATGGAATGGTTGTGCATAGGTTCTCCCAAAATTGAATTATGAAATTAATAACATTGATCGTATAATAAATATAATAATACAATTAAAAGGAAAATGGTTTTATTTAATAAATTATAATAAATTTATGGGGAGGCACATGAGATGGGGAGGGGAGGCGTGAATGCCCCCTTTCCCTTGTATAAATCATATTTTTTTTATAATTTGATTTAATATATCATATATTTTATATAATGTTGATTTAATATATTAAAATAGAAATACAATAATAAAATAAGGGAGTGCGCATGGTGTAAGGGGAGTGGTTCACGCCCCAAGCCCTTTTGATCAAAATATTAAATTATTATAATAATAATAAAATAATATTATTATTATTTTGGGTGATCAAAACTTAAAAAGTCTATAACTTCTTCATATGGTGTCGGAATGACGAACCGTCAGCGGCAGTGTAATCCTGTAATTAATACGGTCATTTTAAGACCAGTGATGGATACCTTTTTATGAGTTATGTCTTGGGTCAACGAAACACACATATTAATAAAATTAACATTTTTTTATAAAACGCGTGGAAACCGCGTGACGTGTCGTGTGTTGACCAGTCAAAACACGTAACGGGTGTACAGTCACACCGTGTATTCATCAATACATGATGCATACTGTTTTACCTATTCGTAGGCTATATAATAAAGGTTCGCAGATTATTTCCAGACCAATCGCTTCTTCTTCGCACGACGACACTCTTGGATGATCAAGAAGTCTTCCTCCTCTAACTTCTTTGTCCGAGCTCTGAATTACGATCCGTCAGCGGCCACAGGATCGTAGCGACGAGATGAAGCTTCTAAGCCTGGACTTGTCACCTTTACTTCTGGACTTCCTTCTCTAGATTCCATCCTAGGAGGCGTTTGTCGGGTTTGGCGAAGGCGGAGGAAACCGAAGGACGTCGTCGGATGCGACGTGATCGGGACCTTTTGATGTAGGGGTTTACATTCGTCTCTCTATTTGGTGCAACATGTGGGGTGGGATATTTTTCTTTTGTTCCATGGGATGCAGTTGAAATTTAAATAATGATAATAACCGGATAAAGAAGGGTTTGGGGTTTTGTGCTCTTCCTATTGCCTTCCAGTTTCTTTATCTTCTAATTGTGATTTTGGATTGAAAGGCCTTTGCCAACTGAAAATCAAGGCCATTGGTGGCCTTTGCGTGCGCAATTGATATCTGAATTGTTTGTGGTTGGTTTTGTTAAAACATGGAAAATGGATAAGCACGTAAATACTGGCTGATTAAATGAGAATGAAAACATTTTGTGATCACCCCGGTTGAACAAAATTGGAATAATGAACATGTTGGTGGTTTGGTTGTTTTGTGGGAAATGTTTTTTTTTCTGGAATGGTGTTGTGATGTGATGCTGGGCAGCGAGGCTGCGACGTTTGGGTGGTGATATTATTGGAATTGTTGATGGTGGAAACGTGGAGGTGTGAAATGTTTTGTAAACGATGGGGTTGAAATGGGAAGTGGTTGGTTGTGGAAAATGCCTTTTTTATGAAAAGTTTTTTGATTATGAAAATTGTTTTGAAGTAAAAGGTGTTTTCAAATGCAGAAAGGTTTTGTGTGTGGAAAGGGATTTATGTGTGGAACATTGAAATAAATGAATGATGGAATGTTGTATGGTTGTGATAATCTTTTGTAAATGAAATGGCATGTGGTTGCTTGGGTTTTACCTAACCTTGGTTGTGGATGGAAGGGATATGTTTGTGAAAGGTTTTGTCTGGATGATAGTTGCCCAGTAGTAATAATTTGTTAAACCATTGCATGAAACATGAAAACCTAAATGGGGTTGGGGGATGAATGTTTGGTTGTTGATGCATGCTTCGTGGTAGCAGTGCCGAGGAACATGCTCAGTTTCTCATTTTAAGAATCCATAGGTTGGGCTATGTCTTTGGTATATGTATATATATAATTGTATCTTTGTGTTTTGTAGCACCACACCCATGTCAATCACCTAGTGCCGAACACTCCCATTTTATGGGAGAGGGTGTTCCCCCTTAGTTACTAGCTCCTTCCTTCTCCTTCTTCCATAGGCTATGATGGCTTGAGGCGACCTTACACCCAAGACTCTTCGGGTAGGTCTCAGAGGCTGTGATGGCTTGAGGCGACCTTTTCCCAAGACTCTTCGGGCAGGCTTACCGTTCCCAAGAACCTTCGGGATGAGGCCCAGGTGTCTGCGGGTGGGTTAGTGGTTGTGGCCCAAGTGTGTGCGGTGAGATGCGTGGTTGTGAGGCCCAGGTGTGTGCGTGCGGGATGCGTGGTTTGGCCCAGGTGTGTGCAGGTGGGAAGAGTGTGGTAGCGTCCAGACGTTTTCCGTTAGGAAGAGCAGCATCTAATTAAGTGGGAAATGGTGCGGGGTACCCAATACTTTTGTTCTATATATATACTAAACTTGTTTGTGTTACTTGGTGAGTGTGACCAGTGAGGCTGGGTGGATAGTTTTTCCTTGTTAGTTTCTGGTTCTTCGGTTTTCTCACGGGACCTTAGGGTGTCTCCCCACTTGTGCACGAGAGCTTTAGGTTTCCCTACTGAGTATACCTGTATGCTCACCCTACGTTTACTTTCAGGTTTCCAGGAGGACTACCAGGGCCGTGCGGGACCCTACTAGTCGGGCAGTTGGAGTTGTTGTCGTTGTTGTTCTCTTGTTTTCTTTAGAATTGTACTTTTGAGCTTCCTTGTACTTGTACCTTGTTATAAAAATTATTTAAACATGCATGTGGGCTTGGTTTGGGTTTATTTATATACACTTGTTCTTTTCCCTTTTTTGGTGGTTGACTTGTCCTATTTCCCGATCCAAAATAATAAAAAGGGTAATGCCTCCCATATTTGTGAAAACTCATACCCTTTGGGCTAGTCGCCAACCCGGGGCCTACTGGAGGCAGGACTCAGGGGTCATTATCTTCCTTTCACCATTGCCAGATCAGGAGGGGCATCTTTGGTGGGAGTGGGTCATGATAGAATGGTATCAGAGGCTGATGGTTGAGAGATAGGATGGAGTCTGGAGTTAGGCATAGTGAGGATTGCATGGGATGGTAGGGCAACAGTGTTCGTTAATCTTGGTGCGTGAAATAGTCCAGGGAAGACCGGCTAGGACATGGGATTTTAGGGCCCCCCGTGATCCGATGCAAGGACTCTGAGCCTACCGAACGACCAAGTGAGACTATATTGATTGCAGGGTAGATACCCTAGGGAATGTACATGCATCATCATGTTTGTGTTTTACTTGATTTGGGTGTTCTGGGAAAAAAATTGAAATAAAATGATAATTAAAACTTTGAGATTTTCCTTACTACTTGGGCTTAGGCGATCCTTGTTTACCATACAGCTATGGCACCTGGACGTCGTCCCCGGGTGGCTCAGATGGCTGAGGCCCAGCAGATCCAGGCGGTCGATCGGCTGAGGATCGATCGAGAGGAGGAAGACAACCAGTGGCAGAAGACCCTCCATTCATTCCAGCGTCAGACTCTCAAGAAGTACGAGGGAAGTACTTCGGACCTGAAGACGGAGGGGTGGCTTGAAGAGATAGGGATCGCTTTTACCTTCATCCGTGCTCCGAAGGAGTACTGGGTCCCCCTAGCGGTCAGTCAGCTGAGAGGCGCGGCGCGCCAATGGTGGATGCTCTACCTTGGGGAGAGAAAGGAGGCAGAGATTCCATGGGCTGACTTCGAAAAGGAGTTCTGAGAGGAATTCCTTTCTTCTTTGATCAAGGCGGAAAGGCATCAAGAGTTTCTCTCCCTTAATAAGGGGAGTATGACTATTCGAGTGTTGGGAATTAAGTTCAAGAATCTCATACGCTTTGCTCCGGAACTCTTTCCGGATGAAGAGTCTCGGGCGAGACGTTTGGAAGAGGCGCTTCGTCCTTCGCTCCAGTATGCTGTGACCCCCTTCACCCTTCCGACATACTTAGTCGTACAGAAGAAGGTGGAAGTTGTAGAAAGGATGCACTCGCAGGGAGGTGCACCACATGAGGGGATCCAGCCTAGTTCGTCGAAGGGGAAGGCAGTCAGCAGCAGGTCTCCTGCGATGGGACCTTCCAGTTTCAGGCCAGTAGGGAGCATGCCCCCGCAGTTCCAGTTCAGATCTTCAGGTCCTCGTCCCTTTTTCACGAGCCCAGGACCAAAATGTTTTTCTTGTGGAGGTTTCGGGCACGTTCAGAGTCGGTGCCCGACCCATGCTCATTACGGTGGAGATGGACAGGTTCAACGCCCTCCTCAGCAGCACCAGTCACCGACAAGACCCTTCCAGCAGCAACAGGCTCCAGTCCCTTTGAGGGGAGATGGAGCAGGTGGTGGCCAGCCACAAGGAGTTCCTCAAGGATCCCAATCGGGACGTGTTCGAGGAGGCGGACGTCAACAGAGAGGCAGAGGAGCTCAGCGAGGATAGTTGCATGCATCATAGGCAGCATCTCTAGAAGGACCAGGGATCGATAGAGATGTGTTTGGGTTTTCTTGAATGATCTCCTTTATGTTTTGTTGGGAGCTTTACACTCCATTGTTGGAACTCTTTTGCTCATTCTTTGGGCCTTGACCTTGTTTTTGTGAGTTTTTTAATGCTATGTTGTTTCCCGCTTTCCTTTAAATGTACGTGAAGAGCCCTATCATGTGGGGAGGGGAAGACCTAATCCCTAATCGAGACGCATTAATGTGGATGAGATTTAACCCGTGCAGGCGAGTCAGTGCCCCCTAAAGCGGATAATATCTCGACATAGGAGAGGGAATTCCTAACTCACATAATTAGGGTTGTCGGTTGTTTCTTGTTATGACAAGAGCCCTAAGAGGTATCTTGCGGAGTGGTTGTTTGGATCCATTCTTTTTCATGGTTGGTTTTTAATTCTCGAGAATGAGAATGTTTTAAGAGGTATCTGATGTAATGGACCGGACCCCTCCGGTCCATTCCTTTGTTGAAATCGATGTGGTCAACATGACGCGCGTTATAATGATAATTTTAATACTGATGATAACGTAAAAATATGTTAATAATAATTATGATGACATAAATTGTGTGATTAATTAAACTAAAAAGAATAATCATGATAAAATGATTTAATTGGTGTTATTATTATTAATGATGTGAAGTGGGAAGGTGTGTGATCCATTGGACGTTGATAAATGAAACATGCAGTTTTTTTATTAATTGAGTAATTGTTGAAATTAAATTTGAATAATAATTATGGCTGTTGTGTTATTAATATTATTCATAATATTAATAATAATGAGAAATTGATGAAATGAGTCATGGTATTTATTGCAAACAAATTAAATGAAGATGCAAGTGGAAGCATAGTGGTGCGTTCATAAAATTAAAGGTGAGTTTGTTATATTGGGTTTATGAAATTGAATGGTTTTAATTTAATAAAAGTGGTTTCAATTTAATCAGTGTGAAATAAAAATAAATAGAATTAAAATAATTAAATTGATGGATGTTACACGACATTGACGTGGCATGGTCGAATTCAGATATCCAACAGGGTGGTTTAACGTTGTCAATGCGACGAGTGTAAATCTTTTTGTTATTAAAAACAATAACGTCGGTGAGTTAATAAAATAAGTTGATGAAATGTTATTGTTATTGAAGAACAATAAATAAAAATGATGGCGTAAAACTATATGTGAGAGGTTAATAAAATTAAATGTATTAAAATGGGGTTGAATATGTATGTTATATTAATTTTGTTTTGTCATTTAATTCAATTAAATGAAATGGTTTTGAGTCGCATGGAATGGTTGTGCATAGGTTCTCCCAAAATTGAATTATGAAATTAATAACATTGATCGTATAATAAATATAATATTAAAATTAAAAGGAAAATGGTTTTATTTAATAAATTATAATAAATTTATGGGGAGGCGCATGAGATGGGGATGGGAGGCGTGAATGCCCCCTTTCCCTTGTATAAATCATATTTTTTTTTATAATTTGATTTAATATATCATATATTTTATATAATGTTGATTTAATATATTAAAATAGTAATACAATAATAAAATAAGGGAGTGCACATGGTGTAAGGGGAGAGATTCACGCCACAAGCCCTTTTGATCAAAATATTAAATTATAATAATAATAATAAAATAATATTATTATTATTTTGGGTGATCAAAACTTAAAAAGTCTATAACTTCTTCATATGGTGTCAGAATGACGAACCGTCAGCGGAAGTGTAATCCTGTAATTAAGATGGTCATTTTAAGACCAGTGATTGATACCTTTTTATGAGTTATGTCTCGGGTCAACGAAACACACATATTAATAAAATTAACGTTTTTTTAAAACGCGTGGAAACCGCGTGACGTGTCGTGTGTTGACCAGTCAAAACACGTAACGGGTGTACAATCACACCGTGTATTCATCAATACATGCTGCATACTGTTTTACCTATTCGTAGGCTATATAAGAAAGGGTCGCGGATTATTTCCAGACCAATCGCTTCTTCTTCGCACGACGACACTCTTGGATGATCAAGAAGTCTTCCTCCTCTAACTTCTTTGTCCGAGCTCCGAATTACGATCCGTCAGCGGCCACAGGATCGTAGCGACGAGACGAAGATTATAAGCCTGGACTTGTCACCTTTCCTTTCGGCCTTCCTTCTCCAGCTTCCATCCTAGGAGGCGTTTGTCGGGTTTGGCGAAGGCGGAGGACACCGAAGGACGTCATCGGATGTGACGTGATTGGGACATTTGAGGTAGGGGTTTACCTTCGTCTCTCTATTTGGTGAAACATGCGGGGTGGGATATTTTTCTTTTGTTCCATGTGATGCAGATGAACTTTAAATAAAGATAATAACCGGATAAAGAAGGGTTTGGGGTTTTGTGTTGTTCCTATCGCCTTCCAGTTTCTTTATCTTCTGATTGTGATTTTGGATTGAAAGGCCTTTGCCTACTGAAAATCAAGGTCGTTGGTGGCCTTTGCGTGCGCAATTGATATCTGAATTGTTTGTGGTTGGTTTTGTTAAAACATGGAAAATGGATAAGCACGTAAATACTGGCTGATTAAATGATAATGAAAACCTTGTGTGATCACCCCGGTTGAACAAAATTGGAATAATGAACATGATGGTGGTTTGGTTGTTTTGTGGGAAATGTTTTTTTTTTCTGGAATGGTGTTGTGATGTGATGCTGGGCAGTGGGGCTGCGACGTTTGGGTGGTGAACTTATTGGAATGGTTGATGGTGGAAACGTGGAGGTGTGAAATGTTTTGTAAACGATGGGGTTGAAATGGGAAGTGTTTGGTTGTGGAAAATGCCTTTTTTATGAAAAGTGTTTTGATTGTGAAAAGTGTTTTGATGTAAAAGGTGTTTTCAAATGCAGAAATGTTTTGTGTGTGGAAAGGGTTTTATGTGTGGAACATTGAAATAAATGAATGATGGAATGTTGTATGGTTGTGATAATCTTTTGTAAATGAAATGGCATGTGGTTGCTTGCGTTTTACCTAACCTTGGTTGTGGATGGAAGGGATATGTTTGTGAAAGGTTTTTTCTGGATGATAGTTTCCCAGTAGTAATAATTTGTTAAACCATTGCATGAAACATGAAAACCTAAATGGGGTTGGGGGATGATTGTTTGGTTGTTTATGCATGCTTCGTGGTAGCAGTGCCGAGGCACATGCTCAGTTTCTCTTTTTAAGAAGCCATAGGTTGGGCTGTGTGTTTGGTATATGTATATATATAATTGTATCTTTGTGTTTTGTCGCACCACACCCATGTCAAGCACCTAGTGCCGAACACTCCCATTTTATGGGAGAGGGTGTTCCCCCTTAGTTACTAGCTCCTTCCTGCTCCTTCTTCCATAGGCTATGATGGCTTGAGGTGACCTTACACCCAAGACTCTTCGGGTAGGTCTCGGAGGCTGTGATGGCTTGAGGCGACCTTTAGCCCAAGACTCTTCGGGCAGGCTTACCGTTCCCAAGAACCTTCGGGATGAGGCCCAGGTGTCTGCGGGCGGGTTAGTGGTTGTGGCCCAGGTGTGTGCGGCGAGATGCGTGGTTGTGAGGCCCAGGTGTGTGCGGGCGAGATGCGTGGTTTGGCCCAGGTGTGTGCGGGCGGGAAGAGTGTGGTAGCGTCAGGACGTTTGCCGTTAGGAAGAGCAGCATCTAATTAAGTGGGAAATGGTGCGGGGTACCCAATACTTTTGTTCTTTATATATACTAAACTTGTTTGTGTTACTTGGTGAGTGTGACCAGTGAGGCTGGGTGGATAGTTTTTCCTTGTTAGTTTCTGGTTCTTCTGTTTTCTTACGGGACCTTAGGGTGTCTCCCCACTTGTGCACGAGAGCTTTAGGTTTCCCTACTGAGTATACTTGTATGCTCACCCTACGTTTACTTTCAGGTTTCCGGGAGGACTACCAGGGCCGTGCGGGACCCTACTAGTCGGGCAGTTGGAGTTGTTGCAGTTGTTGTTCTCTTGTTTTCTTTGGCATTGTAATTTTGAGCTTCCTTGTACTTGTACCTTGTTATAAAAATTGTTTAAACATGCATGTGGGCTTGGTTTGGGTTTATTTATATACACTTGTTCTTTTCCCTTTTTTGGTGGTTGACTTGTCCTATTTCCCGATCCAAAATAATAAAAAGGGTAATGCCTCCCATATTTGTGAAAACTCATACCCTTGGTGATAGTCGCCAACCCGGGGCCTACTGGAGGCGGGACTCGGGGGTCATTATCATCCTTTCACCATTGCCAGATCAGGAGGGGCATCTTTGGTGGGAGGGGGTCGTGATAATTACAGTAGGTAGTTCTTGTAAATAGTCATCCGAATATGGCCTGGCATCAGGTTCTTCTTGTTTAATGTCTACGGTCGGTGGAAAATCATTTTTTATGTCTTCAGGTAGAGGAGAGTGTAGTTAGTGTTGGTTGAGGATATTCATGAATGTTCTACTTGACTTGGTCATGAAGGATGATTGAGAATTGACTATTTGTTTCATTTCGAAATCATTCTTTAGAGTTTTCTTTGTAAGGAAATTATAATGGTATGATGTGATGAGACTCAGAATTTGACATTTTTGGCATTAAATTCTATGGTGGTTAGTACCATTGTCCAGTTTCTTTACGTTACAATGATTTGATGTCTTTACCTCAATGGGATCAGGTTATATCCATTTCAATGCTTCAGATGGAAAATGATAATTTTCTCAGGTTTAAATGGCTTATGTGACATTTGTTTAATGAATTCTTAGAAGTACATTTGACGTTTATAAATTTTAAATGACTATTAGAATAAAGATTCATGACCCTAGTTGATTTTGTATGGTGTACGTTATTGTCGAAGGATTCTAAAGGATGATAAGTTCAATAGTGGGAAGGTTATAACAATCTCTATTTTGAACCGGATGAAAATACGAATGAATTTGGTCTTTTTCATTTACTAGATGAGTAATTTTTTAAAACAATATCATCAATTGAATTTTGAGTGTTGGAATGCTTCTATTTAATGTTTTTGGACTTTGTTGAATGCATAATAAGTTTTACAAGAGGCTTGAGGCGTTTTGGGGGCAGAAGACACAGAAAATCCATGTTTTGAAAAGGTGCATAGGGAGCACGTTTTTTTGAAACCATGCAGACCACTTTAGGTAACCATGATCCCTTATTCAATAGGTATGTGATTGTATACATGGGATGTGAATGGTTATCCAAACTAGCTGCCAAGCCCACATAGTGTACTTTTGGAAGTAGTTACCTCACACTGTACACCAAACGGTTTGGAAAATCGTGCAGGTCAAATTGTGAGGATGGGTATATATTAAAAAATTGAATGTAATTAAAATAATATAAAATTAAAATAAAAAAACCTAACCATCACACCTATCCTCTCTCATACATGACACACCCCTCCCAGAGGGACCCCTTCGAACTACACGACCCCTCTCTCCACGGCCTCCTATCCAATCACTGGATCCAACTAGTTTCATGTGGTTTCTCCTTTATATCTCCCAGGTAAGGTCTCTTACACCATATCCTCCATATTTCAAGCCCAATTTTAGACCTTCCATCAACCTATGATGTTTTACGAAAACCCTAGGTAGAAGGTTACCACTGATTTCAGTTTTCTTTTATTTTAATGTTGTGCAAATGTTCTCCCGTGACCTATTCATACATGTTTGAGAAACCTACACTAATGTCTAAGTGGTGTGCATCAATTTGGGCCACCACCATCATCCTAGGTGAGGTTTTATTTTATGTTTCTTGATTTTTCAGCATATTATATTGGGTATTTAATTTTTTTATGGTTCCTTGTAAATTTTATGTCTTATGTTGGACTATTCCATGAGGTTTTAACTCGACGGGTCTAGGGAGACTTTCCTACATATGCATAAGAAAGTATATATATATAGGTTCCCCATTATGGTTATATTAATCCCTAGTAGTGAATATACATTTATGGTGCTTTTTGTGCCTATGTATATATATGAAAATTCATATGTAGGTGAGGATAGGCTAGTATATGAATATATGTATATAATTATATCGATGAGGATCCCCTTGCACATGTTCATGGCCATGTCGATGTGTGAATATGGGGTCCGAGTCCTTATATTAATGTGAATGTTTGTATGCTTAGTGGGGGTTGCAGAAGCTTCTATTAATAATGAACTAAGATCCGAAATGTTGTTATGGTTCCATACTGAGGAAGGATCCCTTTCATTTCCATTTAAATTTATGAACGCCTTAATTAATTATTAATTCTTTCTATCTTATTAATGATTTTTTTATTTATTGAAGTATTTATTAAAGGATTCTATTTATTGAAATAAAAGTAATTCATAAATATGGTAAATGAATGTTTGATAAGAAAACTCATGGTTACATAATAAAATTCCTCCAACAGAGGTGCATTGTATTCAAGATAAAAAGTAAGAAGTAGACTTCAATGCTTTCCTGCTCTATTGAAATTATTCTATGACAATACCATGATGTTATGTTTGGTATCTAGCATGTTTTAATCATTCCCATATTGAATTTTCTTAAATGAGTTTCCCTTGTTGGTTAGACGATCTTGGCCCTGAACAGGTAATTGTCTCTAGATTAACCCTAAAATGTAATTTCCAATCATATATTGGCATTAAATGGACTTAATTCAGATATGTTAAATGATACGGTGACATATTTTAATGAAATGACCCGGACACTTGTACCCTAAACCAATTTTCCAGGATTTGGGATATTTGGTTGGATGACCTTAAGTATGATGAATTATACCGAATGACATGCCAAAAAATTAACGGTTATCCATAATCTATTTATGTCCTAATAAAAAATGGTTTAAATTAAATAGCTCATTTTAAAAGAGTTGAATGTGACTGTTAATATGAATAAGTGGAATTTACATATTCACTATATTATTAATGTAAATGATGGTATTTATGAATGGGATAACAACCTTATTTGGGTTAGATAAATGAAATGCATGAGAGGTCAATGCCGCATGTAGTGAAATTCGTATGAATATAACAAAGCCTATGATATTGTTTACATTGAAATATGTAAGGGGTTCTACCTTATAAATTTATATATAAATTTATATGGAAGGTTGGCATCCTTACGCTATGTTGGTATTATAAATATTTATGAATGGGAGGTATTCTTACCCAATTCATGTATTATAAATTATTATATATGGGAGGCATTCTTACCCCCATTACAGATTATTATATATGTTTGGTTAGTAGGCATTCTAACCACACTCCAGTTATAATAACAATATTTAAATGGATTGGAGGCATTGTTAACACATTCTAGTTATCATAAATTTATGGATGAGAGACATTCAAACCCCATTCCAATTATCTTCTATTTATAGATGGGAGGCATTCTAACCCAATGCTAGTAATATTCTATTTAATAATTGGAGGAATTATTAACCCATGATATTAATGATGTATATATATAGTGACATGATAAGACTATAATTCTGGGAATGAGATAATGATGGCATTTCCGTCAGGTCCCCCTTAAGAACATGTATGTGTATTATTTATTTATGTAGTTTATTTTATAAAATTCATCATACCTACACACTTTCTAAATTTTATTTCACAGGATTGGGATTTACACTGTGTGTTCCAGACTACTATGATTTCATTTCAAACCCTAGTCAGGTACCCATAGTACATGAGTAGACCATGTATTTATCGGGCCAAGGTAGTTTGTTGTGTTTTTGTACATTTAGTTAGGAGAAAAGGACCGATCAATAACTCGGGATTCTCAAGGAGATATCCATCGGGGAATTTATATCTATTCCTCATTTTTTATTGTATTGAAAATCATGTCATATTATTTACCACATTTATTTTTTCATCATTTCCATGTCATGCATTTATCTATTCTATAAACTACAATTAGCCAATTTTATTAAGTTGTTAATATTTGTCTTCTGCTAATGTATTTATTTTCTATACTACTTATAGTATTATCTTCTATTGTATGCTCTTCATACTCTAAAAATACCACTTCCCATATATTATAAGAGGGTATAGTCACCACACTATCACCTCATGATACCCTCACTACTAGTTTGTAGCCATTGGCATATGGGGAGACATGCTTGGGGCCATGTGACCCATTGGTACGACTACCAATTAGATGTAAAGATAGACCGAGACATTACAAAATCATTTTTCGACATTAAATACACTTCCCTCATCTAAAAAACGGTCCGTGTATGGTTCATAAAAAACCACATTCATCATAAAAATAAAGAGACAAGTATCGACACTCTTGTCAGACTATTCTAAAATATGCTCATATCTTATACTATGGATATCTCAAAATGAACTATAACACCCTTTTCCAAGGAAACTCATATTTAAATCATGTACATTCAATGATTTTCATAAACAAATTCCAGTGACATCTCAATCCCAAACTTCAATTTAATCTGTCATTCTTCATCATGAACATGGATGCATGCTCTATCCAACACACTAGGATCATCAACCATTCAAAAATAGAATACATTAACGAATGATGAATAGGATAATGTCATAAATATCAACTTCATTCCATGGAAATTATCCAAGGTAGTCTATAAATTGGCATTTTACAAGTTTAATTTTGGTACACATCTAAGATGTTAAGGTATTTAAACATTGACAGAACCCAACTACTATCATGTTAATGAAAAAAAACTATTGATTCCTATGATTCCATGTAAAGAGTTCCTACATGGGAAACCAAGTATAACCCAGGACTAACCATGTATCTATAACATAAATGCTTCTACAACACATCTCTGATGATGTCTATATATCACAATAGAATTCTATTTGATTTATCCAGAAATAACAAATATTATCTCATTGTTTATCCTAGACATTATGATGATATAAGAAGTGTTAATCACTAAGAATCGAGTATACCAAGAGGATATCAAGAACTATTAAGAAATTTCTTGATACTTCTCTTAATTAAAGGGTTGTAATGCTATTAAAAAAAATTCCAGAACTCATAAAAAACATAATTGGATCCTCTATTGGTAAATTATCCTATGAAATAGCTCAACTAATTCTGCCGATGTATCTATATTAACCTATCATAATTCTATTACCACCTGATGCATCATTGGATCAATCAAGATAAATTGTTGGAGTCTATCCATGACCAATGATGTTTCTAAATGTTTCAAACATAGACAACAATTCATCCTCCTGATTCCTCTCAATAACAAACATGATTCAAGCTTACTATCCCCATGGACATTCGAAGAAGAGCTAACCCTTAACAAATGGTCATTCTTGTTTGTGTTAGTTATATATAAGAGAACTATTACTAATTGCATTGACATGATTCTACACAACATAGGACTCTCCCAGTCAATGATTACATAGAAGGGGGTCTAATACCACAAGAGATGCTCAATCGACAACTGAACATGGGTTCGGTTTGTGCCGAATGTGCTCTAGATAGAATCAATTCGATAGAGAAGAAAACTATCATCTTAAAATCATGGTAGAACACATTTACACTATAAATATGCATGACATTGATCCCATGTTATGTTCACATGCACAATAGGGTTAGGCATAAGAGAAAAAAACATTGACTAGTATTTTATAACACCTGTTTCTTTACAACATCTTGATGAGAATTTGGTCGAGTATAACTTCCTTTATCACTTGGGATTCTATAAATTTTACATGAATGTAAATCAAAATCATAAAATCTGAAAGTGCTTACTATTACAAAAAAACATAAACATAACGTTGTACCATTTATAATCTCAACACGTACCATGCAGATCAATGAATATTATTATAAGTTTCCCGAAAAAAATGTCACATCATTGATAAAATACACAAGAATTTTGCTCCTTTTTATTCCATTATCTGATTTTTTTTAAATTTACAGGTGTGAGTTGTATCACTCCATACGACTGTAAAATTGGCCAATGACCTGATGATTCATCCAACACTAAAGAACATGAATAGGGGTCACAAAACTAACCTAGTGACTGAAAATTTCGTACACATGTATAACTCACTAGAACTAAGAATTATATGATGATCATTCCATTTACAAGGATCAACAAATCAAACTAAAAACCCATTTAAAATGGATTGTTTTTAATTTTATGATTCATACACAGGGCAACACAACCCATTAAATACCACATATTTTAAAGCTCATCAAAGAAACTAGTGATGCTTTAATGTACTAAGGCTACTACCTACCTTGGTTTAGAACCTTATTAAACTGTAATGCATTGAAAATTCCACATATCATGCCTAAAAAGGCCAATAGACAATATTTTTTATCATATAGGATCAATATATACAATAATAGTCCTATAAAAAATGACCATGTCTACATTCCATGTCTAAACTCATGAAAGACATAAACTATCCCAACATGAGGGTTAGGCTAAAACCCCAATTAAAAGTTTTTTTTGAACCTATTTGTTTACTAAAATTTTATCTTTAACCATTTAAAAAATAAATTTTGAAATCATGTGCCTATTATAAGTAAAATTTTACATATAAAATTTATTTAACAGACCACCCATGGCACCCAAAAATGTTTTATAAAAATTTATATTAAAAACAGATATTCAAATGACGTCAAATCATAATTGGGAAATTTATAACATAAATTATTTTTACCTAGTTTATTTTTCCTCAAGGTCAAAACATTTTTTCTTTGTAAAATAAATTGTTAATCATAATATATATGGGAATACACTCTTTAGGTTGTAATTAGAATTTTAATTAACTAATTCCTCATATAAGGAGAATTTCATGAAGATAAAAGGTCTTTTTTTAATTAATCGTGAAATTAGTCATGTAATATGACACACTAAATTTATATGTAACACCATATAAGCAACTAATTACATGTTTAATAACCATCCTAATAAAATATATCATACCCCAATGGTGTTATGTACCATGTCATATCAAAAGAAAGGTGAACTACAAGGGTCCCATCATATCTAAAATGTATCCATAAACCATAGAATATGAATTAAGTATTACTATTTCAATCAACCATAGTGGGTTATAATATAAGAATCATTCTCCATCTAAAAAACTTTTGACTAGTTTTGCATCTGGTTTTTCAATCAAACAAGCCTAAATCTAAAATGACAGTTTTATAATCTTTCATAAATTCCAAATAAAATTAAATTAAGGAAAAAATTAAAATATTTTATATTTATATGTTGGTGTCATGATTTATAGAGCTCATATATGATGGTTTGATAAAAGGGGTTTCCATTTCCTAACTTATTAGGTGCACTTACACATTATAAATTATAAATTAGATCCCATTTAATTGCAATGATTATTTTTCATCCAATGAAACCAATATTCCATGGATCAAACATTTCATAATTTTTTAGTTGACATATCACCATCAATACATCTATGGAAAAACCATTTATGTTGATGGTGGAACCTTAATAACCATATATATTTTAAAATAATTAACATAATTTTATTTAAGTGAAGTAAATACTAGAAAACATGATAATTAATCACATAAACATGGTATGTAGATAAACATGCTAATTAATAATTCAATAGTGAAAAAAAATAAAAAAACATCCTATAAAAGTAAACAATCTAGAAAATCCACACAACATATTATAAAAACAAATAGGATAATGAAATACCATAGAACGTATAATACTAAGTGTATTATTAAAACACCTAACATGGTATAAAATAAAAATGATAATAAAAAGACAATACACATCAAAAAAATATCATATAGACTGTAAAGGAATTGTACATTGAGTGTAATATGATTGGAATGTAAAAATCTATGTAACTAGAATGGTTTATATAATGTGACTAGATTTACAAATATTTCAATCGGTGAAATATCATAAATATCATATATAAATATGCTATGAATTCTAGGGAATTAAATTGAGGTGATGTCACAATGAAGTATGACAATGATGAACACAAAAATTAGTCACATCCCTTATAACATGGATATTTCCCTATTCATTGGTTGATCAATCCCTGACATGACTATTTAATAAGTGATAATACATTCCTAGTCTCATATTTACTTGCCCAAAATAGTAACAAAAATGAAAAATGGGTTATGCTTCTACATTTCTACCATCCCATCCCCACTGTCTATAAAATCAGAAGATGGATCCAATGTCACATGAATTCTTGTGCACCTCCCAAAATGTCAAAGATTACCAACAAATAAAGGGCTTAATGAGGGTATGGTGGAGCATTAATACACTCATTATCAATGTAACAGATCAGAATGATAGTAAAAATTCAACATAATACAACAAAATAAGTTTAATTTTAAAGACCCGTAAAATTCAAGGGAAATTTTCTCTTATTTTTCTTTGAGATTTTACAAGAATGCAGTTTCTGGCGGCACCTGCTTCTGAGGCCCAGTGTGCCCGGAATCAATTTCCGAGGTTTAGCTCGGGTATGTTCAATTAATGAACGAGCAGGTTTTTTCTAACGTTTGAATGGGCTCTCGGAATTGAAATCTAAGGGCACCATTGAACTCACAACACCAGTTTTTTCTTAAGATTACTTTCACCTCGACGGAAGATGATCGGGTTTGAGAGTTGGTTTTTGGGTTTCATGTGGATTAATAAAATAAAATAAGTGACAACTTATTTTATCTTTGTTGAACCCACGCCATGTGGATAGTGTTGGTTAAATGCTCCACATGGGAGTTAGTGGTGGGGCCTCCACACCCTAACCTCCCATGGGAGGATAATTAGGGTGGGGACCACCCGAGCATCATAACCTCCCATGAGAGGTTATGACATGGGGTCCACATGGGGCACAACCCCCCATTTAATGGGAGGGGAGGAAATCTCTCAAAACTCCCCCATTAATGAGGGAGAGCCTCTTGGACTCTAACTCCCCTCTTAATGGAGGAGAATAAAACCTCCTCAACCCCCCCCCCCCCCCCAAATTTAATGGGAGGAAACTCCTTGACCCTCTCCTTGTTAATTAGGTGGGGCCACCCGGGACCCTAAACCCCCTCGAAACTCCCCAAATTAATTGTGTCATGTACTCGTGCAATTAATTTGGCAGAGCCTCTCCACTTTTTGAATTTTGAATTGTACCAACCATCTTGAACTTAATTTAGTGGGGCCCACTTAATTAATTTCCGCCACCAAGAATAATAGATTATATTCTATTATTTTGGCATGTTCTTGCTCCTTTTGGTGGAGAACTTGAGAGAACTTATTTCTCCAACGAATATTGCGAAGAACACCATCGACGCTTCTTCCCAGACCTTCTTCAGCCTTCTTCCTCGGAGCCCCCCTTTCAGACTTGGTGCTTCTCCGATGAACCTCCTTCCTCCCTCCTCGTCATCAAATCACCGACACATGAACTCAAAAGTGGAAGCGTGCAGTGAACGACATCGTCATCTTCCCCCCGCGATGAACGTGCACCCCGATGAAATAGAGGTAGGGGTTGATTACTTTTTGTTCATGAAATATCTATTGTCGTTCTTCATCTTAATTTTTGGGCCGCTTGTTGTCAACTTATAGGGAGGAGGTCGGACCACACGAACACATCCGACTCTCCTCCCCCTTTTTTGTTTTGTTCGTTGTGACTCGAACAAATGCGGCGTGGTGCAATGACACCGCATGGAAACAAGAAAGAACATGATGAAGAAGCGTGGCGCCGTCGCGCCGCACTGTTGAGGCCGAACAAACCCGTGACCGGATTTTGGGCCGCGGAGGCGATTTGAAGACTCCGCTGGTTTATTGTTGAGTGCGGAATGCCGAGCGACTACAAACTGGGCCGAAAAGTCAACTTGAAGCCTCTGCAATGAAGGTCGGGTCTCGGAAGGACCGTTGGCGAAGATGGAAAGCAAAACGGACCACCGGAGCACGTTCGGTGGTCCGCGGAAGACCCTGCCGGCGGCCGGCACCGGCCGGCCACTGGGAGGCCGTGGTGCCCGGCGCTCCACCAGGAGGGACCCCCGCGGCAGCAGGAGTCTGATCCCACAGCCGCGCGGGACCAAGGGGAGACCAGGGGTCGTAACCCTCGGCCGGAAGGAAGAGCGGCCCCCACGTGGGGGGCCGTGGTTTCTCAAACAAGGGTGCAGTGCCCCCCCCCCCTTCCGCTCAACTCGGCGTGGCCGAGCTGGCCATGCGGGCAGCGAGCACGCGCCCTGGCCGGGCTGGGGCACGCCCTAATGGTCCAGACCTGTACCCGGTTCGGTCCGACCTAAGGGGGGGGGGGTGTATCGGGCCGGGTCAAACCGAGGTCGAACCCCTACATTCGGAAAGATCTGTTCAAAAGCCCATAACATGGTCTAGGGATCTACGATCGATGCACCATCAGTTGTGATGATATCCTTGGATCGAGACGGTTGTTTCAGTATGTTACAACCAAGGCTTCGGAGAACTTTCGGTATGACCGGGATGGTTCGAGCAGGAAACCAACCAGGCCCTCGGGCCCTAAGGACGGGTCATGACAAATTAGTATCAGAGGAGTCGGTTCTACCGCATAACTTATAACACTGATATTTTCTTTCTGTGAAGTAATAGTGTTAAGGTTATCGAGTGTGGTTTTCAGTTTATGGAGTCCAGTGTTGGTTCGGGTGGCCGACGTATCCATACACAAGGACCCTGACAACTGATTTCCAACTTCGTGCACGAAAACACTATTTGCGTGTGGGTTTTCAAAGGTTTTCCCTTAAAACAGCTCAAACCAGGTCATCTCACCAGGTATAATCATTTGAACTTGTCACATATGTTTCTTTTAGGATGTCTTCCCACGGACGACCAACTGAAGCCTGAATGGATGTACGTACTGACAGCCTGCCGAGCGATGAGGCTTCGGTATAGGGACCTCTTATAGTTGAGGCACCAGCGGAGGCACTAGAGGTACTACCATACATTGGGTCACCGATGCAACCAGCCCCATCATCGGAGAGTGCATGTCGCTTGAGCGCGCTGCCTGAGTTCTAGAACCAGAGGCCACCCAGGTTCCGGGGAGAGATGGACCCACAAGCGGCTGAGGATTGGCTGGAGGCTGTGGTGAGAGTTTTCCGGATAGTGGGTACACCAGTAGACTTCATGGTGATCTTTGATTCCATCCTCCTTTAGGCAACAACAGGAAGGTGGTGGAGCCACTTGCTTTAGTTTTGTGACGGGATGACCTTCACTTGGGAAGACTTTGAGACCTTCTTCAGGGTGGAGTTCATACCAGTGACTCTACACCCCGAGTGTGTTCAGGAGCTGCTACCTTTGCCATAGGATTTTCGATCAGTAGCTGAGTCATCTTTGGGAAGTAGACAGATTATGCAGAGGTCCAAGAGGAATAGAGCCAGCTATACGAGGAGCGGTAAGTTTTATGAATGTAGCCGGAAGGGTCACCTGGCACGTGAATGTCCGACCCCCCGCACAGTTGATCCGAAGGCATTGTTGGAGCCACCGAGATAGAAGCAACGACGGGTGCTTGAGAAACAACCGAGTAGTGGATAAGGCAGTAGATATCTGGAAGCAGGTTGACTAGAGTGGAACTAGTGGATTACTTTTGTTCTTTGTATTCTAGTTCCATGTTTTGGTTGTATTTGTGTCTTTGTACTATGAGATGCAGTAATAAAAAAAAGGACATTTATCTTTGTGATGTTTGATTTCATGTCCTTTTGTTCGGTTGATACTATGAAGTTACAGTTAAAACTATTGACTTGACCCTCACTTTCTATATTTCTACTGGAGGAGACCCAGTGACCTCACACTGATTCCGATAGTGTGACTCGACCCTTGGAGGCGAGAGTGATGGTTGGATCGCTTGGTTGTAATGTCGAGGCCTTATGACATCATCCGTGGCATGAATGCATCATTCATGTCAGGATTGACTGTATTAGTCAATGGGTGTGGATCATACAGGGGATGAGACCGAGTTTCTCTTTTCAGTAAATGAGAAATCTTAGCAACTCTTACAGATCGTGGGCAAAGAAGGTGCAGATCATCCAAGAGCAGATGAAGACTGCATAGTATAGTAAGAAACATGAAACTGTCGCTAGTCTTAGAGACTCGGGCGTGTTAAATGATTCAAGAAGAGGATGATTTAAGGAGAGATGAGTCTGCAAAGTAGCAGACGTTGAGGTAGAGCTAGGAGAGCAACATGAGGTGGTGTACATTTTATCATGCTACAACCGCCCGCCTTGGTTGTCACCGACAGGCTCAGGGAGCTGGAGGGCAGGGGAAGAGTACGACAGCATACGGTCAAGGGGTGTGACCCAATGGCTCTAGAAATTATTCAATGGACAATCTATGTCCACTACTAGCTGTCGTAGTAAAAGATGTTGATATGAATCATTCCTTCCTTCCACGAATCTTTTCCCAGACCTAGAGTTTCTGGTAAGCTGTAGACGTGACCCTCACGTTTGGAGATACCTTGGGAGGAGACTCGATAATCACACTTATGCTGACAATGTGGTATGACCCTCAAGGAGAGAGTTTCGGTTGGAATCTCTTGGGGGCAGCGTCGAGGCCTTACGACGTTGGTCTCGGTATGGATTGGATTCATAGTTCATGCTCAGATTTTACTGTATTAGGCAAAAGGTTGTGGTATAACTACAACGTCGAGATGGGTTTTCCTTGGTCGGAGAAAAGGAAACCCCAGTCAGCACAGGATGAACTCATGCATAGGAGGGTGCGGCTGATCACTCTTGAGTCGGTTAACCTTACCCTCATGGAAGCAAGAGTTTTGAGTTTCAGTTCTAATTAGGAAGTGAAGGCCTCTAGAGTTCGAGAATGGTGATCGCGTCCTTAAATGAGTTTCACCTCGACGAGGTTTACGAAGATGTGGCCAAGGCGGAAAGTTATCTCCGAGGTTCAGCGGACCTTTTCAGGTCCTCAGCAGGGTAGGCGAGGGGGGTTACCGTTTGACCCATCCACCTCAGTTGCACCAGGTGCATGATGACTTACACATATCTCGGCTGAGGAGATATGAGCACGACCCGACACATATCATCGACCATAGGGACATGGACATTGGCGATGGGGCGATTTTTTTGGGGTTCCAGTAGAGGTTGAGGATCGACAGGAGCAGGTCCTACGGGGACAGTCGATTCCTCTTGTGTGCTTTTATTGGCAGCACGGGAACCTCCAAGAGAGCACATGAGAGTGGAATGCTCAGATGCGTGCTCAGTAAAACTTTTGTATCCCTATTTTGTGTTAAAGCTTTACGGGGACGTAAATCCCTGAGGTGGGAGTAATTTAAAGACCCGTAAAATTCAAGGTAAATTTTTTCTTAATTTTATTTGGGATTTTACAAGAACGCAGTTTCTGATGGCACCTGATTTTGAGGCCCAGTGTGCCCGGAATCATTTTTTGAAGTGTAGCTTGGGTACGTTCAGTGAACAAACAAGCGGGTTTTTTCTAACATATGAACGGGTGCTTGGAATTGAAATCTAAGGGAACCATTGAACTCACAGTGCCAGTTTTCGCTTAAGTGGACTTTCACCTCGACGGTAGATGATCGGGTTTGAGAGTTGGTTTTTGGGTTTCACGTGGATTAATAAAATAAAATAAGTGAAAACTGATTTTATCTTTTTTGAATTCACGCCATGTAGATAGCGTTGGTTAAAAGCTCCACATGGGAGTTTGTGGTGGGATCGCAACACCCTAACCTCCCATGAGAGGATAATTAGGGTGGGGACCACCCGAGCAGCATAACCTCCCATGAGAGGTTATGACATGGGGTCCACACAGGGCTTAAACCCCAATTTAATGGGAGGGGAGAAAATCTCTCAACACTCCCCCATTAATGAGGGAGAGCCTCTTGGAATCTAACTCCCCTCTTAATGGAGGAGAATAAAACCTCCTCAACCCCCCCCCCATTTAATGGGAGGAAACTCCTTGACCCTCTCCTTGTTAATTATGTGGGGACCACCCAGGCCCCTAAACCCCCTCGAAACTCCCCTAATTAATTGTGTCATCCACTCGGGAAATTAATTTGGCGGAGCCTTTCCACTATTTGAATTTTGAATTGTATCAACCTTCGTGAACTTAATTAAGTGGGTCCCACTTAATTAATTTCCGACACCAAGAATAATATATTATTTTATTTTATTTTGGCACGTTCTTGCGCCTTTTGGTGGAGAGCTTGAGGGAACTTCTTTCTCCAGCGAAGAACGCGAAGAATGTCGGTGATGCTTCTTCCCTAACCTTCTTCGGCCTTCTTCCTATGAGCCCCTCCTTTCTGACGTGGTGCTTCTCCGACGACCCTCCTTCCTTCCTCCTCGTCGTCAACTCACCAACGCACGAACTCAGAAGTGGAAGCATTCGGTGAGCGACATCATCATCTTACCTCGTGATGAACATGCAACCCGATGAAAAAAGGTAGGGTTTGATTAATTTTTGTTCGTCAAATATCCTTTATCTTTATTCGTCTTTAATTTTGGGCCGCTTGTTATCAACTTATCGGGAAGAGGTCGGACCACACGAACATGACTGACTCTCCTCCCCCTTTGTTGTTTTGTTCGTTGCATCTCGAAAAAAGGTGGTGCGGTGCAATGGAACCACACAGAAACAAGAAATAACACGATGAAGAAGCACGACACCGTCGCGCCATGCCGTTGAGGCTGAATGAAACCACCGTCAGAGTCGGGGCTGCGGAGGCGATTCGAAGACTCCGCTGGTTGATTGTTGTGCGCGGAATGACGAGCGATGAAAAATGGGACTGTAAAGTCAACTTGAATCCTCCGTAGTGAAGGTCCGGTCCCGGAAGTACCGTTGGCGAATACGGAAAAGGAAACGGACCACCAAAGCGCGCCGGGTGGTCCGCAGAAGACCCTACCGGCGCGCCACCAGGAGGGACTGTCGCGGCTGAAGCCGCGGCGGCAGGCGTCCGGTCCCGCGGCCATGTGGGACTAGGAGGAGACTGTGTGTCATAACCCCTGACCAAAAGAAATAGCGGCCCCCATGTGGGGGGCCGCAGTTTCTCAAACAGGGGGGCAGCGCGGCCCCCCTTCCGCTCATCTCGGCGTGGCCGAGATGGACACGCGGTCCGCGAGCACGTGCCCTGGCTGGGCCAAGCTACGCCCAGGCCGGGCCGGGCAGCACCCACCGGGCCGGGCCATGCCCTAATGGGCCGGACCCAGACCTGTTTCGGGTCGACCCGATTCAGGCCACCCCAGGGGGGGATATCGGGCCGGGTCGGACCAGGCCCGAACCCCCCACTTTCGGATAGATCCGTTCAAAATCCCATAACATGGCCTACGAACCTCTAATCGATGCAACGTCAGTTGTGATGCAATCTATGGATTGAGATGGATGTTTCGGTATATAACACCCATGGTTTTGGGGAACTTTGGGTATGACCGGGATGGTTCGAGCACAAAACCAATCGGGACCTCGGAGTGGAAACACTTATAACATGAGCTCCGGACGTCCGATTGATGTGTCGTTGACTTTGTTGGATTCCTCTTGATGAGACAGAACTTTTGGCATACTTCTCCTAATATTTGGATGCATTTGGATAGTGGCCGGGTTGGATTGAACACGTAATCCAATCGGGCCCCTAGAACGGAAAAGCTGAAAACTTTTAGACCGGCCGTCCGTTTGACAAACCGTTAGTGGAATTGCTGATCACGTTGAGAAATGGTCCCTATGAGTATACCCTATGAGATTTCGGGGTACATTTGAGATACAGTCAGGTTGGTTCGTACACTAAACCAACCGGGCCCTTGAGAAGAAAAGGTTAATAACTCACAGACCGGGCGTCCGATTGACGCGCCGTCTATTGTGTTGAGACCCCTATGACGAGGCGGTACTTTGAGATACTTATTCATGGGACTTTGTGATACTTGGAGTATCGACCTGTATCTCGTGGAGCAGACCCTCCAGGAGACGAGCGTACGGAGTACGAAGACCATGTAGCCGGCTGAGACCCGACGACTGTTTGACCGACTTGACTTGGAGTGAGTCGACTATCCAAGTGGACGGAGAACTAATGTGTTTTGGTGCAGACCCATGGAGGATGGAGCACCTGATAGTAGGCAGCAGACCCACGGTACTTGATAGGAGAAGTACCTCTGCAGGATATTAGGGGGGATTCACTACTATGTTTTGGTGGCAGACCCCAGCGGGAAGCACTACTGTGTTAGGGTGGTTGACCCGCAGTACTCGACAGGACGAGTAACTCAGTAGTCTTAGGTTAGTGACCAGTACCTCGGAGTCGTGACAGTATCATTGTACTCATCAGAGATGGGGCTCTTTAGCAGTTACAGTTTCGATAATGAAAATCCTGTTTTGAGCAGAGTCTATAACTTTTGTGTTTACCTCATGCTTGAGATGGTTCACTTGACAACTTAGGTATATGTATGGGTATATACCCAGGTAGTGGTTATCGGTTGATTTCATAACCTTTCTATTTCCTCATGATTGAGATGGGTTACTTGATAACTTACATATAAGTTTGGGCTTATACCTATGTAAGGGTTATCTGTTGAGATCCTTCTTTGTGGTTATCCTTATTGGATGTAGTGAGACCATGAGGGTCTCGAGGTCCCTTCTGAGTATCGTATACTCACCCCTGCACGGGCTTTTCCCGCACCTCATTGTGTTGGTTGTAGACGATGGGCAATTCTGACAGAGGCCGAGTGTTCAAGGATTGGACGATACCCGGAGGTGGACCTCACGACGAGTCAGTATCCGGAGGTGGAGTTCATGGAAAGACGATACTCGGAGGAGGTCAACGGGAGAGACCGTTGTGGAGGTTATCTGTACCGACCCTTCAGGTAGGATCCGTGGTGGACGATCCAGGAGCTGTGCTATCTGTAGCTACCCTTCATGTAGGATCCGAGGTGGACGACCCAAGAGCTGCTTCTATTCTTCCAGCTGTTTGTCTTTTCTATTGCACTTTCGTTTAGTTGTAGCTGTACTTTAAATTGGGTTTGTATTCTGGCCCACTTACTTTTCAGCACTTACTTTTGTACTTAGTGTATTACTTCCGCTTGTACTCTGTGGTTTTTAGTTTACTATTATAAAGGAAATCCCTTCCCGGTTATCGGGATTTACGCCTTTGGTGCTAGTCTCCATCCCCTGGCCTATGGAAGGCGGGCTTGGGGTAGTCACGACACGAGCCCCGAGGATGGGTCCTGACATAATTAATGGAGAATGCCGTAAAAGATGAATACAAAAAATGATAATGTTTCCAATGCCAAATAGAACCACAAATACATTCCCAAATGATGATAAAACATTAGTAAGAAAGATATAGTAGTCATAATGACATAATGCATAAATAATGGAATTGAACAAGAAACCCCAAGGGGTAACTCCATGAGATTCCTGAGCCCAAATCTAGTCTTGAACTCCTATCTCCCAGGTACAAGTATAACAACACTTTCTATAATCCAAGAACCTGCAAATATGAGGTCAACTTGGGTACCCCAGTGCATTTTCATCCCAAGAAGGTTGTGAGATATAAATTGTGGGCCACCACCAAAGGTGTCAAAATAACAATATAGTCATTGAATATAATGTACTATAGTGTGAAAGTATTAATAGAAATATAATGATAGATAAATAAACATAAATTTTGGTATTAGGTTCCTCTCGGACACTAAGATGACCATACATGATTCATAGAATGTTGAAAAGAATCTGAGTATAAACATAAAAATATATAGTGAAGTATAAAAATATCATCACAATATACATAGTGACATTTATACCAATAAATATGGATATACAGTGTTAGCCAATTCCCAATTAATAACTAAGGAATACTAGTTTAATTCAACTCATAATATTTAAAATTATATCATAATAATAAGTTTGGGTGTTCATTCCCAAGGATCATGTGTAACAATAGAAAAAGGGACATTCCATTATACTGTATTCCATTTTGGACACCTTCCATGCGTCATGAATAATAATTAGGAGGGTAAATCGCAAACACTTTTTCACGGGTGTCTGGTACATCATTCCCAATAACCCATGTGATGTAAAATCTATGAAAACAACCTCTACCAATGGGGTGTGACATATCATGGCTAAATATTATACTTGAGGTTCAATTTATCATTAAGAAATACATGGTAATTTTTTGACCTTTGAAACCTTAGCCCAATGTTTTGTAAAGTGGAAAATAATATCACTAAATGAACATTATATCCATTAATATAAATCATTTGTCATTTATCTTCAAATAATAAGTGATTCCATTCATATAAGCATTCCACATCTTAGTCCATATTTAATGAATGATGTCTATGTATATTATAAAGATGCGTCATAGTTCATGCATATTTTATAGAGTTCAAAACCAATTTGTTAGTAAAATTGTAAAAATACAAGGGACATGCAATCATGAATTCCTAATAGTGGTATTTTGATAATAATAATCAATTCAGAGAAATGTCATAATATAAATAATTTTCTAGGGGTACAGTGAATATTTGTTAACAATACCCTAAATGAAAATGGGGTACGGAAAGCTATGATAGCATTAATACTAGTAAACACATGTAATTCACTACATATGAAGTTTTAAATGACTATATTAGAGATTTACTAGTCCTTACAAGATAACTGAGTGGTGTGTCACATTGTACAACCTTTCAATAAATCCACAAATATTCTTTTTAGATGACAATGAACCTCAATAATGAGTTTTATTGGATTTTTTTTCATTTATGACATTCAACAAAACCACATTTAAGGGTGGATAAAACATTAGGTACATGAAAATAAAAAATGAAAATTTATTATGAAAGATATACTAGAATTAGTTAGTTAGGTTCTACAAATTAATGTTCATATTTAAGAGGCATCACAAAAATACACTAACATACGGCAAACAAGGATAAATTATAAATCAATGAAAAAATTATGAAATGTTATTTAACACATACCTGATTCCAATAATGTTTCACTCATCCAGAATGGATGCTTAAATAAATTCTGTTTGAGAGACAATGAATAAAATTAATAACTCTAAAAAAATAGGGTGAATTATATTACACCATGGTAGCATCAATGATTGTGGGAGAATTCGTAAAAGGGAAAATATGTGTGAAGATATTACCTTGGTATAACCTATGAGAAAAAAGTAACTTGATTCTGACATCAGATGATGGAGAAAAATCCATGACTTTGAGGAGGATGAAGAAGAGGAACCCATGGAGGGCCTATTGTGTGTGTATTGGAGGAAATGAAAATAGGGAAGATAAATTAATTGGATGGAGGAAAAAATCAGAATTCCACCCCATTAAATGAGGTGCATGGTTCGGCTACACAATTTTCCAAACTGTGTCCCAATGATGCACTCATAAATGACTAGGAAAACCCCTATCAATTGTTGGCAACACAAATTGGTGAACCATGTGCTACCCAGGCCAAATCCATCTGTCTAGATGTGTGAAGAACCCAAATGACTATTTGACTAGTCTCACATCATTTAAAAAAACTCTTTCATACCACCATATCCATTGGATTGTACACACAGTTTAACCTTTTTTGAAACAAAATGTCATAAAAACCATGCACCCTTACTAGTTATCCATGGTTTTCAGTTTTAATTTACCGATTCTCCCAATAGTCAATGGAATACTTCAGACCCCACCTAGGCCTTAAAACAAATATATAAATAATATTTTTAACAGTTCAAAATCACATACTTAAATTTTTAAGAATGGTTTAAGGAACATCACATCCACCAATATGAAAAAGTCAAATTCCCTTGGAATTTCATCCCAGTCCAAAACAGAGTACATCATAGTAAGTGTATGTCTTATCAAATCATGCGGCACAAAAATATGGATCTCTAGGTTTTTCTAATATCTCTCACAATATTTCTGAATTGTTTGACATACTGTGCTACCAATCCTATTGATGAGAATTAAATGCTCAGAAAATTATTCCTAAACTCAAATTAAGACCCAGAAACTATCATTTTGCATCAATTCTCCTAATATCCCAGTCTTCACTCTTCACATAGGATCTCATTGAGATTCCATTTTTTTAATAATTTTAATTTGTGGAATCAATGTTTATATGATCTCTAGAATCAATGATAAGTCCTCATTATCTCCTTTTTTTATCTAGATATACTCTTATTCTCTCTCTATAGAATCCATATATATAGTTTATCATTGATATATCTATGTTTTTTTTGTGAATCATAATGATATTATAATGGATGTATTGAGTGGAAATATTTTTTTAAAAAAATATGTAGGATTTTAGAGGTGTTATCCATTTTCATCATCTATTGAGAGGTATGTGGATTATACCTCAAATACAAAAGTTTGAGAATATAAAGACATAGTTTTATTGAATGGTTTTTTTAGAATTTGAAAAAAAATTAAATTATTTTTAATATAAGCCTGTGTTTAATTAATTAATTTGAATAATGATAATTTGGATGGTTTTTGAAAAAAAACATTGTTAATAATTATATATTTTGATTTTAGTGTCATGGTGTGATTTGATGAAAGAACATCATTTGATGAATTTTTTTAAAGAGAAGAATTGATTTACGTGGTATGAATTGATATAATACATTGGTTAGAATAGATGGTGGTGTCTATTCGTATTTCATTATATGCATCCATGATAAAATATACATCGTTCTCAATGATATAGGTGTAATTGAACAAAGTATTTATTAACTTATGATGAATTGATTATTTATGATAGTCCAAAAATGAATATGGAACTATAATTTGGCATGAATATATATATATATATATATATATATTTGTGTGTGTGTGTGTGCGTGCATGATATATGTATGGGTATACTATGATGAATGATATAAATGATAACTTTAATTATTTATAATATTAATTATAAAACATATTTTCCAAAAACTAACCATTTTGAGAATATAACAATGAATTTATTTAATCTAAATTTAATTAAAAAATTTTATTTTATTTAATCATACAACTTGTTATTATCATTGTGTATTTTATCAGAAAGTATAAGGAGACTACCTATTTACTGTTACAGTCAAACAATTATTTAAAACATTTTTTCATTTGTAGATTTTATTTACCAAAACACTTAAAAGGGAATGGTAAATTACCCATTTAGTGATGCATAGTGTTATTGTGGATGAATAATTTAGTGTTATAGATCTAATATTATTGAGATGATTCATGGGAAGATAACAATTTTTTCCTTAGGTTACATTTTTTATTGAACTTTTTGTTATTGTCACTCATTTCCATTATCACACTAAAATTTGTTTTTTACTTTTGTTTCATATTTTCATTACTCATTAATTATGTAGATTTTTTGGGATAGTTATATTATATATTATATCATTGTTTTATTCTACAGGGAAAAATCATAACATAATGTTCTATTAGGACCTTAGTATTTACTTCAAACCTTTGGTCTCTTGGGGATGTCACTTAAGGTTAGTAAAACGTTGACTCTTCTCATAATATATAGTTGTGGTGGGACGTTACCAATTGTATCAATTTTTTTCGGTCATATATCTTTTTATAGTTTCTAGTATTCATGAATTTTAGCATATGAAATGTATAGCTTATATATAAATAGATAGCATATTTATGATTGATTTTAACATACCAAGGAGGTTTAGTTATAAATTGTGTTCTAAACCACTTTTATGATTCTTTTCATCTCTTCATCATGGGTCTAGTCATTGAGTGTATAATAACATACATTAATATAAAAACATTATATTAGGATTTAATTATTCATAATGTGTTTTATGTTTCAAAGGAAAATTGTTATAATGATATATTATTTTGAAGATTTTTTTACTATTGTTACTTATAATTGAAATTCATTATAATTAGTTATAGAATTTTAATTAATTAGTTGGTAGTGGGTGATAACTAAATAGTGTTCTAATGTGGTTATAGAAAATGACACAAGATAGGTACTGTAGAAATCAACAGGATGAGGTTGTGAAAAATTTGGTTTCCCATACCACCATGTGATCCAACTACTTTTCCAACGCATTGCATAGTTTTTTCAAGTTTTTGATCATGGAAAAAATTAAAAACCTTGATAAAGGTTCAATCTATACAGTTATAGAAGAAGATTCGACCAATTATTCAATGGGATTTAGAATTGAAAAAAATATTTAGTGAGAAAACACAAAATGAACAGACTTTTTGATTTCCCTATTACAGCTACTTTATTTATGGTCATGTTAGAAACCTATATGATAAAGGATTAGTTACTCATATTACAGGATTTAGCTATGTATACTAATTTTGATCAAGGAATCATGTGGTGGTACTTTGAATGAAATTTTCATCAAACAATTATATCCTCAAAATTTCAAGATCACAAGGATTACTGATTTCTTCATCCAAATGTTTGAAAATCAATGGGTAACAGAGTATGACACTATGATTAATAAATTCTTTCAATAGTACCCTGATATAGTAGGTAGTCTGTTCTCTTTGGAAATCATTTTGGAGCTAGGGAAATGACAAGACATTCACTCAAGGATTATTCATGTGTATTATAAATTAGGTCATGATAGTAAATAGGCAAGCTAATGAATAATGGGATATCATGAAAAATATAGTTTTAGGGACTACATTTTTTTCAACTAGAACAAGTTATAAGTCAGATTCTAAGAATAAGAATAATATGGACACATAATTATAGGGTGGTGGGTCATCTAAAAATTAGGCCACAAAATTATGTAAATTTACACCAAAATCCAATACTAAGTAAGTATGTTTTTATTTAGGCTTGATCAAGCATATGAAATGATATTTAATGGAATAACATAAGTCATGTCGAATCTATAAAAAAGGAACATCATTATTTTTTTCACTTGTAATTAAACTAGAAGGAATATATATCATCATACACAAACATCATATTCTTTTAATAGATGATATCATTAGAATAATTCTCATCCTTAGGTTCAAGTGATCCATTATGATTCATGAATATGTAAGACTCTAGTGACTATGTAATCTCTTCAAGGAAGTAAGAGTTAAGGATGAGTGAGTAAGAAACTATATGGTTCAGAGTAGATGGTTGAAATGCTTCAATCATGTACATCAACGGTGAAAGGTATTATTCTCCTAAATTCTAATTTCATGAAATATTTGTTTATACAGTCAAATCCCACTATTTTACCACTAATTGTGTTGTGATCAATATATGTTTTAATTTTAAAATGATTCCATGTGTCTTGAAGATTTGAATAAATATAACACATTTACAGTCTCGATCTATTAAATGTATAGAATTTATAACAATGATTGATGTGGATGATTTTGATTTTGATTTCATTATTCCATAGATTGATATATATAACCAGATTTTGGTTATTTATTGGTTTTTAACCTTCAATTTACATATTTAAATAAATGACTACTAGGTGGGATTAAAATATATTTATGGAATTATGGATCAATATAAATGTGATTGGGATATGAGTTCATGTACAGTGGGACCTTTGGTATACATCTTTGGGACTATCTATTGCCTATTGGTGATAAAAAAATTTCATAAACTGGTGCAACAACACATATGAATTTTGTTTCCTTCGTTGACCAGTTTTCTAATCTTATTCATGAAAATTCATCAACATTTTCACATAAAAGAAAAGTATAGTTTACGATTTATCTCTTAAAAGGGTCCAGTCATATATCACTATAATCATATATGATTGTTATAATATAGTTAATTTAATTTAATTTGACACAAGATGAGATAAAAATCAAAGTGTTCATTCAACTGAAAGCATCTTCATGGGAATCCAATATTTTTTTGTTTATAATGAATAGTAAACTCTTTATATTTCTTTGTATTGTTATTATACCAAGCATTTTGTGATAATTAATTGATATCCTCTACTATAAATTGAAGAACTATTTATCCAATCAATGGGTGACACATCATTATTAACAAATGATTTATGAGAAATGTACCCTCAACATTGAGTTCATATGTTTGATATTGTAAAACTATCTTTTTACTATTATTTTAAAAATTATGAATTTTCTGTTACAACCATCATTATTATTATAATGAAACCGATTTTTCATGTAATTGTTTTTAAATTACATGGGATTATTTTGAGACCAAGTGCTAAGATGACTCAGGATTCTGGGGATTGGGGTTCCCGTAATAAATATTCAATCAAATTTTATGCTTATTAAAAATTAGTGTGCATGTGTGGTTTTAGTAACATCTAAATGGGTGTCTGGATCAGAAATCTAAGGGAAATGATGCATTTAGGATGTCAGGTTTATCATAGGGTTCTCTTAACTTTCATCAGCACGAGTGTCCAATGATTAAACCAAAAAGTGACCTAATCATAAATAATGTAATAAAATTTAATTATTATATTTTAAAATCCAAATTAAAAATAAAAGGTAACTCATATTTGAAATTTGAGACCACCGTTGAGCTCATAATGGTGTCTTTTCCTTTGGCGAAGCCCAACCTCAACTGGCGCGGGTTGAGGGTTAATAATATTTTTTGGATGTGAACATATTTAAAAAATTTAATAAAAATATTTTAATCAATGTAACATGGTAATTTATCATTTTTATTTAATTGATCCTTTTCATTACATCTAGGGTTACTATCATAACCCTAGAGTATTTTAGGCATGAATGAGAAACCCTCTTGTTGGCGATCGATGACAAATGACAGATTGAGAACGCTCATGGACAGATCACCATCAATGAAGAATCCTATTCCTTAACTGATCCAAACATATGGATGGGGTTTTATATTTTTCATCATGACTCCTTTCCCCATTCGTGTTTCCAAAGATAAACGCGGACCAAACCATGAACGGGTTCATCCATAGTTTGATCATTCTTAAAAGATGGATAAAATGATAGATTAAAGGGGATGAATCTTATTAAAAATTCTCTTATTTATATATCATATTAGAGATGAAATGACTGACCAAGGCTAACATGAACAATGCCAAGGCCTGTTTTAAGGGAGTTCTTGGGATCTTTCTTGACCCCATTCTTGCATTCTTCTTTGATAGACCCCCGTGGTCATTTCCGGATTTTTCAAAAGGTTTCGAATGTAACTTGACCCCAAAGTAATGGTATGAGAATTTTGCGACCATGTTGAAGAAGAATACCACCTGACAGTCATGGGAATTATTTCATATCGAAAAATGGATCCTTATATTTTGAATGGTGACCCGCACAAGATGAGATGATAGCCAGTGGGACGATAGTAGAACGTTGTCCATTCTACAACCGGTGGTTGAGGATCCCATTTCACAACATCAATGGTAGGAGGAAAGGGCCATCGGATCAACGATTGATGGAAGGCTTCACAGGACATTTTGTGAAGCCGTGCCACACAACAAGGTGCCACGATGTATCTAGACTGCTGTGAGACACCACAGTAACCGCCGCAAGGCGTTTCATGTGGTATAAAAACTCATTGAACGTAGAGGTCATCCAAATTGACCAGGCAGGGATGCAAAACCCATTGCATCGGGATGGAATGCACCAACTCGCTTGAGAGGGCCGGGATGAAGCCAGTAGGTTGTGCTAGACCTAGTTGGTCAGGCTGGGTTAGTCTGGACCCAGACCCAACTAACCCCATTTTACTTAAAAATCCATACCTCAAAAACCATATGTCTATTTTAAGACCCATTATCTGCATTGTGACCACGAGATGGGATGGTCCCATTATGAAGCACTAAGCGAGTTTCCGTGGAAGTCGATTTATGCACTTTTTGTTCATGGATTTGTTGATCCAGGATCGAGTGTGCTAAGGATGGAATATTGTATCTAGATGCAACCTAAGAGCTCTGTTATTACCTTGACTGCATGACTTAATCAGATAATGCATTTTATCTTGAATTTGTGTCCCAACAAGACTGAGTCGGTAGTCCCCTATGCCACCTGGGTACAAGTCCTCCAGTCTTGGATGACAATTCATGTGTTACCTACACTTCATGTGTTAAAAACATTCCATGTGTTATCTAAACTCCATGTGTTACATATATTCCATGTGCTACTAACTCTCTCTCTGTTACCTACACTCTCTATGTGTTACCAATGCTCTACATGTCACTACATGAGGGTACTGTGGATTCTTATAGAAATATTTATTACGTATTATAGACCTATACTTGGTGTGATATAACTCTAGTGACAATAATTATTTTACTTCTTTAATGTTTCACTTTTTTTACCTCTTGGGTAGTCTCTTTTGTGTCTTTCTTTGTGGTTTTGGGTCCCTACATAGTATTATTTTACTCACCTGTGTACGGTATTCACACGGACGTTTCATGTATAGTGCAGACAATCGACTTCTATTCTGGAGTCCTTGGTAGGATGCATACATGGGGTGCTTCATGGTGGTCCAATGAATGTGTTACACTTCAGCAAAATTCTGAATAATTACGTTACCTACCCTTAATGTAGGGGTTTTTGAAGACGAAATCCAAGGTCTCGTACTTTTATATTTCACATGGTTTTGTATCTTAGCCGATTTACTTTTCATTTTTGTACTATTACATAGTTTTTGTCTTAGTGTGATTATTTTATTGTTAATTAGTGCATTTTGTTTTAATAAATTTGTTTGGTAATAGGTACGTGTGTGTAGGTTTATTGGAAAATGCCTCCCCTTTTATTGGAAAAGCCGACATGATGCTAGTCTCCAGCCCCTTGCCTATGGGAGGAGGACATGGAGTAGTCACGACATGGGACCTAGAAAAATAGGTCATGACCGAGTGATATCAGAGAAAAGTTGGTTTTATTATTGTTTTGGGGGAATAATGTTAAGTGTTTTGAGTTTGTCTTTTATTCAAGGGAACCCAGTGTTGGTGCAGCGGCCGATGTATCCATACACCATGACCATAAATTTTTATTTCCTACTCTGTACATGAAAACACTATTTTCATGGGAAATTAATGGTTCATGCATTTTTTAGGAATTGGGGGTGTTCTAATGTTCTTCATGAGTCTCAGACATCTCAATAGGTATACTCTATTGAATGTTGTACAACTTATTCAGTTTTAGGATGCTTTCACATACACACCTAACCATAATTCTAGGGCACGACAATGGGGATGGTCATTTTAACATTTAGGAATTGGTAAAGATAATTTTTATAGATATAACACCTCGTACTGGTGCAGCAGTGATACCACCACCAAGAGAGTAGAAGTTCTTACCGACGTTACAGATAGAGGATAATAATCGGATTAATGGTTTATATGAGTTCTTGTGATAGTGACATTTCACGTTTTGAGGTGGGAGAGATCATTAGATTGGTGAGGACAGGTTGGAGGTGGTGACGCAATTTTTCCACCTAGTGTGGATGACTCTTGAAAAGATATCAGTCTTAGACATGAGTCTTCTACAGGTATCAATGGGGAGATGGTGGAGCTTGACGATCCAAAACATGAGGATGTGACTCTCTATTGGACTTCTTTAAGTATCACTTCATGGATTATTTATTTCTAGTGGTGTTACACTTTATGTGTATAAAAGAGATCCTGCATATATAGTAGGGAAACAAGATAGTGGAAGAGTACTCTATGAGATTCAAAAACGGTCCCACTATGCTACCGACAAGGTCTGAGGCCCATTTTTCAAGGCATGTACCTTCGAGTAGGGACTACATTATGAGATCATGGTGTCGATGATATCCCATAACATCCCAACACAAGATGGGGTGCTTGACCGAGATCTACCAGTAGATATATTTATTACGGAGTATGAACCCGCAGTGGGAGATACCACCAAGTGAAAGGTATTAGAGTCTTTAGTAGTGGGTAGCTAATAGATGACACATGGAACCAAGTAGGTCAATCCATCCAATTAAATAATCCAAGACATATGATCAGTGGTGTGAGCCGCCCAAGTTGGAGAGAGTAAGCTGATGGACTGACTGTACTAATCATGTGGTGATTAAGGGAATTTGACTTGATATTGCCCGACCCGTCGTATGACCGACCAGGAGATGGCTGGAAGACCACCTAGGCAAAAGATGATGCAAGAATAGGGAAATTTTCTAGGAATCAGGTGTGTCATAGGATGGGGACGAGTTGCAAGAGGTGGATGGAGGTTTGAGGAACTACCTCCACCATCCCCATGTGGTCCAACCCGAGGTCAGGGAGATATTGGAGAGTGGAGAGGCCAAATCTAGGTGATAGAGTCTTAATATCAAAAGATTCAAGAGATAAATAGAGTTATGAGCTGTTTCTTTTCCACCAAAGCTTCGGTTATGATAGACACAGGTTCCAGTCACTCTTTTCACACCACAACCCTTTTCTGAGACACAAATATTCCAATGGAGCTTTTTACATAATCCATATGCTAAGATACCACTACGAGAGAATATTTGATGATCACACACTAGTGATAACAGTGTAATCATATTCATGGGGGGTGAGAGTTTCGATTTGAGATCTATTTGTGGTAGTGTCAAGGCCTTATGACTTCATTCTAGGCATAGACTTGTAATCCAGAGTTCATGAACATATCGACTGTTTCTGGCGTAGAGAGTGGTGTGTCCACGGAGATGAGACCATGTTTTCATTTTTTAGGGAAAGGGAGACATAAGAAGAACAGGATGGACTCACCCATAGGAGGGTTCATCAAATCACACATTATTTGGTTAGCACGACTCTCAGTATATTGGATGTGGTGAGTCCTTAGAATCATATAGTGTTGGACGATTAAGAGGGCATCTTTCCAGAATATGTTATATAGCGGAAGCCTCACAAGGAGGTAGACTTCTGCATTTAAGTGTACCATGAGATGACACCAATTTCTATATTGTAATATTGGATGGCTCCTAGATAGCTTCGTGAATTGAGGCTGATATTGGAGGATTTTTTTAGGAATGGATTTGTGGGACCCAGTGATTCACCTTTGGTAGCCCCAGTATTGTTTTCCAAGAAGGCAGATGGGATCTTCATGTTACGTGTGGAATTCTCTCGCATGAATTAGGTGAATGTGAAGAATTATTATCAATTAGAGATAATCGAGGACATATTCGATCAACTAATGAGATAGAGATGATTCTCAAAGATATAACTCAAATCTGGATATCATGTGCTTCAGGTTCATGATGAGGACATCAAAAATATGACTTTCAGATGTTGTTAAAGCAACTACCAGTACTTAGCGGTGATGTTTGGAATAATAGACATCCCCAGAGTGTTCATGGGAATCATCAACAATATCTTCCAGCCCTACCTAGAATGTTTTTCATTGGTCTTTATTAATGACATCCTTTTGTAGTCGGTATTTTAGGATGAGCACATGATACACTTAAGGATGGCCTTGGACATACTCAGCGAGAACAATATTTACGGGAATATCATGAAGTGTTTGTTCTGGATATGATAGGTCCAATTTTAGGGACACGTCATTTCGAAGGCTGGAGTTGGAATAGATATAGAGAAAGTAGAGGTGGTACTTTTTTGGGATCCACCCAAGAACCTTACAGAGGTGAAGAGTTTCCTCAAGATGGTTTTCTACTATCGGAGGTTCGTTCCCAAATTTTCCAGAGTAGTAGAATCCATTATAGTCTTAACATGAAATGGGAAGCCTTTTTAATGAATGGAGAAGTGTTAATAGATATTTTAACACATGAGGCAGATCTTGGCGTGCACTCCCATCCTGAGATATCCAGAGGAGGGTGTCAAGAATTTGGTGTTCTGTGAAAAATCTAGGACAGAGGATGGATGAGTCCTAGTATAGGAGAATGAAATGATTGCATATGGTTCACAGATGTTGAGACCAAATGAGTAGAAATATTAATCCCATGATCTGGAGTTGGCAGCAGTTGTATTGGCATTGATGATTTGGAATCACTGCTTTATAGGAATATAGTTTACTATCTACTTAGATCACCAATGACCCAGGTATATCTTTTCTCAGACGAATCTAATCCTAAAACAAAAGTGCTGGATAAAGTTCTTCTACAACTATGACTTTGAGATATTCAATTCTCTTGGGAAAGGAATATAGTGGCAGATGCTCTCTACCAGAGATCGAGTTCGCAGTTATAGAATGAAGCCTTGGAGTAATTTTCCTAACTTTAGATATCCTTCGTGGAGAGATATGAAGAGGCTTATCTTTTTTTCATGGAGGTTACCCCTCCACTATTACAAAACATGTGGTATAAACAACATGAAGATATCAGCTGTGAGGCTACAGATTCTCTGAGGTCCACATGGAATTCCTCTTATGGATATTGGAAATGCGGGGAGCATATCATCGTTTTCAGAGGACACAATGTTTATCAGCAACATTGCAATAGGAGGTGTTGAAGGAGTTCTATACATCATCTTTGGTGGTAAATCTAGGTGTGTAAATGATGTTCCAAGACCTCTGATATCATTTTTTATAGCCAAGGAATAAGAAGTTAGTGGATGAGTTTTTCTCTAGTTGTCTCACTTGTTAATAAGTGAAGTCGAGCTTCAGGTTCCCTTGGGTATTACTCAACCACTTCATGTTCTAGTGTGCAAGAGGGATGGAATATGGATGGACTTTGCGAAAGGTCTACCACATACGTACAGAGGGTATGATACCATCTGGGTGATTTTTGACTGACTCACCATGTCGGCCTACATCCTAGAGATTTAGGAAATTATGTCGGTAGAGAGAATGGGATGCCTCTAAATATATGAGATAGATCAACACCGTGGGGTCCCAATGGCAATATTATGAGATTGTGATGCTTCTTTCACATCTCAGTTGTGGATGGGAGTGCAAGTGCTATTTGGGACACAACTGTTCTTGAGAACTACTCTCCACATGTAGAGAGATGATCATATATACTGCACCATTCAGGTCCTAGAGGACATGCTATTTTCTTACATCATCAATTTTGGCCATAGTTTGGGAGGATCATGTACCCTTGGTGGATTTCACGTAAGACAAAATTTTCCACAACACCATCAGTTTAAAACCATTTGATAACTTCTACAAGAGACCTTGTGGGTTTCTAATATGAGGTAATGACCCTGTAGAGTCAGCACCCTTGGGCCCAGAGTTGGTATAGTCCACTACGAAGAAGTTCAACGTCATCCAGGAGTTGACGAAGACTATAGAGATCTGGCAGATGTCCTATGTTGATATGAGATAGAGACCCTTGAAGATTGAGGAGGGAGACAAATAGATTCTTTAGGTATCTCTTCAACGTGGGATAATGTGATTTGAATGGGGTGGAATGTTTTCTTTGATGTTCATCATACCTTTTCTAATACATCATTTTTTGGGCAAGGTAGCATAATTATTGGATCTATATCTAGACTTAGAGTGGGTGCATGAAATCTTTCATGTATCCTAGATGAGGAGATACACACATGGACCTTCATGCATCATTGAGTGGGGAGATCTGGACATTAATGTTGGGGAGAGTTTTGTGGAGTTCATAGAAGAGATAAAATATCAACAAGAGAGGACCATCCATGGGTAGTCAATTCCTCTAGTGTCCATTCAGTTTGTAGCACACGAATATCTAGGAGAGCATGTGGAAGAGGGAGGCTTATATTCTTTCTTAGAATCTCCATTTATTTGTTTATATACTGTTTTTTCTTTAAGGGGCATAAATACGTATGGTGGGGAGAATTTATTGTCTCTAGTTTCCCATGTAATTTTTTTAAAAAATTATATGGGATTATGTTAAGACCAGGCCCTGAGACGACATCTAATTCTAAGGCCCGAGGTGATCGAAATAAATGTACGAACACATTTTACTTTTATTAAAGACATCTTGAATATGTTATTATCGTTACTTATAAATAGTATTCTAAATTAGAAATATGAGGGAACCGTTGAGTTTATGATTGTGGGTTTACCATAGGCATTACATAACATTAAATGACGTGGGTCTCTAGTGAGAAAACCTAAAATGTATGTAACCATTAATAAAATAATTAAATTTATTTATTTTATTTTAAAATCCTAATTACTCATAATCAATAACATGGATTGGAATCTTGGGTCGGTCGTTGAGTTTATAATGGATTGTTTCCCTTAGGCTGAGCCTAACCTCAACCAAAACAGGTCATTGGTGAATGTTAGTTTCCAAATGTGAACATCATTAAAATGATAAATGAAAATATATTAATTGACCTAATGTGGTAACAAAATATAGGTTTTATTTTTAACTGAGTGCAGTCAAGAAATATAGGGTTGTCATCATCACCAATGAGTTTTCATGAGGAAACATGGATAAACCTTTCTACTGGTAAACGATGACAAATAACGGATCAAGATCTCTCATTGAAATATCATTATCAATGAATAGTACTCTTTTTCAATTGATATATTCTCCACATTGGGTTTTTCTATTTTTGGTTGTGATTTAATTCCCTTTTATTGTTTCCAAAGGCAAACATGGGCCATCCCACGAACAAGTTGACCAGTGGTTTGATCATTCTTGTGGGATGGGTAAAAATGTGGGATGAAAGTTTATGAACAAAAATAAATGTTATCTTGATTAACTTTCATATTTTTGCTGACATTAATGGAACAAGTCCAATACAAACAAGGCCAAGGTCCATTCTAAGGGTGATTTTGTGTCTATCTCTCCCCCATTCTTGAATTCATGGTCAACAGACCCTCATGGCCACATCAGGATTTTCCATGAGCTTATAAAGGTGATTGGACCCTCAGACCGATGGAAAGATTACTTTGATCCCTTGTCAATGAATAACGTGACATGAGGGTCACAAGAGTATGTCTGTTTCAAAAAACAGAGCACCATAGTGTGATTGGGAGCCCACTGAAGTGGAGCTGTCGGCGGGGGAACGCAATATTATGGATGATCCACAACATGAGGACATCCTCTCTATGATCATTGGTAGAGGATCCTAAATCTCATCGGCTTTGGCCAGTGGAAAGGGCCTCCAACTCGATGAATATTATCATGATTTACTAGAAATGGCATGAATCCACATCACACGACAAGATGCTTCCATCCAACAGGACCACGATGAGACCCCGTGACAACAACTGTGGGGTGGTTCATGAGGTGGATGACTATGGTGAACATAGTGTTTGACTATATTGACATTGAGGGGATGAAACACCCACCATGTATGGGTGGAATGAACTTGACCGGTTCTAGTGAGTCAAGTCAAGTGGGACCCGACTTGGGTCGGGTCAGGTCGGTCCAACTGGGTCTGACCAGACCCATACGCAACTGGTCCCATTTTAAATAAATGCCCATCACTCAGAAAAATCGTGTCTTTTTTATGATCCATTTACAACATTGTTACCCTCGCGAAGAGGTGGCCCTTCTGTGATAACTTATATTAGTTTCCATGGAACTTGTGTATGGACTTTTGGATCAAGTAGGAGGTGCTCCTAGAACGATCATGCTAATAACAGAATCCTACTACAGTCTGTGACCTAGAAGCTATGTGATTACCCTAACTGGGTGTATTACCTAGAATACATGTCTTATATAGACTTTGTATCTTACCAAGTCTGAGTTGGTACTCCCCCTTCCCACTAGGGTGCGAGTCCTCTATTAATTGAGGTAACCCATTAGGTTACCCACACTCTGTGTGTTACAAATAGTTGATGTGTTATCTACATACTTTGTTTTACCTGTATTCCATTTGTTACGAATAGTACTTGTTTTACCTAACTCCATGAGTTACCAATGCTCCATGTTATACAAATTAAAGGTATTGCGAATTTTTAGGAAAATCGCGTTTACGTACTATAGACCTATACTTCTTGTGAGCTGACTATAGTGACTATCTTGATTGTACTTCATAGAGGCTAAACATCATGTAAATACTTGGTATTATTCTTTATTTCGTTCATTTTGGTTTACCTTTGTGATTTGGTGTCCCTATAGATTATTTTTTTACTCAACCCTTTACAAGCTTCACCCATTCGTGTCATGTCTTGTGTAGATGATCAATAACTTTGATGAAGTTCGTGGTGGTCCAAAGACAAGGGGTTCTTCAGGGTGAAACAAAAAATGATGTAAGCTTCAATGACCATCAAACAGATTATTGTACCTACCCATCAGGTATGGTTTTCTATGGATGACAACCATAATCTTTTACTTTTCAAATTTTGATGGGTCTGTATTCTGGACTATTTCCTTTTCTGTTTTGTACAGTTACTCTTTGGTTTTCTTAGAGGTATGATTTCTAGTTTACTCCATGCATTTAGTTTGATTACTTTTTTTTGGGAACGGGTTCATGTGTGCATGTTTATAGAAAAATGCATCCACATTGTGCAAAACACCTACTCAACACTAGTTTCCAGCCCCTATCTTATTGGTGGTGGGCTTGGGTTTGTCATGACATGGTCCCCATGGGATGATTCATTACAATTACGAAAACAAAATTCTAGTTTTTGTATGTGATGAATTTATATAGTTAAATGTTATCTATACTCTCAATTGGTAGTGATATAGGATGATATTCATGTGTATTCAACGACTCAGGATAATAATGGACAACACTAAGCCATTGTACTGGGTATATTATGGGAAGATAAAATTATTCTCTGTTTTTATGGGGTGATTCATATTTAAAATAGGTATTTTTCCTTGATAATTTAGTTTCATAAAGAGGATTCTCTATAGATCCTAAAAAAGTAGGATATGTTATCTCTATAAAATCACAAAAATAAAAATAGATACATAGTTTCCTCAATATAGCATGATGTTACTAAAACATTGTTCGTGATTTTTCATGATATTCATCACTACTGGCATATTTTTTAGGAAATTTATTTCTTTCCAACTATTTGATGAGTTCAATGTTTTTTTAAAGAGAGTATGGTTTAAATTTTATCGATCCCCATCCATACATTTCAAGAGTTAGGACAACATTAAGATGTCCCCTATGGCGCATTAGGATCATGGTTGGGATATTTTCTCATACCATGATTTCTTGTTGTGGAAAATGTTTCAAGACTATTGTTAGTGTATTAGAATAATTAACAAAAAAATATTTGTATGTATCTTACAATATAAATTCTTGAAAATATGAATAATTATCTTTTTGGATAGAAATCTATTTTTTCATGGAACATAAAATCATGCAACACATTTTCTCTAAAAGTGATTCAAATTTGATGCTTTGGTGATAGACAAAATATCATAAAAAATTGGATACTAAGTTTATGTATAAATAGAGTAATTTAAATTCCATGGTCGATGTAATAATTATAAATTCTTATTATCATTTGGACAAATAGGACATAGATTAGTCGGTAAAAATGATGGTCAAATATGATATGCATCTAGACTCTACTATGAAAGGTGATGTTGGTGTTTTATTTCTGGTTTTTTTATTCTTTTTTTGGTTAAGAAGTTTAATTATACTCAAACATCTATTACTAATTTATTATCCTTGAGGCCAAAAAAATGATGACAATACCATTGAGATTTTTCCACTATATGGTATATCTTTTTATCATTTCATAGATCAAGTTGTGGTTCCTAAAACATACAATGAACACAAACAGTTTTCTACCACAATTAATAAAGGATTTTCATTCTAGTATTTATATAATTTAAATGAAGTTGAAAATATTGTTTTGGAGGTATGGAATGAAAATAAATATTTTTGATTATATCATGATATTCTTGAACAGTTTGAAATTCAAGGTACAGAATTACCCAATATGTGATATATTAAAACCTATATCTATAACTGTATGGAAATTGGAGTATATATCTATGGATTTTTTCACAGATTTGAAAAAATAATTTCATAAAAATTATTCTATATTAGTGATTATAAATTGAATCATTAATTAATCTCAATTCAACAAAATTTAAGATTCCAATATGCTATATAATTTTTTGAAAGTGTAAATTCAAGATGTTGAAATGTTTTAGGGAATTATTGCTTCAACTATGTCTGAACAGGACCCCATTTTTATATATTCCTTCATGAAATCCATATAACAAGCCCTTGGATCCTTGTGAAGACCCAAAATTTTCCATGTAATTTTTAAATGATGTGGAATTATTATGATTCTGAGAAAATTGATGGCGAATGAATTCGTGGCCCGGTGGGACCATAATGAATTTATGAACTTCTTTTTACGTACGTTCAGTAAATGAATGAGTGTAATTTTCTAACGTTCGAACCGGTGATCAGATAAAAAATATAAGGGCCCTGTTGAATCCACATCTTCAAGATTCACTTAAGGGAGACTTCACTTTGATCGTAGTAGGACTGTAAAAATAGTTATATTTTGGTCGCTTTAAAATAATAATAAAATAACATAGATAATTTATTTTTTTATTTCTTTTCCACCAATTTACAAGTGGCTGTGTGGGACCAGTGGCATGTCAATCCATTAAATGGCGTGACCCTTCTTTTCCTTTTTGACAACATCGTTATAATTTATGAAGGTTCTTATTAAATAAACCCTCATAAATTCTATGAGCGTTGAACACCCTCCCACACTCCTATTTATATGGAGCCTAGGTAGTGGTTATGGCATGGCTTCACTAATCAACAAAGTGATGATAATGTGCCGCAATGCCAAACCCTTTGAGGATAGAGCCGGTTCCAATGGGTGGTTACAGGTGACGCCAAATCAGAAACCAAAGGACAAATCTTGAGCGGCAACATTGGTTGATTGTTGCGAGCACAACGAACACTGACCAACTACCTCAATCTCTAGCATTCGACATCATTCTTGATGTAAGGATTTGATTATTTATTAATACCAAGTGATTATTGAATCCTGTAATCCTCCATCACGTTTTCAAGAAAACGTGGAGGGCGCGGTCCTAACAAAACCAGCCCGGAACCTCCTATACCATGCTATCGTTGAGTTCTCCATGTAAGACTACTGACGTCGTGACACTAACCATATACTATGGAGGTGGCATGCCATATGATTAGGCCATGAAATTAAGTCACAGAAGTTAGCAGAGCGGCCAGCACTGGTCGGATGCAAAGGAGTTGTGGCTCGTCGTCACGTGCATCTGGTGAACAAGGGGTTGTGGCCGAAGCCAGGGTGGGTGAAGGAGGTGGCCGACATGTGAAAATAATAGAAGGTGGAGGTGGGAAGTTGCAATGGTATTCACCGCTAAAAGAAGCCACAACTCAAAACCGCAGCAGGTGGGGAGCGGTGCGACACTCACGTCGCGCTGGTTGGGGAAACCCTCATCGGCCAAAAGGGACACCCGTTTCATGGTGGGGAATCACCCCACCTGCTGGCCAAAATAGTTATGCACCCACATGGAAAGCTAGGAAGGCCGGTTCTCCTTTTCGGAACCAGGGTGGCTGCAGGCTGGGCCTCGCCTCCACGGGCTGGGCTGGGCCACTGCGGGCTGGGCTGCTCCTCCCCAGTCTGGGCCGCCCGAGCCAAGAGGGTCGATCCACCGCAGGTTAGGCTGCACGAGCCTAGAGGGCCACCACAGGCCAGGCTGCATGCATCCCCACGTGTCATACCTTTCGCGGCCCAGCCAAACTGGGTCAGGTCGGGCAGACCGGACCCAGACCCAACTAGGAACGATTTCGCTTAAAATGATATTACTAGAAAAACAGGCATTCGTATGGAAAACCGTCTGCAAAGCTGATACCCTTGGAGCGAGTAGTCCCTTTTTGTATATTATGCATGTGTTTTGGGGATAGTTGGAGTATGATTGAGTTGGAGCAAACTCGAATCCGACCAGGCCACCAGAAATAAAACACTTATAACTCACAGACCGAGTGTCTGATTGACTCACCGTCTATCACGTTGGAACCCTTACAAGATGGTGTTCCTTTTTTGGACTCCTTTTCATAGGTTAGTGGAAGTCATGTAACAATCGATATCTCAAAGTGTGGATTCTACAGAGCTCGATCACAATGAGTGCAAGGAATTCTGTGGCTGGATGTAATGTGATGAAAGAACATCGATATTGAGTGGGTCAGCACATAGCGATCTGGTGTGGGTCAACATCTATCAGATCCTATGTGGGTCAGTGATCAACAATACTATGTGGGTCAATGCATACCAATCCAGTGTGAGTCAGATCCTATGTTGGTCAGTGGGGTTTATTACTTATCGATCATGTCTGGGTCAAAAACAGAGCCTCTTAACAGAAAAAGATGATCTAGAATACGACTAATCATCTATAATTGTGTTCTTAGGTTATACCTGGTGTGAAATAAGTGTTCTATTTTCATGGTGTTACCTATGTGGTATTTGAATCGTCATTGTTTTACCTATGTGGTACTTCTATATTCGTGATGTCACCTATGTGGTACTTCAACATCATGGAAATACCTGTGTGGTACTTATATCATCATGGTGTTACCATTTTTGTATTATTCCCACATGTATGGGATGATTATATCTCGATAACTTAGGTATATTTATGGTCATATACCAAAGTAGAGTTGATTTCTATCACTACATGATCTGAGATGGAGGTATTGATTTGTGGATTTTCATTTGTGGAACTCTGGTAGACCTACAATGGTCTCGATTTCACAACTGAGTATCATTATACTCACAATTACACAGGCTATGCCATCACCTTGTTGTGTCTTCTGCAGACGACTGTCAACAATGATCGAGGCTTGGGGATCCATGTCTGGACGGTTCTCAGAGGTTGACCTTTTGGCGAGATATGATGCAAGGACTACTGATCATGAGCTGTACATACCCTTCAGGTATTATCCACAATGGATGATCCAAGAGTTGTTTTCAATTTTTAGTTGTATTTGTACTTTTTAGTTGTACTTGTACTTTTTACTTCTGTTTTCATTCCAGACCCTTTACATTCAGCACACTTTTACTACTTAAGTTTAAATTGTGGTTGTTCTTGTTGTGTTCTTGGACTGTGTGTATGTACACTTTAAAAGGAAATTCCTTCACATTTTAGGAATAAGGCTTTCGAATGCTAGTCTCCATCCCCTGGCCTATGAAAGCTGGGCTTGGGGTAGTCATGACATGAGCCCCAAGGGACGGGTCCTGACAAAGTGGTATCAAAGGTGGTTCCCATCCTTACATGCAACGTACTACTTGGGTTGAGATGGGGCACAACAAGAATGTTTTTCTCTAAAGATAGGGTGAATGTAACACCTCTAAATGATAAAGGGTTAAATGGCTAAATGATTTCACTCATGTCAACAAGGTGCACCTTCCTTTTCAATAGCCTGTTTGATTAGAATTCCCCAGTTAAGCATGCATGGTCTAACGTAGTGATTAGGATGGGTGACATTCTATGAAGTTACCTTGGGTGTGTGTGAGTGAGGATAAAGAACAATGTAAAATGACCAGTGTTGGCATGTGGGGACATCCATTAGTCAGATTACCCATTCAGAAACATGGGTGGGCCCCATGGTGGGGACCACCGGTATATAGAGCCACTAGTGCTACCTAGTGGGCTAGGACCCGATGACCATGTTAATGTAGAGTGTCTGTGCTATCACTAGGGCCATGTTGTCACAAGTGGTATTAGAGGAGTCAGTTCTACCGAATAACTAGGACCTTGATCTTTTCTATGTGGGTATAGTGTTAAGTGGTTAGTGTGTGGTATTTAGTTTGTGGAATCCAGTTTTGGTGCAGCGGCCTATGTATCCATATACCTGGACCTTGAATTCTAATTTATGACTCAGTACATGGAAACACTGATTGTGTGTGTTTTTAAATGTTTTTCTTGTGATATCTTTGATTCATCTAACCAGGTATAACTTATTGATAGTTGCAGAACTATTTTCTTCAAGACGCCGCCACGTAGATAACCATCCTTGATTCTTGAGATAGTATTTGATGACGGCCCATCGAGCGATGGGGATTCGGTGTTGGGCCATCATACAGTGTTCGCACCTTTGGGTAGTGTACCAGCATCACCACTTCCCATTGGGAAGATATTTCCACCAGCCCCACCAGCAGAGGATTCACGAAGACTGAGTGCATTTGACGTGTTTCAGTGGTAGGGGCATCCACGGTTCGGAGGTGAGATGGACCCACAGGTGGCTTTGGTCTGGCTAGAGGTTGTGGCTAGAGTGTTTCTCTTAGTTAGGACACCAGGTGATCTGATAGAGATCCTAATTGTAAGTCTCTTCAAGAGACCATCTTGGTGACAGTGGAGTCTGATACTCCAGATACATGATAAGGTGACCCTAATCTGGGTGGAATTTGAGGTCCTTTTCAGTGTAGAGTTCATCTGAGCGACTCTATGCTCAGTGCAAATTTAGAAGCTATTGCACTTACAATAGGGAATTATGATTGTAGCCTTGTACTCGGCGAGGTTCACTAATCTCTCCTGCTACCCCACCGACATGGTACGAGACCCTTTTTTCAGGGCCTAGACCTTTGAACAGGATCTCTGACTGGAGATCAGAGCATCAATGATATCCCTCAGTATTCCGACGCAGGCTGGGGTGCTAGAGCGAGGGATTTTGGTGGAGAGATTCCTCGGTGAGTTGACACCGACAGTGAGAGACACCACCTGATGTCAGGTAGCATATTGATCTACAGTAGGTAGTAGACGGATGACGTAGGGGCCCAATCAGGCCATACCTTTTGGTGGATGACCACAAGATAAAAGGTCGATGGTGTAGGGCTCACAGGATAGAGGAGGGCTAACTAGGAGTAGGTAGTGCTACTCGTTCGGCGGGGAAGGGTCACATGGCACGTGACTGCCAGACCCGTTGTACGAATGACCAACAGAATCTTGAGGGACCCCGTAGGTAGATGAAGATATTAAATTGGCGAGGTCCACCGACAGTAGGCAGACATGGCAGAGTAGATGGTTGTGAAACAGGCAGTGGGCGGCGATTAGAGATTCTACCACTACCACCTCTATGTGGTCCACCCTGACCATAGGGAGCTGTGGGACATGGACGAGCTTAGCTCCAGGAAGATAAGGCCTATGACCGCGGTTCTCTGGAGATGATTAGTTTTATGATTTGTGTCTAATCCACCTCAGTTGGAATACATATTGACACAGGTTCCAGTCACACTTTTATTTCCACAACCCTTGTTTGGAGCTTGGATATTCTGGTGGAAGTATTGGATCGATCCTTATGGCTGGAGACTCCTACGGGAGGGGATTCGATGATTAGACACTAGTGCCAGTAGTGTGATCTTACTCTAGGAAAATAGATCTATGACTGGGATCTTCTAGTAGCGGCATCTAGGCCTTATGATTTCATGTTGGGTATGGACTAGTTATCCACAATCCATACCCAGATTGACTGTATTAGGCACAATGTGCGGTGTTTCTATGAAGATGGGACCGTTTTTCCTTAACTAGTGAGAATGGAACCTTTGAAACACAGGATGGACTTACCCTAAGGAGGGTTCAGCCGATCACAGATCAATTTCCTAGAATTGCCCTCTGAGAAGTACATGTTGATAGTCCTAGCAATCTTGTAGTAGTGGAACAGTATGCCGATGTTTTTCACGATGATGTTTTGGGACTACCTCCATGCAGAGAGGTAGACATTTACATCATCTTATACCATGATATGACCCTGATATATTAATTATCATATCGGATGGCTCATGCAGATCCTTGTGAGTTATAGGTTCGATTGGAGGTCTTGAAGAGGAAGTCATTTATAAAGCCCAATGTTTCTCCATGGGCACCCAAAATTTTGTTTTCTAAGAAGGTAGTTGGGAGTTTGAGACTCTATGTGGAATACCGGCGCCTGAAGAAGGTTACCATGAAGAACAAGTATCCACTTCTAAGGAGTGATGATCTTTTCAATCAGCTGAAAGGTGCTTGTTGGTTTTTGAAGATAGACCTCAGATCAAGGTATCACCAGCTCAGGGTAGGAGATCAGGATGTATAAAATATGACCTTTAGATGTTGGTATGGCCACAATGAGTTCCTGGTTATAACATTCAGTGTGACCAATTCCCAATAAGTGTTCATGTGTCTCATTAACATGTTTATCCAGCCATACCATGATCGCTTTCTGGTGGTCTTAATTGATGACATATTGATATCCTTCACGTCAAGGGAGGATGATTCCAATAATCTGTAAGTAGTTTTGGATATAGTAGGTCAACTTTCTAAGACACATTACCTCATAGGCTAGAATTTATATGGATTCGGCAACGATAGAGGATGTGATTTCTTAGTAATAACCAAGTAGAGTGATAGAGGTGTGGTGTTTTATGGCGTTGGATGGATAATACTGGAGATTCCTGCCTAAAGTTTTCCAGAGTTGCAACACCCCTATCAGCATTGACGAAGAAGGTACATCTATTTGTTTGGATAGAGAGATTCTAGAATATTTATCAGGATTTGAGAAAGAGATTGACGATTGCCCCCATCTTGAGGCAACCAGAAGAGGGTGTTGGGTATGTGGTCTACTATGACACATCAAAGACCAGACATGGGTGTGCCCTGAAGTAGGAGTAACCAGTGATTGCCAATGGCTCACAACAGCTAAGGAAACATGATCAGAACTATGATACCCACGACCTAGAGTTAGCAGCAATGGTATTTAACCTGAATATGTGGCGACATTACTTGATAGTTGAACTTTGTATAGTATACTCGAATCACAAGAGTCTCATGTATATTTTCTCACATAAGGACCTAAACCTGAGACATCGAAAATGGCTGGAGTTCCTCTAGGACTATGACTTTGAGATATTTTATACTCTTGGGAAGGGAGACATGGTTGGAGATGAACTGAGTAGGAGGTATGATATGAAGTTGCTGAGTCAGGCGACCGAGCAGCTAGTCGCGTTGCATATATCCTTCGTGGATATATATAGAGAAACATACCTCAAATATATTCTATTTACACCCCAATCCTTCAACGAGTCAGTGAGGCACAACTTGGGGAGATTGACTGTGAGGCACGACATGCTCATATATTCACAGGACATGTACCCGATGGCTTTTTTGAAGGTGGGGAGCACATTATCCTCTTCAAAGGACACACCATCATACCAGTGGCACTACTTGAGAAGGAGTCGAGGGAGTTCCATACGTCCCCTCTGGAGGTACAATCATGAGTGGAAAATATATACCAGGAAATCCAGTGTTAGCACTAGTGGGCAGGAATTAAGAAAGTAGTGGTTGAGTTTTTCCACTCTAGGATGTACCGCCAAAGGGGATGTATGGAACTCCCTCAGGACCTCCTCCTGCAACTCCACTAGTACAACAATGTGTCCTCTGAAAAGATGTATGTACTCCCCACCTTGAGAATATCCATCAGCAGTATGTCCTATGGATGACTGAGCACGTAAGTCCACACAGTCGACATACCCAAATTGTGCCTCCCTAACTCACTGTAAGAGTGGAGGGGTGACAACCATCGACTGTAGGTAAGCTTTATCCTCTCCATCAATGAAGGATAGTTGTACCATGGCTAACTGTTGTGTCACCTCACTCAACATCTGTGAGCTCGACCTTCTGCTAAGAGAGTCTACCACCTTGTTCCCCTTTCCAGGAGTATAGATGATCTCGAAATCAAAGTCCTGGTGGAACTCAAGCCAATGCCTCTGCCTCAGATTTAGATCCTTCTGTGAGAAGATGTACTTGAGGCTCTTGTGGTCAGAGTAGAAAATGAACCACTCACCCATAAGGTAGTGTCACCACATCTTCAATGCGAAGACTATCACTGCTAACTCGAGGTCATAGGTTGTATAGTTCTTCTCATGCAGCCTAAGTTGGCACAAACCATAAGCAATCACTGCATGCCGCTACATGAGGAAACATCTGATCTCGGTCCCTGATGCGTCGCAGAAAACTATGTACTCGGCGCCCTCCTTCGGCAATCTCAAGACTAGGGCACTCGTCAAACGCTGTCTTAACTGATCAAAATATTGCTGGCACTTTTCTGTCCACACGAATGGTTTCGCCTTCCTAGTCAAGGTTTTCATCGATACTGATATCCGGGAGAAATCAAGGACGAATGTCTGGTAATATCTTGCCAACCCAAGGAAGCTTTGCACCTCTGTCACACTCCGAGGTGGCTCCCATGCTAACACAACCTCCACCTTGGCTGGGTCCACAACTACTCCATCTGCTGAGAGGACATGTCCCAGAAAGTGAACCTCTAGAATCAAGAACTTACACTTTGAGAGCTTCCCATAAAGCTAGAGCTCCCGAAGTACGTCCAGAACCATCCGCAGGTGTCTCGCGTGCTCCTCCTCTGACGCTGAGTACAAAAGGATGTCGTTGATGGAGACTACTATGAACCTATCCAAGAACGGCTGGAAGATCCAGTTCATCAACCCCATGAACACTGCGGGGGAATTCGTCATGCCAAAGGGAATCACTAAGTACTCATAGTGACCGTAGCGACATCTGAAAGCCATCTTCGGTATATACTCGTCCCGTACTCATAGATGGTGATAGCCTGATCGAAGGTCAACCTTTGAAAACCACTATGCTCCACTTAGCTGATCGAAGAGGTCATCGATCCTTGGCAGTGGATATTTGTTCTTTACCGTCACCTGGTTTAGGCGCCGGTAATCCACGCACAACCTCAGACTCCTGTCTACCTTCTTGGCAATCAAGACTGGGGCCACCCTGGGCGAGACATTGGGTCTTGCGAAACCCTTGATATGCAAATCCTCTAACTTCACCCTCAGCTTGTGAAGCTCTACGGGAGCCATCCGATAAGCAGATGAGAAAATCGGTGTCGTCCCGGGGTGTAAGTCGATGCAGAGGTCGATTTACCGGTGGGGAGGTAGTCCTGGAACATCATTGGGAAAGACATCCTCATACTCCACCACCACTGCTGGGAATTGAGAGCTCACAACATCCACTTCTCTGAGGGTAAGGCTAGCCAACTCATGAGTGATCGACTGCACCCTCTTATGCATGATCCCATTTTGTACTGCCTGGGTTTCCTTTTCTCTGACATAGGAGAACCATGTTGCATCATGGCGGACACACCGCACCCTTCACCTATTACAGTCAATCTGGGAATGGACCAAAGATAACCAATCCATACCAAGAATAATGTCGTAAGTCCTCGATTCTACCAACAAGAGGTTACAACCAAAACTCTCACCACCAAGGGTAAGATCACACTGTCTGCAAAGGTGTGTGATCGGTGAGTCTCCTCCCATAGGTGTCTCCAAGCGTAAGGATCGAGTCAACGGTTCTACTGGAATCTTGAGGTTTTGTACAAGACATGTGGGTATAAGGGAATGACTGGAACCTGTGTCTATGAGTACGATAACTATAGTATAAAAGAGACATATCGTACCACGAATCATCCCTGGAGCCCCTGGGTCGTATGTCTCGACCGCATGCTGCTGTCCCTATACCTATCCCCAACTCCCTGAGCTGGGTACGGACCTCTTGGGGGTGGTGGTGGAAGTAATTTGAAGCATCTGCCACCAACTACAGCTCTCCCTGCTCCTCTTCCACGTCTTCTGCCAGGTGGATCTGCCTGTTTTGTTCTCTTCCTCTGCCTCAGTGGTCCATCCACCACTTCCCTGTCTGCAGCTCGACGTGTCGGGCAATCTCTAGCGAGATTCCCCCTATTGTCCCATGCCTAGCACCGCTTCTCCCTAGGCTGACTGGATCCTGCCTGAGAGCCCTGGACTGTCGATCCCCTATCCTGGGTCCTCATATGACGTCTCCCACGTCCAGATCCATGTGCCAGATGTCGGCACCCTGCTGCCGGTGTCTCTGTACCCGTCTGCCTGCTGCTGACAACCGGCGGCTGTCTCTGCTCCTCCAAGAAGCACTCAATAACCAAGGCCTGCTCGAGCACTCCAGCATAAGTCTAAATGCATAGAGGCACGAAACTAGATCAAATGTCACGCAGTAGACCTCTCTTGAAGGTCCGAGCTCTGAAGTACTAATCCCTGACCATATCCATCGAGTACCTGGTGAGGTTGGTGAACTTCGATGAATATTTAGCCACCATAATACTGCCCTGCTAGAGCTGAACAAGCTCCTGGATGCGCATAAATCTCAGTGTAACCAGAGATAACTTCTCCCTAAAGAGTCTCTCAAACTCCGTCCATGAAAGAGTCTCCTCATCATGAGTCTGCGTGGTCAGACTCCACCATCGCGCCGCCGAACCCTGAAGAAGGCTTGCTCCTAGGATCACCATTTGGTCTGCTGGTGTCCTCACTAGACGAAAAACTCTAGTCACTGCCTCAATCCAGTCCTCAGCCACCTGAGGGTCGGGCTCACCACAGAACCTGAGGGGTCTCTATCTCTGAAACTCGTGGAGTGCGCTAAGCCTGCGCTCCTCGCCGGTCTGTACTGCAGGTACCACTGACTGCTCCACTGGCGGTACAGTAGGTGCACCACCTAGTGGAAATGCCTGAGGGGATGGTCCCTATATCTATTCCTCTTCACTGAGGGGGTCATCCTCATGATCGTGCTGCTGAATCCTAGTGGGTACACGTCGCGAAGGCATCCTGTAAAGAAACAAGATGTGTCACTGTCAATGAGTATATCCGGATAGCTGACACCACGGATATGGAAGACAAAACTCATTCCTAAATGATGCATGTACCTTTTATTTCCCCGCAACCAATACTTTCGTGAACCGGGTCAAAAAGAAGGATATCAGATTCATTGTGTATGGATATGTCGGCCACCGCACAACCAATGGGGTCCCTGCCCTGAAAGCCAAACCTGAAACACTTAACACTATTTCCCCAAACCAAATCATAGACTCTTGGTCCTAAGGTAGAACCAACCAGCTCGGATACCACTCTATCACGACCCGTCCCAGTGGGGCCCGCGCCGTGACTCCCCAAGCCCACCTCCAATAGGCTAGGGGCTATTGACTAGCACCGAGTAGGCATGTCACTAACATGGTAGGAATTTCTTAAGTACATGTACACACACACATCTCCAAGCCCACAAATGATGAAATGTAAAACACTAAGGAAAAAAAATGCATGCATACAACTAAACCCAACAAACAGAGTACGACAAAAGGTAGAGTACTGTAAAAGTAAACTGGGCCAGAATACAAGCCCACAAAAAGCAAGAGTCTGAAAAACTGCAAGTCAGACCTGTAAGCACAAAGGTACAGGGACTGCCGCTCGTAGCCGTAGGAATGCCTCTGCCTATAGGGAACTCAGAAAGCTCGGTCCTGTCCTAGTCCGCCCTAGACTCTGTCAAAAGGCTGCCCATTTGCACAAGACCCTAGACATGCGGGCAAAGCCCGTGCTTGGGTGATTATGACAATACTCAGTAGAGGTCCCCGAAAACCCCAAATCAGTACACAAAGTAAAGGTAAAATCAACTATGCAAAATATATGTTTACAGAACATATAAAACAAAGTAGATATACTCAAAACCCAGACCTGTGTTCTAGATACAAGTCACACAACCGCATTCCCCCGCAAGGGATTCCGTTCGAAGATTTCGTGATGTGATCATTCCGGGAGAACACACTCAATGAGTCTTATAGCTCTGATGACGTCCGTCTGAGAAGTGTTGTTCATCTAGAACCGTCATGAGAGATAGCTACACTCATTACAGGAGACACACTCCTGAGTGGGAATGATTTTGATACACATATGAGGATCACTTCCAGGGCCATGGAGGATACCGCGACTCATCCGGAATTCACCTGCTAGGTAAAGGATCAATGCCCGGTAATGTTGGTCACGCCGATGCCTGACTCTACCTAGGGTCTGAAATTGATAGAGGATCTCGATCTGGGCCTCTCAGATGGATGCCTGACTCTATCACATAAAAGTCATGCTGAAGGGATCATAATCCTGCATGAGGGAATGATGACTGACCTTCAGGGGAACAAGAAGAATGGGCACTAACCCAAACTAAAGATGTTCAAGGCACGGTGAACAGAAGGACCAAGCCGTTTTCCAAAAATTACACGACATGTAAAAATGATACATGCATTGTTGTCCAACCCCGGATACTGCTCGTGTATAATGGCTCATGTCGTGAGGCTGGTCATGTAGAAAACGTAGTACACTGCGTGTAGTACGGAGGACACACCGTGTGTGGGTAACTGGGGTTGGCTCCGTGTACTCTGGCCATGTGTCTGTACACGGTCACCAACCCGTGTACTCCAACCCATTCAATCTGCACACGGGGTGACCTGCGCTGTTTACCTCGCCTGGACGGGTGAGGGAGTACATGGTCGTGTACTCCATCCAGTGTTCGTGTATCCTCGTGATACACGTCGATCTCCGTGTAGCCACCTCTGCCGAGCTATACACGCCGTGCCGCCTGAAGCCGTGTAGATAATCCTGTGTCCGTGTACTACCCAAAGTACACGCCGAGCTTCGGGGAAGGTCCAACACGCCGTGTGACCGGGGTCACACACCGTGTGATCCTTCTTTGACACCGAAAACCTAGCTGCCATCATCAGAACTATACGGCGTGTTCTTCGGAAGTACATGCCGTGTATTCTAGAAATTTCCAGAAATGGCGCCCTTCGCCGGTGCGCCTTCCATGCTGCTCCGATAATCAATCCGGCCATCTGATCGTCGTAAAACTTCTAGGTTCTGCTCGCCCCGACACCACAAAGCTGCTTCTGTCATTTTCGGGCCTCCGATCGGCCCCAAAAACATGATTTGATCTTCCCGAGTGAAGAACTTTTTAAGAACTCCCTTTCCCGATATGGTCCGATACGTCGTCCTCCATCGTCACCGCACCCCCAAAAGGTCATTACAGTGTCGAACCTTTGATTTGGGATCATTGAATTGCGTAACGGATGCGCAACGATCCATTGTTCGTCACCCTGCGAAGAACGCGCGAGAAATAATGGGGGAGGAAATCCAATAAACAAATAAATTGAGGAACAAACCTCCACCATCGTTCGTTACGGCATTGATCCGCTCCCGTTAATAGGTTTAAACAGAGTAGAGATCAACATGAATAAAAATCATGGATTAATTCCCCAAAATCATTCCAAATAAAACCCTCCCGCAAAAACGTACAAATCTACAGATCAACTTGTTCGTTGTTGATCCGTGTTGGTCGTTTAAACTCAAATATGGAGAAAAATTAATTGAAATAACAACCCATACCTTTTGAAAGGATCAATCGTTGACGAAGGTGTCGTGCTGCCATTTTCGAGATCCTTCAACGTCGGCGCAGCGATCCTCGATCTTGATCTGTCGTCGGTCATCGTCGATAATTTGCTCCAATGCACCGTGGATTCTGCAGAGGTTCCTCTCTCTACGTTGCCAACGACGCACAATTGCTTAACCCATTAAAACGGGAAACGTGATGTCATTTAATTACGCAGCAGCATTAATGACATTGACTTTCCATTTTGAAGTCATTAAGAAGCGCCATTAATTTAGGAAATAGATGCGCCATTGCTTTGCTGCAGTGGATGTTTCCTTAAATTAAATAAAATAAACTGGTTAGTTTATTTTATTTCATTTTACTTAAAACGTCAGAAAATTAAATTTTTCCCTCGACCCGCGCCAGTCGAGGTTAGCCTCATTCTTAGGTATAATCGTCGTCCTGGATGCAACAGTGTGCTCAGATTTTTAATTCGGGCATCCGTTTGGAAACTTCCACAACCGCGCATAAGTGCCGACTCACTTAACTAAAAAAATTTCAAACCACCATTCCGGGCTCACTGGACCTCAAAATGATGTGTTGTCTTCATGCCCGGTCTCGAAATAATTCCATATCATATTTAAAAACAATAAACGGAAAATCTGAGACATTACAAGTAATATCCTTATGTTATTTGTATAATGATGGAAAACAATTTCCCTGAGTTGAAGAAAATGTTCGAATAATCCATTGGTAGTTATGAGGATTATTTCATATGACTTACAGGGTACACGTCTAGAATTATCATCCAACCAGAATGTAAATTTGAAATGTTCTTTAGTGTATTAGGGCGACGTATCTCAAGTAAATTGATTGTATGATACTATAGAATCTATGTAGTGATTGTGCATTGTTCAATCAAGGTTTAAATGGATGTTGGAGTCACATATAAATCTCATGTTTTTGAAAAACAGTATATAATGTTTAATGTAAATATAAAAACCATGAAGAGATGAAGGTGAATTTTCATTTAAGCTATACGTGTGGGAATATGGTTGGAGGAAATTTATTTAAGTGGTCTAATAATTTTTTATGTGTGGAATAGAAGGAAATAAATATTTTTATTGTTTAAGTAATGGGGAAAAGTTATCTAATGGTACGGGAGGATAGAAATGTGGCGTAAAATTCCCCTCCCACAGTTCAATTCTATAAGTATAAGTATAATGGATATAATGCTAACTAGTGCCCAAACCTGAGGCCTACTGATTATTATTGATGTCAAAAATCTTATTAAACCATGAGAAAAGGTGAAATATCATGTGATCAATGTTTTTGACAATGGTTGTGATAATGACATGGTGAAAGATATACATAGAATCCACCCTAGAACTGCTAATGTATTATCTAATTCTAGATCAACCAACTCATTCATTTCTAAATAATTTTTAAGTGTATTAACATTCCATTGAAATGATTAGGGGTGGAATTATCAATGAAAACACCTAATGGTACGATTATTTCATGTCAATTATATGATTCCTCTCTTTTTGATGTTTGTGGGAATGTAATTCCTACCAATCATTCCATTCTTACATTGGTTGAATTAGATGTCATCTTAATCATGGATTAGATTTCTCTATATTAATATGAAATAAATATTCATGAAAGGGAAGTTATGTTTTTCATTTCAATCTCTCTTGTGATCATTCATTAATGAGATAATAAGTAAGAAAATCATGTGGAGATTACATATAATGTGTGTGTCTTAATATCCATTCATAATGGCTATATATATTAAATGGTTGTAGATTAAATCGACATCTATGATATCTCTTCTTTATGATATTTTTTTTGTTGTCTTTTCAGAAGAGTTTCTAAGCCTTCCACCAAAAAATGAAGTTATGTTATGAATATAACTCATAACTGGTTCCACATAAATTTAAATGGCTCCCTATATGATCCTCCAAATTGAGTTATAGATATTGAAGAAGCAATACTATGAAAAACATTGATAAAGGATTCATTCAACCAAGTGTGCCACCATGGGGTTAACATATTCATTTTGTGAAAATGAAAACTAGATGAATAAGACACTACATTTATTATATTGGGTTGAAAAAATCACAATAAATAAAAGATATCCTCTTCTCTGTATTAATAACTTTTTTGATCAACTGCGTAGATCGAAATACTTTTCCAATATTTTCCTTTTTTCTAGATATAATCAATTGAGTGTCCATAAAGAAGATATAACAAATGAGTAATTTCATACAAGATATGGACACTATGAATAAATATTAATGCCTCTTGGTCTTACTAATTCCCCTACTATCTTCATGGATTTAATGAAACAATTCTTCCAGGATTACCAAAATCAGTTTGTGTTAGTTTTTATAGATGATATTATTATGTATTCAAAGAGAAAGGAAGAGAAGGAAGACAATATGATAATTGTATTAAATAATCTTAGTAATAATAATTTATATGAAAAAATTACTATGTCTGATTTTTTTCCACAAAATTTTTCATTTTGGGGTCACATAATCTCATGAGATGGTATAATAATAGATCCATCAAAGACACAGCCTACTGAATTCTTTCCTAGACCAACTATGGAGACTGATATCCATATATTTCATAGTATATAGTGATATTATTGATGGAATGTTGATATTTTTTAATGTCAATATAATACTCCAAACAAGTTAACTCGGATGGGTGTCTACTGCTTCTACACAGATGAATGTGAGGAAGATTTCAAGGAATTGAATAGAAGGCCATTCAATGAACTTATTTTTACATTACTCTATATAGAACATGGATTTATAATTATTATTAATGCATCTAAGAAGGTATTTTGATGTGTTCTTATGTATGTTAACATGGTTATCACTTTTTCTTCATGGAAGTAAATGATTCATGACCAAAATTACCGAACTCATTATTTGGTGTTAGCAGTGGTATTTTTTTAATTAATGATATGGAAGAACTATCTTAATGGAGAAAAGTATCGTATATATTTTTTTTATTAGAGTCTAAAACATATATTCACATAGATGGATTGGAACATGCTCCAGAGAAGATGGTTATATTTGATAAATGATTATGACTTATCAATACATTACCACCATGGAAATGTTAACAAGGTTTCTAATTCATTGAGTCCAAAGGATAATGCTTTCTTATCCTAGATAAAGATCACTAATGTTCCATTTTTTTATATTTTCAAAGGATGTAACTAGAAATCTTGAAGGAATGGGAAAAATTATATATTTCTCAAATGAATATTCAACATTATATCCAAATAAATATTATGGAGGAAGAAAATAAAGATGTAGAGCTAAGAATGAAAGATTTATTTTTTTTAAATTTATTCTTTATTAGGATTTAATGATGTGGTTTCAGAACCATGTGTGGGTTCCCTGCATTAGAGATATATATAAGGATATGTTAGAGGAAGATCATAGTTCTTCATTCCTTATTCACTATGTAAGTATGAATATGTATAGGGATGTGAAATAATATTTCTGGTGGGATGTCATGAAGAGAGATATCACATTTTTTGTATCTCAGTTCTTGGTAAAGCCAACAATTTAAGGCAAAATTATAAAATTCAAAGGTAATGTTTCATCCATTACCAATACCAGAATTGAATTGATAGAACATCAATATGGATATTTTTTCACTAGACTACCGAAAACATCTAATGGTTTTAATTCTATATTTGTGGTAGTAAATTTTCTTAAAAATACATCACACTTCATCATTATCAGAGAATAAATCTCTTTGTATCAGCTTGCTAGGATATACATTAATTAAGTGGTAAGATTTCATAGAGTACGACATTATATTGTTTCAGATCTAGATCAATGTTTTACATCTATTTTATAGAGATGTTTTCAGAAAAAATTGAAATAGAATTGAGTTCCATCACTACTTATCATCCGATGAATAGTGTTCAGTATAAAAGAACAATTCAAACTATATAGGTTATGTTGATATCTTATCTATGGATTTCAATGGTGGTTGGTATCATCACCTTCCTCTAGTTGAGTTTTCATTCAATAATAACATTCGCTAAATAATTCAGCTGGAAACTAATGAATCCCTCTATGGGATGAAACATAGAGCTCCAATGCATTTGGATCACGTTAGAGAAATAAAGATATTAGGTCTTAAAATCAATGAATAAATGTTAAAGAAGGTTAGAGCAATTTGACATTTTATCAAGAAAGCTCAAAGTTGGGAAAAAAGTTGTTCCGACAAACAACAGGGTGATATTGAATTTGAATTTGGTGAGATAGAGTTTCTACAAATGTATCCCTAGAAGAAACCTTTGAGATTTATGACGAATGGAAAACTATTCTATAGGTATATCAGTCTATTTGAGATTCTAGATCATATTAGGATGTTATCCACTCTCTTGAAACATTCTCCAAATATAGATAAAGTCCATGACATCTTCCATATATCTATCTAATGGAAATAAAAACTTACCCTACAAAAATATGGAACGTAGAGGTCATTCTACTAGATAAAGATATTTTTTACCATGAATGATGAGTTGGAATTATAGATTATAATGAGAATATTCAATGAAAAAATACCAAACACCTAGTAAAAGTTGTGTGGTGAAATACTAGTCAGATGATGCTACATGGGAACATGAAGATATGTTGAACCAGAAGTATCATTATTTTTATATACTCTAAAGATGAATTTTTATGGAAAATTTCAATTTAATGAGAGTAGAGTGTAACTCCCTATGTTTTTATAGAACATTTTTTCAAATAAATATATTATAATTGATATATTGAATTGAAAAAATTAAAACATACCATTTAAATGGAATAAATTTAATGTATGTTACATGAAACACTAACTTGGTGTATGTTACATGTAACACATACTTGGAATATGTTACACACAACACTTTGTTTATACGAAACATCATTTTTTTGTCATAATTATTTAAAAAAGATATTTATAACTATCAATTAAAATTAGTAATATGAATATTAATAGATGAATTTAAAATGTTTTTCATAATGGTTTGATATTAAAAAAATATATTTATAATGAATGATATAATTTTCAGTGAAGTCCTTATAAGTTAAAAAACTCTCAAATGAACACCTTTTCATTTCCTTCTTTGAAGAAAATAAATTAATATTAGAAATATCATTAAATTACATTATATACAATAAACTTAATTATTTAATTTATAATATTTAATTTATTTAATGGGTAATTTTTTAAATTTTCTTGAGAACCTTCTTTTTTGAATGAATAGTAAAAAATAATGAATTTTTAATTCAAAACTATTTTTTTCATCTAATTTATTGATAAGAATAAATTATATTTTGAAATTTTTTCAATATTTAGTTAGATTTATTTTTTATAAATTAATCTAATATATTTAATTGAAATAATTTTCAAATTGAAATTGGATATAAAAACCTAAAAATCTGTTGATAATTTTCACTTTAAAAACCCATATTGTTGTCCCCTCAAAGAGATTAAATTAAATTAAATTTAATCTCCTTATATGATTAGAATAAAAAAATGGATTCCATATTTTGAATCATAATAACTTATAATTTCTAATAAGGTAATCTTAGTTATTACCAAAAAATATTAGTCAAGGTAATTAAAATTAATTACAATGAATATGGTAAAATTTTGCTTAAGAGGGTAATAATCTTTAATCTTAAGGGCCCAAATGACCAAGAAAAAATTCCCAAACCCAATGGATGAAAATTATTCTAACATGAATATTACATTATTGAGGTTTGTTTTTTTTTTATAAATTTTTTTTTGTAGAAACATGGATACACCAAACTTGATTTCAAATATTCCAAGTAAGTACCCTCCGTACCCTATAAAATGACACCAACTCTACCCATTCTTCACTCTTCTAAATCCTATTAGGCTTGAAAAATATATTCCAAAAACATTCACCAAAATTCCACCCTTACGTCTTTAAACATCACATTTTGTATAAAATCTTCCAATGATTCCCTTTATTGAAAACTCAAAGGAGTTACTCAATTAAGAGGTAACACCCTCCCTCAATATCATTTATTATATTTTTTTCTCCACTCTATCAATTACTCTTATTCAACAATTACATAAATACAGTAGTATCCACAATATACTAAGTTAATATTATTCCAATGGTTATACATAAACTGACACACACTTCCATATAATGGGTAAAAACATATTGTTTATGTGTGTGATGAAATATTGCCTCACAAAATGATGACTGTTCATTTTCCTTTACCATTTATCATGGTGGAAATTATGATGGAAAATATATTTATATATGTTATATATTAAATATAATATGTCATTAATCTTTTTTAATTATTTTAAAAAAATATCTTTAAAAATTATATTTGGTGTAAATATGATAACTTCATTTTAGGAAATGTGGACTATTGCCCCCTCAAAGCTCTGTGATTCATTCACACACTAAATGGAATATATTATGGATGGTTTTAGTGAACATATATTATATATATAATAACATAATTATATGCTAAAAATGATATATAAAATAATATATACATATATTTATTTTATATTCTTTCATTGAATATGTAAAATACATGGAAACGATGTTCATGCATACATATATAACATCGTCTCCAAGAAAGGTGTATTTAATTTCATTGTTATTTTTTATGGATTATTATAATATACTTATACAGATTAAAAATGATATTTATATAAAGTTAAACATTTTTTAAATCATTATATAACTATTAAGACCAATGATATAACAAATTATGACCCATGTGAAGAACAAAGGGGATATTAGTCGATGTGAAACCTCAATATTGAATTATTAACAAGCGGGTAATATATTTTCAGAGTTAAAGGATATATATTATAATTAATAAGAGTATGGTTCTTTATAATAGAATTATATTTATTATATAGAAGTTTTGAGTGAGTATGTTGAGTGTCAAGACACTATGTAAGAAGATTTCTAGTCTCACATTAATTTCAGTGAGATTTACACCTTATTCCCCACTCATGTATTTTGTGTTGTGATTGTACTTCCCATGAATATATTATATTATTTTTACCAATAATTTTATTTGTATTCACATATACATTTTATGATCTCTCTTTCATAGGGTTTATGATTCAATAGTAACCAAATTGAAAAAGTAGTTTTTTCTCAAGTTTCTTTCTCCGAGACACATATGAAATAACATCAGGATCCATGTCATCCAAAATGTTTTCAAATATTATTTTTAATTACATTTTAAAGATTTTCTAATAAAAAATTATGTTTTTCTAGAATCCTTGAAACATTTCAATGTATTTTCAATGAAATGGATTTCAAAACGTTTTGAATATTTTTTTTTATATTTTCAAGGAAAATGGTTTTCAAAATTTTTTCATGATCCCTTTATATAGTTCAAAGTGAAATGTTACCAAAATGTTTTCAAATATTTCTCTATAAGATTTAAAGTTTATTTTCAAAGAAAATTCATCCAAAATATTTTATGTTTTAAAAAGTAATTTTCAAAGAAGAAAAGAAAATGTTCCTCATGAAATATTTTGAAAATATAGTTCTATGTTGTTTTTGATATACGAAAACATCAATTGATGTTATAAATGACCTTATAAGAAATGATTAAAAGGTTACATTCATATTTTTTCTCTGAATGGTTTAGTTTTTAATGGAATGATTTTTATGAAACCCATTCCACGTCCACCAGTTTTTTGATTGTGAAACCTGGTTGTTTTCATTAGTTATGATTTTATAAAATCATTATGAAATTGGTATTTTTTATATAATTTAAGATATAATAAAATTATTAGGACACACACATAATTCAATAGGATTATGATAGGATATTTACGAAATCCATATATTTTTATAAGTCATGATATAGTGAATTTGTATTATCTTATAGAACATGTATGAATGATTTTCTTATGTGATGGGTAGGACCTATATAAATCTATAATTCATTGGGTAAATATTTATATCTCATGAGATAATTATGTGAATCAAGTTGAAGGGCTTGATCTACTATGGGAAGATGGGGAAACCTGGTCCCCTACAAGGAATGGACAGTAACTGGGGATGCTGGTGTGTCCCACCCAGTAGTTGTAGTCACCATGATGTTGGACACTGGAGAAACCAATTACACTATGGGAATATGGGGAAACCCGACACATTGAATAGAAATGTCTTCGACTAGGGATGGCTGTATGTCCTGCCCAGTAGGTGGAGTTCCCATGAGGTCCCTTGATAAGTCATAGCAATGTATTTTTACATATTGGTTAATATATCACATGTTTATTTATTCCAAAATCCCATGTGTTATTCATAGTATATAATTTCATGGATTATGTTTTTTATTTCTATACGAATCACCTCATATAAAATTCCCAAATTTATGTCGTGAAACTGTTTCTAATCTTATGATATGTTGGGTATTATCTTGTAATCTTATAATCATGGTCACATAACCATATAATCTTGTTTATGCTTACATGTCTCCCTTGTTTACCCTTACTGAGCATCTTAGCTCAACCCCTTTTATGTTTCCTTCCCTAGGCTATGATGGTATGTATTATGTTTGGTGTGTCTATGAAGGAAGATACACATAAAAAACCTAGTAGGAGATAATGTATCTCAATTATGTATCAATATTTATGTTTTCATATTTCCACATGAACAATACTAGTATGGTCATTTAGTATTTGTTTTTATAATGTTTTATGTATTCCACAAAATTTATGTAATTTAAATGTATGAAATGTAAGTGTACTAATACTTCCACCATATAAATATAGTTAGCCTTCCACAAAAATTTAATATGCGAGGAAAAAATGTATATAGTAAGGAATCAAATAAATTAAAATGTAAATATGATATTTGTAATAATTCTATAACAAATGAGGAATGACTCAGATTATATTCCAGGCATTAAAAATATGTTAAAAATTGTGACTCACACTCAGGTCAACAACCCATGATATATTTTATTTAATGAATTTTTTGACAAGATAAAAAACTTGGAATCTGTTGAATTCAGGTGATGTATGTATTAATAGACTATATCATTCATTAATGTTCAATAACTTGTGATTAAATGAAATATTTATTTAGTACATCCCTAAAAAAGATGTATACTCTTCACAAATATGATTTTTCTATATAACCTATGTATACCTTCAAACGTGGGATTCATTTTTCTACCAAATAGTTGATCCACATGATCCATATTGAGAGAATATAAATATGATTAAACAATCTTGATTGGTTAATGTTACACACATTTAATTCATCTAATCATTTATGATTTTTATGTGGTTTTATATTTCTTCTAAAATGACCCAATATCATGGGTTTCTTTTTCATCTACTAAAAATATTAACTATTAATTAGAATCCTTGAAATAACATATTTTAATACTTTAAGATAATGAATTTTTTTGTGATTTTTTTGAGAAAGATTGTTTGGGGTAAATTAAAACACCTAGTGGATGGTTACCTTGGCTTCCATGCTCATATATATTCTAGAGAGCCATCTGTTCTAGAAAATATGTAATTTGGGAACACATATATGAGAAACACATTATGTTAACTATGTAATTATGAAGATTCTATTTTTTATAGTATTTTTTTCCATCGAATACGGTCATTGGGGCTTCCCTATGTCATAAAGTATTTTTTGTTCACCTTGAGGTAGCCACAGTAACGACATGAGATGCACAAAGACTGTAACAATATATCTTCCTGACAAAAATAGTTTACCAAATTTTTATCTTTTAACTGGAAAAATAATAAATATATTGTTTATAAAATATAATAAAATTTATTTTTATGATATTTTTAAATTACCAAATATAATTTAATTAATTATTTATAATGAGTTTACAAATAAATAACAATTTATATTTGAGATAGTTATTATGAAATATTCATTGGACATTAAAATGTATTCTCTAAAACCCCATTTTAAAATAATTATATATAAAATGGAATATTTTAATATTTTTATAATGTATAAATGAGAATGAAATATGAATTATTATATATATTAAATGATGAATAGTTAATATTTTTTTTTGAATTGTCAAAAGTTAATAATTTTTTATTTAAAATACTAATTTTTTGACATTCAGATTTCATAAAATGTTTACATAACAGAAATGATATTAAAAATATTTTTATAATTTCAAAAAATAGAATATTATCAAAAAAAATTATAAATAATTATGAATATAAAATGTATATAATGAATTCTAATAGTATGGTTTATAATTAAATTTTTTTATTATCTGTGATGTGATCGAAAATTTATAACATGTATATATATAATTTAATATTTCATTTTCCAGTATAATTTTCTCATGGGTAACTATATGAATTGTTAATTTACTTAAGGGACATTCCCAATTTTCTTTTTTGTTATAAATTTTATATATTATGAATATTTCTATTCAAATTATATTTAATAAGTTTTTTATTGGATAGAGTCGCACATTTTTATGATATTAATGACTCATTATTAAATTTTTCATGTCATATACCAATAAAATTGTGTTTATTTAATGGTAGTAGAATTAAATTAGTAGATAAAAATATATACAGAATATTTAGTTTTAAATTTATAATTTATTTAAAAATATCTTGTGTATTTTTTTTCAAGGTTGAGAGACATGGGGTTTGAATACCTACTATCTTAGAGGGTTATGGCTCATCTACAATGATGAATGTGGTTATCTATTTGTCTATTTGTGAAAACTGATGTGGAAATTTTCAATGTAACATCATACACTTGTTCATTCTATGAATATTATGCAATTCAAAAAGGGAGATAACCACAAATTTGTATCCACATATTATAGACCCTGGTGACTATTATACAATGTATAGGGTGGTGTAATTGGGAGATAATTCCCCCATATTGGAGTCAAGATTAATATTTAATATAATAATTTATCATATTCCAATGAATGTAATCAATATATGAAAGAAATAATAAAATATAAATATATAAAAATAAACATGAAAAACATGTTGATTATAATAAAAAATATTTAGTAAAATGTGGAATGATGTTATTTCTATAATATCCATGTCATCTATATAACTAACCACTGACAATGAACATTAAAAAACATACAATGATAAGATAATCCAAATTGAATGGATGAAATGCATCTACCAGTGAATTTAATCATATTTCCTGATACTATTTAAAGTATCATGTCTGGTCATGAAAAAATCAACCCACTCTTCATAGAAAACAAAATTTCCCCATAAAAAAGTGAGGGATACTAGATAACCCATGTGTTTTGTCTGCCTAGGTAGGGTGTGAGTACAACCCAGTTGGAAACTACTAGTAGTGTCTAAATAATTATCCAGTAACATCAACAGTGTATGAAAGAAAAATAATAGAAAAATAAAGAGAACATAAATGATCATACAATTTAGATAACACATTTATTAATTACCCTATTAACCCCGTTTTTCTAATGTTACACCAAAGGCCAATCAAACAATTGTTTTCCATTTCTAGTCATTTGAGACAGAGTGCATAAAGCGATTTATATTTTAAACCGTACATGATTCTATAAATACACATTGTGTCAATCTTGCACAAAAAAATATATATATTGTCATATCTAAAATTATAAATAGTGGAAGGGGAATGTTATAATTAACATGACTTAATGTACCAGTACATTACATAACTTTTGTGGAGTAAATAAAACATTAAATTATCTAATTCCCAAAGACAGTATTAGTTTAGTTAAATTGGAAAAATAAAATCATAAACACTTTTAAATGATAGAGATATATTATATCCCACAAGGTTCTCCAAGACTAGAACCCTTCCTATAAATATCAATCATAAAATATAACTTCATGACCTGGGGAAGGAAACATAAGATGGGGTGAGCTCAAGTACTTGTTAAGGGTAATAAAGGGTGTTATAAATGAATAATCATGATCAAAAGGGTATACTAAAATGATCAAAACATTAGATTATCATACCATTCATATCAATGAACTTAAACATGAATCATTCCATTAATAGTATTAGTTTATATGTTATGATTAATAAGGTATACAAGAGAGTGATCTATGATAGAATAAAACATTGAAGTCATGGCATAAACATAAACATAGAAAATATTATGTCAATTCTACCAAACAAAACATTCATAACTTGATAGGCTTTGGATAATAACTAGCGTACCTATTTAAAGATTTGGATGACCTCACATGTACACTCTTGTTTTGGGCATGAGATTACATCCTATGTTCCATATTTCTTTGGCATTTGGATACACTCTTATGTACCCCCAAATTTTAGGCTTTGGATGCCCTCTTAAAGCCATCCCTTTTACCTACTTATTTATCGCTTGGGATTCCCTCCAACATGCCCTCTTTTTTCAAGCTTAATATTGCCTCTTGTTTCTAGCTTAAGATTACCTCTCTTGTACCCTCTTGATATCATAAAACCTTAATCATTATAAAATTAATTGGGGGGAGCTATAGGTCCCACCCATTAAATAATAGAATAATACATACATGTTCAAAAAGATAACAAAAATCCCATCATATAATGACCACGGAAAAATTGACGGTTTCTATAAAAATCAAATCATAACCCATGAAATTAAATGGGTATCATTAAAATTTCCTCACATTATAACCTATTAATAAAATTTATAGGTTTCCTAATCATTTCATTATTTCATAATATGTGAAAATAAGTGGGATTCAAAATCTTATAACCCATGTAATAGAAATGTGTTTTTATAAGAATCACAATATAAAATAATAAAACATTCAAGAAATAATTTTAATGAATCTTTTTGATCATTTCCTAGAAGTAATTGATTAACATAAACGAATGTCATACTATATGGAATATAATACAGATATATCTTTTAAAAACTTTTCTTGAGAAAAATATCCCTTCATCGTTGAAAATAAATTTATAAAAGATAAAAACTATTGAAAAAAATTTCATATAAATTTCTTTGAAAATTTATAATGAAATATTTAAATAATTTTGGAGATCTCTTTCCAAGAAAACTTATAAAAGAAGTAAAAAAGACATTTAGAAAACAATTTACATTTATAATACATTGAAAACAATATAAAATAACCCTCAAAATCATTGAAATAATTTTCATTTAAAAAAATTTTGAAAAATTTTAAAGGATGGTTTTAAAATAATTTAAATTAATTTTTAAACAATCAACATTTGTGAAAACATTTTTTGGTAAAAATAATATTAAAACAAATGAAATTATAGAATAATAGGAATAAAATTTTCCTTTTAAAAAATAACTTTTTAATACTGTAATGGATACACAAAGGGAATGATATTCATTATGGTGGTTAAATTTGTACATGGAAACACATTATTTTAGAATGAAGATAGAGATAATGACATACTTTCCTAAACACACATTATTGATCATCTTATGTACCAAAGATTGGAAAAATTATTCTGTTAAATTGATATAAAATTAATAACTAGAAGGTAATAAAAATCATGATAGATCTTGATATATCGATCATAATATTTCATAAATGGTAGAATAATTATAAACAATCTTGATGAATGGTGAGATTGTAACTATAAATCGTTACAAATTTGGTAAATTTGAATCATAAAAAAATTGAATGAATAACATTTCATGAAGTTAAAAATATCAAGAAAATAAGTATATTCCTGATATAACAAGTACAAGTAAGTATATATACATCATAAAGAATACAGGTGTATAAAATGACATGTATCTCAAAGAATAAAAATTAAGACAAAATTAATTTACTAATTTGGTAACATTCGAAACATAAACCCCATGAATGAGATATCATAAAATGGATATGTAAGTGCAAGTAAATTTAATTATATTTGTAATTTAATACATGAATAGATATTATATATACATCAAAAAAAATAACTTGTGAATAAGTCTTGTATCTCACGAAAATAAGAAGTGATATAAAATTCCCTTGCCTTATATATTTACTCGTTTCTCATTCACACAATACTCCTGAATAATAATTATATATTTATTAAAAATATTTTAAAAAAATATATTATTATATATAATACCATATATGGTTTCATAAATAATATATAATACACAGTTTTTAAAAAATAAAAGTCAAGGATTCGCTTAGGGTAATATCCACTTTGTTTTTTGAATATGTCTTAATTTGTTATATTTTTTCCTCGTACTTATATTATAATTTACCAAATGTAATTAATGATATAAATATAACTTATTATTATTATATATTTATTTATAATAATGTATATAATATATAAATATGAAATTAAATACCCCATTAGTGGAGATGGTAGGTTATACATACAAATGAACGATGTTTCTATTTTTCATTGTAATATTGAATAAAAGAAAATTAATGAAATATATGAACATAGAAGTTTATAATATCATTAGAGTATAATTTTTTTATTATTTTCCATATAATTCCACTAAAACAATCCTTAATATATTCTATTTAGTTTGTGAAGGATTCACATCGCTTTGAGTTGGCAGTAGTCTATACCTCCCTAACAAAATTATAATATTTACATAAAAAATAAATCCTGATTGTAGGAATTATATAATAAATAAATAAGTTTTAATAAATAAAAAATATATTATCTATCATATAAAAACATATTATTTATCACAATTCCCAACCATGAGAGGTGGTAATGTTAAAGCAACCAACATTATTTTATTTGGAGGTAGATCTCTATACATAGGAACAGTTAGTTAATTTACCATTAGCTGGAAGTGTGTGTAAGTGAAGGTTAAAACATAGAATAAAAACATCTAATTATACTGGGGAAACTATTTTTATAATATTATAATTGAATAATAATAATTCTTTTGGTGGAAAAATAAATTAACAGAAATTATATAAACGAAAGAAGTTACCTCTTTTTTCAGAAAATCCTTTCAGTTTGCACCAAAGTGATTCTTTCATTGGATTTATGCCCAAAGGGAGATTGATTGGAGTAATTAAGGGATTTTGGGATGATTATTGGGTAGATATTGTCCAAGAAAATTTGGATTTAAATGTGTCATGAAGGTGGGGGGAGATGGTGGCCTTTTATAACGGAGGGAAAGGATACATTTGGTATATTTTTGAAATTAATTATGTATTCTCCTAGTGATACATGTTTGAAATGTTTAAAAATAGAACATTAAATATAATTAATGGTTTATTGGACCAAATATATCCATATAATATGTTTTTGACTAGTATATAGGTTATTTTATTCTAAAGATTATTGTTTATTCTGTTGTAAAGAGCAATTTTACCTTATTCGATGCAATTAATTTTAATCACATTGAATAAATTTTTTGGTCAAAAATTATGATGATCTAATTAAAATATAAATATAATATTGATCATAACAATGTCTTTCAATTTTTTTTAAATTCAATGCATTGAAGTAGAAAATTTAGGATTAATGTTAATCTCATAGACGCGGTGAGAAAGAGAGGTTTTTAAATTCAGAATGTCCAAATGTTCATTAAGATTTTATTTATAAATTAAACATAAAAATTATTCCATGGAAATTAATTATAATAATAGATTTATTATTCATCTACTGTGTCTTTAAATAAAAATTAAAATAAAATTAAAATATAAAAATAAATTAGATGAAAATATGTTTTTAATTAAAACTCATTATTTTCCCCTATTCATAAAAAATCAATGTTTCTCATAAAAACCCGAACAATTCACCCTAATAAAATTTGAAATTATGAATTTAAACATGATTTTTATTTTATCAAATTAAATTTCTTAAAGTATCTAAAATTATATTTATTATTTTTCATAGAAGGATATAAAGACCAGTTCTTTGAAGGAAACAATATTTTCAAACATATAATAAGCTTGCCAAAAATTATATATTTCATTATCAAAATATTTTATTTATATAAAACCATTATAAATAAAATTTTAAAATTATTTATTATTATTCATACTTCCATGATTAATGGATATATTATAGTTATGTCATTTAAATAATTATAATAATAACGTGTTATTATGTATAAACTTCGTTATGTGTTTAATGGAAACCAAGTCAGTGTTCTGGGTAGAGAAATATTAACTTGTTGTACGATATAAAAAAATAATGACTTTTTCATAACTATAAAAAATTATTTTCAGTGTTTCCTTAAATGATAAATATAAAATATATTAAATGAATTTGATAATAATAATTCACAAAAATCTCACAGTGTCACATTCTACCTCCCATAAAATGTATTTTTATATTAAAATTAGTATGGTTTATCGAAGGATTAAAACATGAAAGTTCCATTCATAGATAACCACATCATTAAAATGAATATTAGAACTTCATTTAACTATGGAGTTTTGAAACATTAATGGTTACCCAAATTAACTCGTAACTAGGTTACCACATATGAGAAACAAAGTGGAAAGTGAAAATATGGACTTGAAAGAGAAATATAACTATTTAGTTTTGATGAATGTTGATAGAGAACGTTCATCAAAATAAGTGGGTGATCAAAAATCCATAAATCAAAGATGGTCTAAGGGACAATCTAATCCATCAAAAATAAATTTTCAGGGATAAATCCTTTTCAATAACCCTTCAATAGATTAGAGGAATTCTTTAACAATATATGAATATATAGAAAAATAGATACTTGATTTCATTCCTTTTCATATATACAATTTCACCCTTTGGTTTTGCCTTTTTGAATACCCACCTCATCTCTTATTATAGGGAGTGATGGTGAATTTTTCATTTCCAATGGACTATCTAATTATGATATCAATAAATAGAATGATAATTAATTCCATCAACCTTTACATACCATCACAGAAAAATTCTAAGAATAGTTAATCCAACATTCATAAATCCTCAAATGGTCGGATATTACTTTAATCTCCAAAACATTCAGCCCAATTTAACATAACATAAATGGTTAACCATATAACCCTTCCAAAAGTTGAAATTCAAATAATTTAGAAATATTTTCATGAAATAAGATTAAAATTGATCAACCAAAAATACCAATGTAGATATCTGTTGTAACATTCCAATCATGTGAATTCATTCATCATATATTCTCCTGAAACATGGTAATCACTTGAATTACCATAAATACTAATAAAAAACATGAATTATTCCTGATTCCAAATATTATTGGATATATTCATTGAGTCCAAGAAGTTTTAATCTACATCCATGATAACCAAAAACACTTTTTCAAAAATTACCTATTCATTTAAAATGTCATAAATAATATCTGATTTTCTTTATACATATCATAACTTATTTACCAACATGAAATAGTATTTTCTCATCCTTAGGAACTTGTAATGGGTGACCTTCCATTAATGTAACCTTTAGATTAAATCAATTTCATAGGTCCTTAGTATCATTCTATAAATTCTTGAAAATAATTTATGAAAAACTCTTACAAACAATAAATATATACTTCATGATTCATATAACTTAATCATTTTATACCGAAACATATAAGCATAAATCATCTAAATTTATTCTTAAACCATTACCCATGCTTCATCAAAATATTCATTAATAACTCATTAATATTGTATTTAGTATGAATCAATTTTGTAGGTTCCTAAACTATAATATAATTAAGATTCTTGTCTGTAAAGAAAACAATACTAGAATAACATTACATACCATTCACATGTCATTTACGGTCTCATTATTTTCAGAAGAATATCTAATATGGAAACCATCTTCCTGATTCTCTTTATTATTTTTCCACATAGGACATCAATTTTTATAATACCCATAATTTTCAAATGTGAAACATTTAATCTTAACTAGTTCCTTCTAGTTTCAACTATTGACTAACACCATTAATCATAATTAGAGTGAAATTTATCATAATTGAAAACTATATAATCATGAAAAATTATTTATAAGGTGCCAAAATAATGGATCCTACTTAATTAATCTATGAAACTGAAGGTTTATCTTAGGTTATTAGTAGTCATATTATACATAAATCCATCATGATGGTTTATAAATTGTTTTTTGAATTTCCAAATCATATCCCCCAATAGTGTCAAACTAGGTGCATAGTGTAACGACCCGAAATTTTGAATAATTCTTATTTTCTAATTTTATGTGTAATTTTATTTTATTTTTTTATACTCAACAAAAATGTTTCATTTGATAACATGATTATAAATAAAATGAGACCGTTGGGTTTTGACTGTTTTATGACCATTGGTCAATATGACTGCTGAGAACTAAACATTTCGATTATTGTGTCTAAATACAAGTAATCTTGGTTAATTGTTTTAGAAAGAAGATTTGATGGCCTCACCCAGTTGTCTTGGACCGATCGAAGCCCATCTAACAGATCATGGGAAAGAGGTAGCACCACTAGGATTTGCTCTGGAAAAAACCCAAGCCGAACTTCATCGTGTGAAACTAGAACGGAATCTCCTTTGAGAGAAGTTCAAACTAATAGAAATTACTACTCATGCGATGTTGGCTGAGCCTCCCTCAGATTATCTCACCTTAGCACACCTTAAACTTAGGTCCTATGCTGGTGTGATAAGGGGCTATGTAAGGAGACCATAACTGCCTTGTGTAATACATTGTTTTAAATAAAAATTGGGATTTCTTCTTATGAAGTTTATGAATTTTCAAATGTCCAGATAAATATAGTATGCATATTTTTGGTGAATTTTAGAGAAAGGATATTTTAAAAAAAATGTTTATGTAAACGTTAAATAATTAAAAATTTGTAATGATTTTCAAAAAATGTTCTTTTACAATTATGTTCAGTAGGAAATTTAGAGTCTAATAAGATCAACATGATTTTTGATGAATAGTAAATTATGAATATTGATTTTACGCTTAGGATTAGTAATGTGACCAAATGGATTTGTAATCTCACTTAAAGAAAGTTTTAAAATAATCTAGCCACCTTGATTAAGTAATGTGATTCAATAAAATGGTTAAATAACAGTTTCATAAATTATTATTCAAGTATTAGTTTTTTTGGGTGAATAGTTTTTTTAATTAAAAATTAAATTAAAAATATTTAGAAAAATATTTTTATAAAATGGATTTCATTTTTGAACTCAGAGCATCGATATTATGTTAAGGTAATTTTTGGGGGGTTTTCTGAAAAAATGAATTTTTGGTGAATAGTTTATTTATTTAAAAATAAAATTAAAAATATTTAGGAAATTATTTTTATAAAATGGAGTTCATTTTTGAAATCAGACCATTGATATTTGGTTAATGTGAAATTTTGGGATTTTTCTGAGAAAGTTGAATTTTCAGTGAATAGTAAAAATACAGTTTTAGGGTTTCGGTATGTTTAGTGACATCATAACTATGTCATGGTGATATCATGAGATATTTTAAGGTTTTTCCGACCTAAGGTGATGGATATTTGTATTGGGGGCCCCATGTGGCCAAACATAATGGGAAATATCATGGGAGAGCACATGGTTTTGAGAAAAGCACATGTGAGGTGTCCCTTGGCCATTAATGCCTTGTCCCCTCACTTTCCCTATAAATACCAAGCCCTCCTCTCATACTTTCGACTGAAAAACCATAATCAACGAAGTTATGGTCTTCTTACCTCCCAAGGAGTCCTCCCAAGGTTCCCCCATGCCCTCAAGGTCCAAATCTTTGAGTTTTAAGAGTTACGTTTTAAGGTAAGGGATCTGATCTTTCTCTTTCTTTCATGAAATATCTTTTATGTAATTTCTTTTATTCTACATGTTCTTATGTGAAAGGGTGTTCTTTTATACTCCTATTACTGCCCTTTTCATGTTCACATAATGATAGATCCCCTCTTACTCTCATTATTCCGTTTTATGAAGTTTTAAGTGGTGCCGTTAGGCTGCCGAAATGTTTGTAAACGGATTCTTTCTCCCTTCTCATTTTTCAAGATCTATTTTCACATAAAGTATTTGAAGTTCCTTTTTATTATGTTGGGGTATGATATCTAAATTTATAATACTGATATTTTATGATCATATGATTAGAGACCCAATTTTATCTCTTCAATTCAAAATTTTGATGTTTTAAGTGGCGTCGTTAGGCTGCCGAATTTTTAAGTGGTTCTTCACCCTTCTTGTTTTGAAGTTCTACTTTCATGTTAATTATTTAAAGTTCCTTTTTTTATGTTGGGGTATTATCTCTATTCTATCATACTGATCTTTTATGATCATATGATTAGAGACCCCATTTGATCTCTTCAATTTAGTATTTTGAAGTTTTACGTGGCGCCGTTAGGCTGCCGAATTTTTAAGTGGTTCTTCACCCTTCTTGTTTTGAAGTTCTACTTTCATGTCAATTCTTTCATGTTCCTTTTTTTATGTTGGGGAATGATCTCTATATCTATCATACTGATCTTTTATGACCATATGATGAGAGACCCCATTTGATCTCTTCAATTCAGTATTTTGAAGTTTAAGTGGCGTCGTTAGGCTGCTGAATTTATAAGTGGTCCTTGCACCTTTTTCCCTTTTCAAAGTTCTAATTCTCATGTCAAGTCTTGAAATTTCTTTTTTATTATGTTGTGGAATGATATATATATCTATCATACTTATCTTTTATTTTTATATTTTTAGATACCCTATTTGATCTCATCAATTCATTTTTGGTTGAAGTTTATGTAACGTTGTTAGGCTGCCGAATTTTCATAAGAGAAATCTTATTTTTGTCTTCTTTTCATGTTCTTCATTTCATATGGTATATTATCAAATTTCATTAACATGTTCTTAAATCCATTATATTCTGTCCCTCTACTGTTTTATGGGTCATTTATGAATGTTTGACCCATGTCCCATCTCTTTTCAAGGTTTTCTAAAAACCTTGTAACATAGCCGTTATGCTGTAGAATTTTCGTCTCAAAATGTCTCTCTCTTTTTTCTAAAGATATTTTATTTTATTAAGTGAATACTCAACGCTTTTATTTCTATAGGTGTATTCACATATATATCAAAAGTTTCTATTTTAAATTCTGGGATTTACATATGTGAACCCCGCTTTCCCTTTCTGTGGGTTTAAAGTGACATAAAGATCATGTCTTTAAAGCAGTTTTTAAAATGTTATGATTATGAAATGAAACCCATTTATTTTATGCTATATGGTTTGTTTATGAAATGATTTATGATGATATGTGTGGATCACATGATAATAAATACATGTCAAGGGTGAGCCCAGATAGCGCTCCAATGCATTGGGTAAAGACTTAATCTCTAGAGATGACTCTTTAGACTGATACCTTGGTGAATAACCTTGGTAATTTTTAATGACACCTTGGGGATGGACCTTAGTGAAACGAAACGATTGTGAATATTAAATGTTGCAGCCACATCTTCATGTTATGAAAAATGTTATTTTTATTATGATATTCCTCATGATTTCTTTCTCTGCCTTAAAGTTCTTTTCAGGACCTTATTGAAGTATCTCAAGTTCACATTTAAAATGTTTCTCTTGTTTCCCTTACTGGGCCTTTTGCTAACCCTTTCTTTTGATGTATGTCCCCAGGTTCGGAGATGCAGTAATGAACCTAGTATGAACATGAGTAGAAGACTTTCAAGTGTTTAAGAAGAATGTTTTATGTTTTTATGTTTTATGTTCCTAGTTTCCAAGACACTAAACCATAAAGATCCTCGTTTTTGTAAAATGTAATCAAAGTTTATGTGATAAAAAGGGATGGATTCTATAGTTGGTATCAAAGGATGGTTCAGTTATTTGTGGAAATTAGGATATGAAAACTCTAGGAATAAGCCTATAGAAAAGTTTATATATAGGAAATATTCCTGGTATTTTGGTGAGTATTGAGTAATGGGTTGCCAAGAAAATGCATCCATGTCTAGATACGAGCAGGTAGAGGTGGCTCTGACACAGATGTACATAGGGGTAAAACCCGAAAACACCGCTTTGAGCTAGACTCGAACGGGAACTGGTACACGACAATGGGCCTTGCTGCACTCTTGGTTACGTCACTCCCAAGGGATATGCTTTGGTAAATTCATAAGCTTATTATGAACCATTGTTAAAGGAACAAATATAAAATAAAATAATGATTCACATAAGAATATATGATCATGGATAACCTAGATGGGAATCTAGGGGATCACAAGTTAGGGTATACTTTCCTTCTACACGTTTATCCTTATATGCTTAAAGTTTCCTTTTAATGATTATTGGATATGTATTCAAGCCCCTAATTGTACTTTCATTTTGTAGTTAATGGTGGGAAATGGAAGAACATGTCCCAACATCCAATGTGATAGGAAATGCGACTATTGCAGTATTAATATGACAGAGATGATTAGGGTATTAAAAGATGATTAATATTTTGGAAGACATTCACTATTTTGGGGACCCTATATGATCAAGGTAAATAGATTACTACGGTATTTTCATTGAGGAGTAAGGTTGACTTATAGAATTGATGAATTTAAGGTGGACTTATAGTAATTTAGGTTACTTATGGAAATGATTAACCTATCTTGGGTAAAATATGTTTATGTTAGCTACTTTTGTTATAAGATGTTAGGAGTGGTTGATGTGTTTTGGAGATGAACAATGAAGTTTATTTGGGAAGACTATGCTATCAAATTCTTCTTGTATTTGGGTTTCAATCTTAGTTTGGTTTATTTTGAGGAATTTTAAGAACAGTTATTTATGGAATGGTCTATGATGAACTTTGGGTAGTACCGTGGAACTTTGAAGATCTAAAAGTAATTTCCCTTCCTATGGGATTCTTTTTTTAAGAGTTGTTTTACCTTACCCTTTCTAATTTTGGGGATAATGATTAAAGATAGAAGAAATAGATAGTTAATCTTTTGTGGATTATGTGATTCTCTAGAAGATGATTCTTGTGTCTTGATGAGACCAAGTAGTTTTGAATTCTCATCATTTGGAGAAAAGATTTGTTTAGGTAGAAAATTATTAAAGGATGAAACTTTACATGAAGGTAGGTATATTTTCTTATGTTTGGTTCTATGTAGTAAATGAATTCCTTAAAATTATGAGAAGGAACGTAAAAAAAAATGTAGATGGTTTACATTTCCTACTAGGTAATCAAAGACCATTTACACACATCATAAGTTTGGGATTTTCTTATGGTTAACTTTATCCTAATCATGTTTTCTATCACTCTCCCCCAGAACATGACCCTTTGTTTTTTCTTCCATGTCATTGTTTTACTAGATGGAATCCTAGTATGGGTTAACTCGGGTGACCTTTTTACTTCCCTTTATTTCTTTTAAAGTAATAGTTTTACTGAGTCCTTTTCCGGTGTGAGAATTTCAATGAAATTTCAAAACCCAGTTTTAAAAATTGTGAGGAAACAATTTCTTAAGGGGGGAAGATTGCAACGACACGAAATTTTGAATAAATCTTATTTCCTAATTTTATGTTTCATTTTATTTTATTTTTTTATACTCAACAAAAATGTTTCATTTGATAACATGATTATAATTAAAATGAGACCGTTGGGTTTTGACTGTTATATGACCATTGGTCAATATGACCGCTGGAAACTAAACGTTTCGATTATTGTCTCTAAATACAAGTAATCTTGGTTAATTGTTATAGATAGTAGATTCGATGGCCTCACCCAGTAGTCTTGGACCGATCGAATCCCATCTAACAGAATGTGGGAAAGAGGTAGCACCACTGGGCTTTGCTCTGGACAAAACCCAAGACGAACTTCATCGTGTGAAACTAGAATGGAATCACCATTGCGAGAAGTTCAAACTAATATAAATTACTACTCATGCGATGTTGGCCGAGCCTCCCTCAGATTCTTTCACCTTAGTACACCTTACACTTAGGTCCTATGCTGGTGTGATAAAGGGTTATGTAAGGAGACCATAACTGCCTTGTGTAATCCTTTGTTTTAAAAAAAAATTGGGATTTCTTCTTATGAAGTTTATGAATTTTGAAATGGCCGGATAAATATAGTATGCATATTTTTGGTGAATTTTAGAGAAAGGATATTTTAAAAAAATGTTTATGTAATCCTTAAATAATTAAAAATGTTTAATGATTTTAAAAAAATGGTCTTCTACAATTATGTTCAGTACGACATTTAGAGTCTAATAAGATCAACTTGATTTTTGATGAATAGTAAATTATGAATAGTGATTTTACGCTTAGCATTAGTAATGTGACAAAATGGATTAGTAATCTCACTTAAAGAAAGTTTTAAAATAATCTAGGCACCTTGATTAAGTAATGTGATTCAATAAAATGGTTGAATAACGGTTTCATACATTATTATTCAAGTATTAGTGTTTTTTGGCTGAATAGTGTTTTTTAATTAAAAATTAAAATAAAAATATTTAGAAAATTATTTTTATAAAATGGATTTCATTTTTGAACTCATAGCATCAATATTATTTTAAGGTAATTTTTGGGGTTTTTCTGTAAAAAATGAATTTTCGGTGAATAGTGTATTTATTTAAAAATAAAATTTAAAATATTTAGAAAATTATTTTTATAAAATGGAGTTTATTTTTGAAATCAAAGAATTGATATTTGGTTAATGTGAAATTTTGGGATTTTTCTGAGAAAGTTGAATTTTCAGTGAATAGTAAAAATACAGTTTTAGGGTTTCGGTATGTTTCGTGACATCATAACTGTTTCATGGTGATTTCATGAGATATTTTAAGGGTTGGACGACCTAAGGTGATGGATATTTTTATTTGGGGCCCCATGTGGCGAAAATTAATGGGAAATATCATGGGAGAGCACATGGTTTTGAGAAAAGCACATGTGAGGTGTCCTTTGGCCATTAATTCCTTGTCCCCTCACTTTCCCTATAAATACCAAGCCCTCCTCTCATCCTTTCGACTCCAAAACCATCCTCAACGAAGTTCCGGTCTCCTTAACTCCCAAGTAGTCCTCCCAAGGTCCCCCCAAGCCCTCAAGGTCCAAACCATTGAGTTTTAAGAGTTACGTTTTAAGGTAAGGGATTCGATCTTTCTCTTTCTTTCAAGAAATATCTTTTATGTAATTTCATTTATGATCCATGTTCTTATGTTAAAGGGTGTTCTTTTATACTCCTCTTACTTCCCTTTTCATGTTCGCATAATGATAGATCACCTCTTACTCTCATTATTTCGTTTTATGATGTTTTATGTGGCGCCGTTAGGCTGCCAAAATTTTTGTAAACGGATTCTTTCTCCCTTCTCATTTTCAAGATCTAATTTCATGTAAAGTATTTCAAGTTCCATTTTATTATTTTGGGGTATGATATATAAATTTATCATACTGATATTTTATGATCATATGATGAGATACCCCATTTGATCTCTTCAATTCAGTATTTTGATGTTTTAAGTGGCGTCGTTAGGCTGCCGAATTTTTAAGTGGTTCTTCACCCTTCTCGTTCTGATGTTCTACTTTCATGTCAATTATTTCAGGTTCCTTTTTGTTATGTTGGGGTATTATCTCTATATATATCATACTGATCTTTTATGATCATATGATGAGAGACCCCATTTGATCTCTTCAATTCAGTATTTTGATGTTTTAAGTGGCGCCGTTAGGCTGCAGAATTTTTAAGTGGTTCTTCACCCTTCTCATTTTGAAGTTCTACTTTCATGTCAATTCTTTCAAGATAATTTTTGTTATGTTTGGGTATGATCTCTATATCTATCATACTGATCTTTTATAACCATATTATGAGAGACCCCATTTGATCTCTTTAATTCAGTATTTTAAAGTTTAAGTGGCGTTGTTAGGCTGCTGAATTTTTAAGTGGTTCTCGCACCATTCTCCCTTTTCAAAGTTCTAATTCCTTATCAAGTAGTGCAAGATCCTTTTTATTATGTTGGGGAATGATCTATAAATCTATCATACTGATAATTTATGTTAATATGATGAGAGACCCTATTTGATTTCATCAATTCATTTTTGGTTGATGTTTATGTAACATTGTTAGGCTGCCGAATTTTCATAAGAGAAATATTAATTTTGTCTTCCTTTCATGTTCTTCATTTCATATAGTATATTTTAAAATTTCACTACCATGTTCATAAATCCCTTATATTCTGTCCCTCTACTGTTTTATGGGTCATTTATGAATGTTTGACCCATGTCCCCTCTCTTTTCAATGTTTTCTAAAAACCTTGTAACATAGCCATTATGCTGCAGAATTTTCGTCTCAAAATCTCTCTATCTTTTTTCTAAAGATATTTAATTTTATCAAGTGAATACTAAAAACTCTTATTTCTATAGGGGTATTTACATATATATCAAAATGTTCTATTTTAAATTCTGGGATTTACATACGTGAAACCTTCTTTCCCTTTCCGTGGGATTAAAGTGACATAATGATCATGTCTTTAAAGCAGTTTTTAAAAAGTTATGATTATGAAATGAAACCCATTTATTTTATGCAATATGGGTTGTTTATGAAATGATTGATTATGATATGTGTGGTTCACATGATAATAAAGACATGTCAAGGGTGCACCTAGACAGCTCTCCTATTCATTGGGTAAATACTTAATCTCCAGAGATGACTTTTTAGACTGATACCTTGGTGAATAACCTTGGTAATTTTTAATGATACCTTGGGGATGGACTTTGGTGAAACGAAATTATTGTCAATATTAAATGTTTCATCCACATCTTCAAGTTATGAAAAATTTTATTTTTATTATGATATGCCTTATGATTTCTTTCCCATGCCTTAATGTTCTTTTCATAACCTTATTGAAGTATCTCAAGTTCACATGTAAAATGTTTCTCTTGTTTCCCTAACTGGGCCTTCTGCTCACCCTTTCTTTTGATGTATGTCCCTAGGTTATGAGATGTAGTAATGAACCTAGTATGAACATTAGGAGAAGAATTTCAATTGTTTAAGAATAATGTTTTATGTTTTCATGTTTGAAGTTCCTGGTTTCTAAGACACTAAACCTTAAAGATCCTCGTTTTTGTAAAATGTAATCAAGGTTTATGTGGTAAAAATGGCGGGATTCTATACATAGTAAGGACAATTTTCATGTACTAGGATATGTTATGTTAGGATAAGCATGACTAGTTGGATTTATTACACCAAGGTAAATCTATTCCATAACCACATACACATATTTTATACAGATGGTGATATGTTTCTACGAAACCTTTCACTCTATCCTTTACTAAAATTCCAGGAAATTTTCTTGAATGTGAGCTCATCCTGATAATTATCACTAGAGGCATCCCAAGACACATGCATATAAATATACTCATGGGTATTTATACTTTTTTATCATCCTAGTTTTTATCTTTTGATGAAACCATCTCTTAGATTTCAACTATAACAACCGAGTCATAACGTATAAGGACATTAAATCAAATTTGAGGAATACTTAAAACATTACCCAAACAAGATCCCAAAGACTATATTTTTATAGTTCCATTTGAAACATGGAATCATAATCACATGAATATTAGTGAGATATATTATCACATACTAGGATAAAAAAGTCTTTAACCCTTCTTAGATATATGAAATATAAAATAAATCTACATACCCTAGGGAAGGAAACATCAAAATTAGTGAGGTCAGATTCTTAGTAATGTTTATAAAGGGAGATATTTAAGAATACATAGGAGAATAAGGGTATGATAATGTGATCATAATATTAGATTATGATACCCAGCATATCAACTTTTATAAACATAAATCATGGCCTAAATACTATTAGTTCATATGTCATGAATCATAACGAAGAAATGAGTGTGATCTATGAAGGAATAATACCTGGAACTCATATCTTACACATAATCATATAAAATTAAATGTTAAGGCTACCTTCCAATACTTTCTTAACATTCTAGGATAGGCCTAATAACTCGTGTACCATCTTCGGGCTTGGGATTCAGTCTTATATACCCTCTTTTTTCAGGCCATGGATTCCCTCTAATATAAGATTTTCTTTTGGGTGTGGGATTCTCTCAAGTGTACTCTCTTGTTTCAGGAATGTAATTCCCTCTAATTTACTATATTATTTTGGGCATGGGATGCCCCATTTTACCCTCTTGTTTTGATCTTGTGATTCGCTCCCATGTACCCTCTCCCTTCAAGAATAATATTCCCTTTTGTTTCAGGTATGGGATGTTATCCCATGTACCCTCTTTATATTATAAAACATTTATAGTAACCCGATTCATTGGAGGGATATGTTGGTACGACCCAAAAAATAATAAAATCACACATACATGTTCAATAAGATAACAAAACATTCGTCATTTCATTACCCATGAGAAAAACTATTGATTTTTTATACATCAAATCATAACCCATGAAATTTAATGGGTTTCAATAATATTTCATCAAAACATAGCCTATATAAAATATATTTCATTACTAATCATTTCATTAAACAATAATCCATGAAAAGAAGCATGAATTCAATATCATATAACCCATATAAGATAAATAGGTATCATAAGTATCATTTCATCAAAAACATAAACCATCCAATAAATAATATGAATAAATCCTTTGTATATTTCCCTAGAAGTGATTGAGTTAAATAAACATATGTCATAATAGATGGAAAATAAATTTTATATATCTTTTAAAAACATTTCATGAGGAAAATATACTTTATTTTTGAAAAAGAATATTTAAAACATAAATCCTTTTGAAACTATTTTAATAAACTTTTTTAAAGCATACAAAGAAAGAATGAAATCAGATTGAAAATCTTTTCCATTGAAGAGTTATATAAGATTCATTCACACATTTTGAAAACCATTTTATTTGATAATAAATTGAATAATATATAAGAATCATTAAAATAATCGAAACCCCTTTCATTGAAAACAGCCTTTTGAAAATATTTAATTTAGGGTTTTAAAATATTTTAGAATAATTATTAAACATAAATCATTTTTTAAAACCTTTTTCAATTGTAACCACTTTAAAACAAACCAATTTATTGAATATGAGGAATTTTTTTCATTTTTAAAATATAACTTCTAAATAATATTTAATGAAGCTTCAATGGAATGATGGTCATGGGGGTGGGTAAATCCGTATAGGCTGAACATTTCTTTTATGCTGTAAAATGTTTTCAAACGTTCTTCGACTGTTATACAACAAGAAGATTATAGTTTAATTTTTTATAAATGGTAAAAAATTGGTAAAAATTACATTTATGGATCATAGAATAATAGTATAATACATTTTTGGATACCCTTTTTGAAAACATGGTTATAAACAAGCACATATTTCTGACCCAAGAGAGAGGTAAAGTCATACATTATTAAAAAAACATTATTGGTAATATTATGTACCAAAGAGTGAAAAAATGATAATAATTTTTGGATATAACATGATTAATAAGATGGGATTACACATCATGATGTTTACTGATTAATGTGACATAATATTTTATCCATGGAATTGTAATCATAAACAATCTTGATAAACGGTGAGATTGTACCTATAAACCATTACCAATTTGGTAACATTGAATCGTCAAAAAATAGAAAGAATAAAATTAAATAATTATTAACATATTATTAAAATAATGAGATTAATGTAACAATAATTAAAAATAATTATATAGAACTTACAGAGAAATATATTTGCATTACACAGCTTGTGTCTCAATGAAGGCGAATTGAGAAAAAATTAATTTACCTATTTTGTAATTTTTTAAACATAATCCAGGTGAATGAAATATCATAAAACTTATATGTTAACAAAAATATATTTATTTATAAGACACATAATATTCATTAATCTCTGAAATATATACATGTCAAATTAAATGAGTTGTGTATAAGGAATGTATCTCACGAAAATAAGAGGTGAGATGAAATTCCCTTAACTTTTTTCTTTCCTCTTTTCACATTAACATAAACCTATTTTATAATAAATATAAGTTAATTATAATCTATTTAAAGAACCTATTTATTAGATATAATATCATATATTGTTTTATTATTACATTATGTTACCTTGTTATTAAAAATTACACGTTAAGGTTTTCCTACAGGTAATATCCACATTGTTTTTTGCATCTGCCTTAATTTATTATAATTTTGGTCCTCGAAACTATTCCATGATTTCATGAATGTAATGAAATATATAAATACCATTTACATTCAGTATATATTTATTTATAAAAATATATATAATAATGAAATATTAAATGGAATACACTGTTCATGGAAACGATAGGTCATACGTACACATGAAAGCTGTTTCCGTTTTTAGTTTTAATATTGAAAGAAACAAATTAAAGGAAATATATGTCTGTATATATATATAATAAATATAATTAAATTAAAAATATTCTTTCATATGTATCATATAGTTTCACTACATAAACCCTTAATACATTCCATGCAGTGTCAGAATGAATCACATCACCTTTAGAGGGTAGTAGTCCACACTTCCCAAAACAATTATCATATTTACACAAAAAGGAATGAATGAATGTAATATTTATATAACAAATATATATTTATTATTAAATAATATATATAATATATATCATATAAAATGGATTTCCCATCATAATTCTTAACCATGATAGGTGGTAATGTGAAAATGAACCACATTGTTTCGTGAGGTGGTAGTTTGTCGTACACAAGAACGGTTTTTTCGTTACCCATTAGATTAAAATGTCTATAAGTGTAGGGTTAAACCTTATAATAAAAATATATTATTATATTTTGTATAATGGTTTTTTATGAGATAATATAATAAGAATAATTTAGTGTTTATGAAAGAAATTTAAGGAAAGGACCTTGAGGTAGGATGTTACATCTTCTTTCTGTAACTTCTTTTGGTTTATATAAAAAAGCTTCATTGGATGGATTTATACCAAAATGTAGGATTAAAGGATGAGTCTAGTTTATTTGGAAACTATATGGGAAATATCATTACATATCATAAGTTGCATGATTGGTGGGAATAAACGGAAGAGATTGTGGTCTTTTATAGGAGAGGGAATGGCCTGACTATGTATTTTTTCAAATGAATTATGTGTTTCACAAGTTTTACTTATTTAAAATGAGTAAAAATGAACTATTATATATCCTTTTAGGTGTTTGGAACTAAATATGGACATCCAATAGTTTTTGGACAAGTTTATAGGTCATTTTTCTACTTAAGATTATGTTTCAGTCTCTTGTTAAGATTAATTTTACCTTATTCACTTTAATTAATTTTATCAATTTAACTAATCGTTTGGGTAAATATTATGTTATTTTCACAAAAATATAAATATAAAAATTTAAAAATATATGAATGAATATTTTAAAAAATTCAAGTCTCAAAATTGGAAAACATAATTTTAATTCCAATCAAGCATACATGGCGAAAAAATAGGTTTTTAAAATGAGAATGTTCAAATGTCCATTAAGATTTTATATCTAAATCCAATATAAAATTTATTACAAAGAAATGAGTTGGATAAATATATATACAATTTATATATTTTTAATTTTAAAAATACATAAAATATAATTTAATGATATTAAAAATTTAAGGAAAAAGCAATTTTTAATTTAAATATAGCATTTTCACAATTTATCAAAAAATGATGTTTCTATGAAAAATCCCAAATATTTACCTTAATATATAAGGCCCCAGCCTTAAACCTTACTTAATCTTGAGTTATTACAAGATTAAACATTGATATAAAAAAATTATGAAAACCATTTTCAATACCATAATAAAAGAAAAGTAAAACAGGGTATTTATTTTTCTTTTAAAAAATGTATGGCTTGTAGAGGAAGCCAAAACTCAAATAATGGTCACGACGGCGGAGAAGTTGTTATCGCCACATACATATGAAAAAAACATTCCCTTTTTTCATTTAGTAAAACACTTTGTATAAAAAAATATTCTTTTTGGATAAACGTAAAAGTCAAAGGGGTTTATACACCATATAAAAGAAAGTTGTGTATAAAACAAAATATGCCTCAATGAAAGGAGATTGAGACGAAGTCCCATACCTCGGGTCCGACTTGACTCGATCATTCTTTAACCTCCTGAATAATAACTTGATTTAATTTATACTTGATTAAGAGCCATTTTCAAGTTCATTATTCCTTTTATATCACTTATTACCATGTCATAAACACTATGTAATTATTTAAGTTATTAACGGTCATTTTAACGATCATTTGTACTTGAGTCAAAAATAAACTCTTTATAATTACAAGTTGTTCATGTATCAATTATATCCAGGGTTATACTCATGATTTAGATATCATATATATCATATATATCCAGTATATAAATGCATTTATAATATTACATAATCATTTAGAGGTAAGAAATGAAATGCACCGTTCATGGAGACGGTAAGCCGTACGTACGCATGAACGCTACTTTCATTTCTATTTCGTATTTTATGGAATGGAATCAGAATTATATAAAGGTATATTATAATTCCATTATAATATCATATATAATATAATTAATTACATCCTTTATACATCCCACATATGGCATTAAGGAATCCAATCACTTGGAGGGGGCGGTAGTCCACACTTCCTAAAATGAAGATATCACATTTAACCATAATGGAATCCATAAATGTATGAAATATATGAAAAATACATAATCTTAAGTAAAACATAAACATATTATATATCATATATAAATATAGTGACATCTTAATGGCCACCATTGAAGGTGTTATATGAGTGTTGAACAATCATCGTTTCGTGAGGCATAAATACGCCATCCACAGAAACAGTATGTTCTTTAACTATTAGATGTAGGTGTGTGTAAGTGTAGATCTAATACTTCTTATAAAGACATACTAGTATATTTAATATACTGGTGTTGTTACAAAAGAAAGGAATAAAAAGTGTTTAGGGGGTTGGAGAAGCAAAATAAAACATAAGAACAGAAGAGAAGATAATACCTTTAAATCGGGTAACACTTTTTGATTTGAGCTGAAAGGCATCCTTGGGAAGACTTATTCCCAAAGTGAGGCTTATAAGAGTTAGAGAGGGATTTGGAGAGACAAAATTGGCTAGGGTTGGCCGAGCCAAAGGCTTTGGATGTGTGGGTAAGGTGGTAGAGGTGGGGGCCTTTTATAAGAAGAGAGGAGGGGCACTCTTGGAAAGTTACAAAAGGATACTATTTTATAAAATGATTTTCGGATTTAAAAGGTCACACAATTATAACTTCTGAGGATAAGGTGATAAGGGTTCTAAAACCACCCATACAATAGGTGTTTGAAAAGTGTAGGTCTTAGATTTTACATTATATTTTCATTTTATTTAAATCGTTAAATAATGAGGTAATCGCTGCATCATCATGATGTCATAAATAATTTACTTTATTTAATGCCCAAAAATTATGAAAAAAATACTATTATGTAGTAAATTGTTTTATCATTCCAATGAATATTTATAGTCAAATATCGGACTTGTATAACCCCATTTAAAAATTGTTTTAGTAAAACAACTCATGCTTGTGTCGTTTTTTACTTTTGCATTAAATAAAAAGATATTAATGTCATTTCCCTTCCAATGTGGCTCCATGGTGTTCCCAAGATGACCCATGGATTTTCTTAGTCGTCCATGACACATAAAATAAGGGTATGACATGTTTCATGTTCATTTCATATTATTAAAACATTATTCTTACCTTAAATTACAATAATAACCTCTAATCGCGATTAAAAACATAAAAGTTACTATTCACCAAAAAAATATTTTATTCCCATTGAACCACATTTTAATTATTAATGAAAACCAGGTATGTCAGATTTTTGAAATTCAAAACACAGAAGTGGTAACGTTTCATTTAAACGAAAAATCAGTTTTTTAAGTACCACTTAGTGGTCTCACTATTCATCAAAAATTGATGTTTTTCAGAAAAATACCAAAACTTCACCCTAAGCTATATTTGATATTCCAAATTCAAAAATGATGTCTATTTTAAAAAATTTAAAACAAATAAGTTACATTAATTAATTAAATATTTAATTTCCGATGTCAGAGCAAATAGCGTGTTTTTATGAAATAATAATTATCAAAAGATTGACACTAGTTTACGTCCAATTTCAAAGTGAAATTAATTCCAACGACCACTATTGGATTAAATTTTAAAAATATATTCTAATTTAACTTTAAAACCAATTCAAATGATAATCTAATCATATAAATAAATTATATGAAAAATAGGTTTTGAATTAAAATACAACATTTTTCACTATTCATTAAAAAATTGATCTTTATCGAAAAAATACCAAAAATTTACCCAAAGTAAATTTAAATGCCCCAATCAAAATAATAAGTTTATTTAAACAAATAGAGCTTATAAAATTGACAAAAGTTTGATTAAAAATGGTTTTCCATCAAAAGGCAGTAAAACAATCTTTTAAAAATATTAGTGTATTCCATGCTTAAGATTGGATTTATTCTCATTTTAAGCCTCTAAAACACTATCTAATTCATTAGTAGACATAGATAAAATTATCTATTATTAATTACTTACTTGGGATGTTAAATCCTTCCACCCATTAGAAAATTGCATCCCCGCAATTTATTTACTTATCGAATAAGTGGGGGTATTTAGCCCTCATTGCATTTTCAGATTCCCATGTTGCCTCTTCAATCATGTGGTTTTTCCACAAAACATTTACCCGATGAATCACCTTATTCCGTAACACTTGCACCCTATGATCAAGAATCTGGACCAGTTGTTCCACATAAGATAGGTTCTCTTCCAGCTGATCTACCTTTGGACTCAAAACAAGAGATGGATCTGGCATATACTTTCTCAACATCGAAACATGAAAAACATTGTGTACCTAAGATAAACTCGGAGGTTAATCCACTCGGTATGAAAATGATCCAACTCTCTGCAGATTTTCATATGATCTAATGAACCTTGGACTCATCTTTCCTTTCTTACCAAATCGAATCACACTTTTCCATGGTGATACTTTGAGAAAAACATGATCACCTACCTCAAAAGAGAGATCCTTCCTTCTATAGTCTGCAAAACTCTTCCGCCTACTCTGAGCTGTTTTCATGTGTTTCTGTATCAACTGAACTTTTTCGGCTAACTCTTCTACCAATTCTGGTCCCATCAAATTTCTTTCACCCACTACATCCCAAAAAGCTGGAGTTTGACATCGCTTCCCATATAATGCCTCAAATGGTGTCATCTGTATACTGGAATGAAAACTGTTATTATAAGAAAACTCAACCAAAGAAAGATGTTGGTCCCAAATTTCCTGATAATCCATCGAACAAGCACATAGCATATCCTCCAATTTCTGAATTGTTCGTTCTGACTGCCCATCTGATTAAGGATGAAAAGCTATACTAAAATCTAATTCATTACCCAACAACTTCTGAAGGCCTTTACAAAAGTTAGAAGTGAACATGGGATCATGGCCAGATACAATGGAGATAGGAACTCCATGTAACCTGACTATCTCTTTATGATACAAACGTGAAAGTTGATCCAGGGAAAAATTATCTCGTATAGCAAGGAAATGGGCAGATTTAGTCAATCGATCAACAATAACCTAGATTGCATTGTTACCTCAAGATGTCTTCGGAAATCCCACAACAGAGTCCATGGATATATTCTCCCATTTCCACTCTGGCACTGGTAAAGGTTGAAGCATCCCTTTTGGTAACTGCTGCTCTGCTTTAACCTGTTGACAAGTCAAACACTTTACAGTAAAATCAGCAATATCCCTTTTCATTCTATCCCACCAGTAATACTCTTGAAGATCTCTATACATCTTAGTTCTGCCAGGATGGACTGAAAACAGAGAACTATGAGCATCACATAAAAAATCTCTCTTCAACTGTGAATCACAAGGCACACACAATCTCTTACCAAATCTCAAAACACAATCATTATCAATGTTGAATTCAGGCAACTTACCCTTCTAAACCAGCTCTACCTTTTTCGGTAACTCGCTGTCTTGCTTCTGTGCTTGATTAATTCTGTCTGATAGAGAAGATTTTACTTATACCTAAAACAAAATAGAAGAACATCCTGCACCAAAAACTTCTATGCCAAATTTCATCAAATCATTAACCAAAGGATCATGTTCCAAATTCAACATTGTTAATGAAGCATTAATATTTCGACTCAAAGCATCATCAACTTTATTTTCTTTTCCCGGATGGTAATGAATTGTACAATCATAATCCTTGATTAATTATATCCATCTCCTCTGTCTCATGTTCAATTATTTCTGAGTGAATATATACTTTAAACTTTTGTGATCGGTATATATTTGACACTATACTCCATATAAATGATGCCTCCAAATTTTTAAAGAAAAAACTACAACAGATAATTCCAAATCTTGTGTAGGGTAATTTTCCTCATGAGTTTTCAACTGTCGTGAAGCATAAGAAATTACCTGATCATTCTACATTAGGACAAAACCAAGACCTTTCAATGAAGCATCACTATAGATAACAAACTCACCATTCCTGGAAGGTAGTGCCAATACTGGAGCATTCACCAATCTTATTTTCAATTCCTGAAAACAATCATCACATTATTTTGTCCAGATAAACTTAACACCCTTTCGAGTTAGCTTAGTCATTGGACTACATAACCGTAAAAAATTTCTAACAAACCTTCTGTAATAGCCTTCCAAACCATGGAAACTACGAATCTCAGTTACATTTGGGGGTCTTGGCCATTCTTCAACAACCTTTGTTTTTACAGGATCAACAGTTATCCCATATTTAGAAACAATATGACCAAGGAAAGAAATTTTTTGCAACCAAAACTCACACTTTCTGAATTTCCCATACAATTTCTTTTCGTTCATGTTTTCAAAATAAACCTTAAATGTTTTCCATGCTCCTCTTTACTTTTATAAAACACCAAAATATGATCAATGAAAACCACCACAAACATTTCCATGAACTCATGGAAAATTCTATTCATTAAGTCCATGAATACAACAGGTGCATTGGTTAGTGCAAAAGGCATTACTATAAATTCATAATGGCCATATCTTGTACGAAACGCAGTCTTCAGAACATCTGCTTCCTTTACCTTCAGCTGATGGTACCCCGATCTCAGGTCAATATTTGAAAAATATTGAGCTCTCTGGATCTGATCAAACAAATCATCGATATGAGGCAAATGATATTTATTCTTAACATTGATGTTATTCAAGGCTTTAAAATCAATGAAAAGTCTCATTGAACCATATTTCTTTTTAACAAATAAAGAAGGAGAACCCCATGGTGATGTGCTAGGTCGAATGAAACCTTTCTCTAATAAATCTTGCAATTGCTCCTTCAACTCTAAAAGTTAAATTTGAGCCATTCGATAAGGGGGTTTTGAAATTGGCTTAGCATTAGGGACTAAGTATATAGTAAACACAACATCCTGATCTGGTACTATTCCAGGAAACTCATCAGGAAAATATTAGGATACTCATTTACCACTGGCACATCATTAATCTGAACAGTTCCCTTGTTTTCAACAATATGTGCAAGGTAACATTCATTTCCATATTTTACAAGTTTCTCAGCCTCTTTATATGTTATCAACAGTAAGGGTTCATTCTTGTACAAAAACATAAAGTATTTCTGAAAAGAAACTTATTTATCTCTACAGTCAATGTTATCATGGTAAATAGAGAGCCAATCCATACCCAGGATAACATCAAACTCTACTAGATGTAAAACAATAAGGTTTCCAAGTAGGTTCTTTCCACGGATAAGGATAGGAATATTCTTATAAATTATTTTTGCCTCAACATTTCCCTCAGGTGTTTTTACCAAAATTTCAGGAGTCATTTTTTGAGATGGTATTCCCAATTTACTAGAAAAGTTTTCAGAGATGAAAGAATGTGTAGACCCCGAATCAAACAACACACTGGCATAATCTGAAAAAACAAAGTACCTGATACAACTTCATTTGATGGCCCGACATCTGCTGAAGTAGTCGTAAAGGATTTCACCACCCCTTTCTGCTTGTAGTCTAACTGCTTCCCATCACTCGAGCTCTTTGTCAGACACTCATTTGCATAGTGACCCATCTCATTGCACTTAAAACATTTCACTAACTGTAAATAAAATTTGGACTTACCATAAACTTGATCTTTTTCAGTGTAATCACGAGCCTTATGTCCCATCTTACCACATCGGTAGCACTTTCCAGAATTCAGAAGACATTCCCCAGCTTGCCTTTTCCCACATTTATCACAAACTGGAAACTCTGTTTTCTTACCATCAGATCTTTTTGAAGAATTCTTCCCTTTCTCCTGCCACCTCGGTCTCTTCTTCTGCTGGTTGTTATAGAACACTTGATCATCGGCAAATTGAATTTCCACCTTCTCAGTACATCAAAAAAGCTTTTAATAACTTTTTAACTCACGAGAAGCTAAAGCCCTTCGATATTTTGGCTTTAATCCTGAGTAAAAACGATTGATTTAACTATCAAGGTCTCGGATAAAATTTGAAGCATACCTTTCCAATCGAGTGAACCTTTCTTCATAGGAAGCCATTGAGTCTTCCTCTTGCCTCAATTCCAAGAATTGTTTTTCAATCCTAAGTCGAACAGCTTTAGGAAAATACTTCTCAAGAAACATACCTTTGAATTCATCCCAGACAAGAGCATCAATCTCATAAGCATCCCAGATATTTTTAACCATCGAACACCACTGATCTGCTTCACCCTACAAACGGTAAATAGCAAGACTAACCTTTTGATTGTCTGAACAACCCATGACATCGAAAATATCCTCCAGTGCTTTAATCCACCCTTCAGCTAGCACAGGGTCAGATGATCCCCTGAATGATGGGGGATGTTGCCTCATGAAATGACCCACCACTGACATGTTCCTCTGTTGTTGATCTGGATGACCTCGTGCATGGATACCACCACCATTTATCGGTTGAGTCAACTGTGCCATTACTACAACAAACTATTCAGTTCAAATTCCGACCATCTCAGGATGCTGATTCGGAAGGTTATTTCCTTCTGTATGCCTTCCTAGCACTCCTTCCCTGTTTCCTCTGCGGAAAACCATTCTGAACAAACTTGTCTTAGATGAAGCAAAATGGTAATCTTCAAATGGTATATAATTTCAATTTGACCATAAAAAAAATATTTTTGGATAATCATTTAATAAAAATCTAACTCTTAAAGTTATCTAAACCGATGTCTGATACCAAATATAAGGCCCCAGCCTTAAACCTTGCTTAATCTTGAGTAATTATAAGATTACACATTGATATAAAAACATTATGAAAACCATTTTCGATACCAAAATAAAAGAAAAGTAAAACAGGGTATTTATTTTTCTTTTTTTAAAAAAAGTATGGCTTGTAGAGGAAGCCGAAACTCAAATAATGGTCACGGAGGCAGAGAAGTCGTTGTCGCCGCATACGTACGGAAAAAACAATCCTTTTTGTCATTTACTAAAACGCTTTGTATAGAAAAATCTTCCTTTTGGATAAACGTAAAAGTAAAGTGGTTTATACACCATATAAAAGAAGGTTGTTTATAAAATAAAATATGCCTCAATGAAAGGAGATTGAGATGAAGTCCCATACCTCGGGTCCGACTTGACTCGATCGTTCTTTAACCTCCTGAATAATAAACATGAGTTAATTAATAATTACTTAAGAACCTTTTTCAAGTTCATTATTCCTTTTATATCACTTATTACCATGTCATTAACACTATGTAATTATTTAAGTTATTAACAGTCGTTTTAAAGATCATTGGAACTTGAGTAAAAAATAAACACTTTATAATTACAAGTTGTTCATGTATCCATTATATCCAGAGTCATACTCATGATTTAGATATCATATATATAATATATATCCAGTATATACATTCATTTATAATATTACATAATCATTTAGAGGTAATAAATGAAATGCACCATTCATAGAGATGGTAAACCGTAGGTACGCATGAACGCTACTTTCATTTCTATTTTGTATTTTATGGAATGGAATCATAATGATATAAAGGAAAATTATAATTCCATTATAATATCATATATAATATCATTAATTACATCCTTTATACATCCCACATATGGAATTAATGAATAAAATCACTTTGAGGGGGTGGTAGTCCGCACTTCCTAAAATGAATATATCGCGTTTACCCATAATGAAAACCATACAGGTATGCCATAAATGAAAAATACATAAGCTTAAGTAAAACATAAACATATTATATATCATATATAAATATATTGAAATCATAATGGCCACATTTTAAGGTGTTATATGAGTGTTGAACAATCATCGTTTCGTGAGGTAGAAATTCACCATCCACAGAAACAGTATGTTCTTTAACCATTAGATGTAGGTGTGTGTAAGTGTATCTAGAATCCTTCTTATAAAAACATCATATTATATTGAATATACTGGTGTTGTTACAAAATAAGAGAATAAAAAGAGTTTAGGGGGTTGGAGAAGAAAAATAAAACATAAGAACACAAGAGAAGACACTTCCTTTAAATCAGGTAACTCTTTTGGATTTGAGCTCAAAGGCTTTCTTGGGAAGAATTATGCCCAAATTGAGGCTTCTAAGAGTTATAGAGGTATTTGGAGAGACAAAATGGTCTGTGGTTGGCCGAGCCAAAGGCTTTGTAAGTGTGGGTAAGGTGGTAGAGGTGGCGGCCTTTTATAAGAGGAGAGGAGGGGCACTCTTGGAATGTTACAAAGGGTACTTTATTATAAAATGATTTTCGGATTTAAAAGGTCCCAGAATTATAAATTTCGAGGATAAGGTGATAAGAGTTATAAAAACACCCATCCAATAGGTTTTTGACAAGTTTAGGTCTTATATTTTACATTATGTTTTCATTTTATTTAAATCATTAAATAATGAGGTAATCGCTGCATCATCATGATGTCATAAATAATTTAATTTATTTAATGTCTAAAAATTTTTCAAAAAATACTATGATGTAGTAAATATTTTTATATTTCCAATGACTATTTATAGTCAAAAATCTGAATTGTATAACCCCATTTAAAAAGGGTTTTAGTAAAACAACTCATGTTTGTGTCATTTTTACTATTACATTAAATAAAAAGATATTAATGTCATTTTCCTTCCAAAGTGGCTCCATGGGGTCCCCAAGTTTACCCATGGATTTTCTTGGTCGGACATGAGACATACAATAAGGGTAAGACATGTGTCATGTTCATTTCATATTATTAAAACATTATTCTTACCTTAAATTACAATAATTACCTCTAATCGTGATTAAAAACATAAAATTTACTATTCACCAAAAAATTATTTTAATCCCATAGAACCACATTTTACATTTTAATGAAAACCATGTATGTAGGATTTTTGAAATTCAAAACACAAAACTGGTAAAGTTTCATTTAAATGAAAAATCAGTTTTTAAGTACCACTTAGTGGTTTCACTATTCATCAAAAATTGAAGTTTTTCAGAAAAATACAAAAACTTCACCCTAAGCTATATTTGATATTCCAAATTCAAAAATGATTTCTATTTTACAAAATTCAAAACATATAAGTTAAATTAATTAACTTAATAATTAATTCCCACTGTTAGAGAAAATAGCGTGTTTTTATGAAACAATAAGTATCAAAAGATTGACACTAGTTTAAGTCCCATTTCAAAGTGAAATTAATTCGAACGACCACTATTAGATTAAATGGTAAAAATATATTCTAATTTAACTTTAAAAAAATTCAAAAGAAAATCTAATCATACAAATAAATTAGATAAAAAAGAGGTTTTGAATTAAAATACAACATTTTTCACTATTCATTAAAAAAATGAACTTTATCAGAAAAATACCAAAAATTTACCCAAAGTAAATTTCAATGTCCCAATCATAATGAATAAGTTTATTTCGACAAATAGAGATGATAAAATTTTAAAAATTTTGATTTAAAAATGGTTTTCCATCAGAAGGCAGTAAAACAATCTTTTAAAAATATAAGTGTATTCCATGCTTAAGATTGGATTTATTCTCATTTTAAGCCTCTAAAACACTAACTAATTCATTATTAGACATAGATAAAAATATCTATTATTCATTACTTACTTGGGATGTTACATCCTTCCCCCCTTTAGAAAATTGTGTCCCCGCAATTTATTTACTTATCGAATAAGTGGGGGTATTTAGCCTTCATTGCATTTTCGGATTCCCATGTTGCCTCTTAAATCATGTGGTTTTTCCACAAAACCATTACCTGATGAATCAACTTATTCCGTAACAGTTCCTCCCTGTGGTCAAGAATCTGGACCAATTGTTCCTCATAAGTTCGGTTCTCTTCCAGCTGAACTACCTCTGGACTCAAAACATGAGATGGATCTGACATATACTTTCTCAACATAGAAACATGAAAAACATTATGTACCTGAGATAAACTCGGAGGTAAAGCCACTCGCTATGCAACTGATCCAACTCTCTCCAAAATTTCATATGGTCCAATGATCCTTGGACTCAACTTTCCTTTCTTACAAAATCGTATCACACTTTTCAATGGTGATACTTTGAGAAAAACATGAGCACCTACCTCAAAATAGAGATCCTTCCTCCTCTTGTCTACATAACTCTTCTGCCTACTCTGAGCTGTTCTCATCGCTTTCTGTATCATCTGAACGTTTTCTGCCAACTCTTCTACCAATTCTGGTCCCATCAACTTCCTTTCACCCATTTCATCCCAAAAAGCTGGAGTTCGACACTGCTTCCCATATAATGCCTCAAAGGGTTCCATCTGCATACTAGAATGAAAACTGTTATTATAATAAAACTCAACCTAAGAAATATGTTGGTCCCAACTTCCCTGAAAATCCATCGAACTAGAACGTAACATATCCTCCAAAGTCTGAATTGATCGTTCTGACTGCCCATATGATTGAGGATGAAAAGTGGTACTAAAATTTAATTCAGTACCCAATGACTTCTGAAGGACTTTCCAAATGTTAAAAGTGAACCTGGGATCACTGTCATATACAATGGAGAGAGGAACTCCATGTAACCTAACTATCTCTTTAAGATAGAAACGGGAAAGTTGATCTAGGGAAAAATTATCTCGTATAGCAAGGAAATGAGTAGATTTAGTCAATCGGTCAACAATAACCCAGATTTCATTATTACCTCGAGATGTCTTTGATAATCCCACAAAAAAGTCCATGGATGTATTCTACCATTTCCACTATGGCACTGGTAAAGGCTGAAGAATACCATTTGGCAACTGCCGCTCTTCTTTAACCTGTTGAGAAGTCAAATACTTTACAGTAAAATCAGCAATATCCCTTTTCATTCCGTCCCACCAGTAATACTCCTGAAGATCTCTTTACATATTAGTACTACCAGGATGGAATGAAAACGGAGAACTATGAGCCTCACATAAAAAATATCTCTTCAACTGTGAATCACAAGGCACACACAATCTCTTCCCAAATCTGAAAACACAATCATTATCAATGTTGAATTGAGGTAACTTACCCTCCTGAACCAGCTCTACCTTTTTCTGCAACTCACTGTCTTGCTTCTACGCTTGCTTAATTTTTTCTGATAGAAAATATTTCCCTGATACCTGAAACAAAATATAAGAACATCCTGCACCAAAAACTTCTATGCCAAATTTCATCAAATCCTTAACCAAAGGATCACGTTCCAAATGCAACATTGTTAATGAAGCATTACTTTTTCGACTCAAAGCATCATCCACTTTATATTTTTTCTTTGATGGTAATTAATTGTACAATAATAATCCTTGATTAATTCTAGCCATCTCCTCTGTCTCATGTTCAATTATTTCTGAGTGAATATATACTTTAAACTTTTGGGATCGGTATATATTTCACACTTTACTCCATGAAAATTATGCCTCTAAATTTTTAAAGAAAAAACTACAAAAACTAATTCCAAATCATGTGTAGGGTAATTTACCTCATGAGTTTTCAACTGTCGTGAAGCATACGCAATTACATAATCATTCTGCATTAGGAAACAACCAAGTCCTTTCAATGAAGCATCATTGTAGATAACAAACTCACCATTCCTGGAAGGTAGTTCCAAAACTGAAGCATTCACCAATCTTATTTTCAATTCCTGAAAACAATAATCACATTATTTTGTCCATATAAACTTAACACCTTTCCGAGTTAGCTTAGTCATTGGACTAGAAAACCGTGAAAAATTTCTAACAAACCTTCGGCAATAGCCTGCCAAACCAAGGAAACCATGAATCTCAGTTACATTTGTGGGTCTTGGCCATTCTTCAACAACCTTTTATTTGCAGGATCAACAGTTATATCATCCTTAGAAACAATATGACCAAGGAAATAAATTTGTTGCAACCATAACTCACACTTGCTGAATTTCCCATACAATTTCTTTTCATTCAAGGTTTGCAAAATAACCCTTAAATGTCTATCATGCTCCTCTTTACTTTTAGAAAGCACGAAAATATCATCAATGAAAACCACCACAAACTTATCCATGAACTCATGGAAAATTATTTCCATTAATTCCATGAATACAGCAGGTGCATTGGTTAGCCCAAAAGGCCTTACTACAAATTCATAATGGCCATATCTTGTACGAAACACAGTCTTCGGAACATCTTCTTCATTTACCTTCAGCTGATTGTACCCCGATCTCAGGTCAATCTTTGAAAAATACTGAGCTCCCTAGAGCTGATCAAACAAATCATCGATATGAGGAAAAGGATATTTGATCTTAATAGTGATGTTATTCAAGGCTCTATAATCAATGCAAAGTCTCATAGAACCATTTTTCTTTTTAACAAATAAAACAGGAGCACCCCATTGTGATGTTCTAGGTCAAATGAAAACTTTCTCTAATAAATCTTCCAATTTATCCTTAAACTATAGAAGTTAAAGTTGATCCATTCGATAAGGGGGTTTTGAAATTGGCTTAGCATCAGGAACTAAGTCTACAGTAAACTAAACTTCTCGGTCTGGTATTATTTCAGGCAACTCATCAAGAAAAACATCAGGATACTCATTTACCACTGGCACATCATTAATCTGAACAGTTCCCTTGTTTTCAACAATATGTGCAAGGTAACATTCATTTCCATATTTTACAAGTTTCTCAGCATCTTGATATGTTATCAATAGTAAGGGTTCATTCATGTACAAAAACTGAAAGTCTTTTTGAAAATAAACTTCTTTAGCTCTACAATCAATCATAGCATGGCAAATAGAGAGGCAATCAATACCCAGGATAACATCAAAATCTAATAGAGGTAAAACAATAAGGTTTGCAAGTAGGTTCTTTCCACGGATAAGGATAGGAAGATTCTTATTAATTCTTTTTACCTCAACATTTCCCCCGAGTGTTTTTACAACACGTTCAGGAGTCATTTCATGAGATGGTATTCCCATTTTACTAGAAATTTTTTCAGAGATGAAAGAATGTGTAGACCCCAAATCAAACAACGCACTGGAATAATTTTAAAAAAATAAAAAAAGTACCTGATACAACTTCATTTGATGGCTCGACATCTGCTAAAGTAGTTGTAAAGGAGTTCACCACCACTTTCTGCTTGTAGTCTAACTGCTTATCATCACTCGAGTTCTTTGTCAGACACTCATTTGCATAGTGACCCATCTCATTGCACTTAAAACATTTCACTAACTGTAAATAAAATTTGTACTTACCATCACCTTGATCTTTTTCAGTGCAATCACGAGCCTTATGTCCTATCGTACCACATCGGTAGCACTTTCCAGAATTCAGAAGACATTCCCCAGCATGCCTTTTCCCACATTTATCACAAACTGGAAACTTAGTTTTCTTAACATCAGTCCTTTTTGAATAATTCTTCCCTTTCTCCTACCACCTCAGTCTCTTCTTCTGGTGGTTGTTATAGAACACTTGATCATCGGCAAACTCCATTTCCACCTTCTCAGTACATCGAAAAAGATTTTCATAACTTTTTAACTCATGAGAAGCTAAAGCCCTTCGATATTTTGGCTTTAATCCTGAGTAAAAACGATTTATTTTACTATCAAGGTCTCAGATAAAATTTGGTGCATACCTTGCCAATCGAGGAAACCTTTCTTCAAAGGTAGCCACTGAGTCTTCCTATTGCCTTAATTCCAAGAATTGTTTTTCTATCCTAAGTCGAACAGGTTTAGGAAAATACTTCTCAAGAAACATACCTTTGAATTCATCCCAGTCAAGATAATCAATCTCATCAGCATCCCTGATATTTTTAACCATTGACCACCACTGATCTGCTTCACCCTGCAAACAGTAATTAATAATACTAACCTTTTGATTCTATGAACACCCCATGACATCGAAAATCTTCTCCAGTTCTTTAATCCACCATTCATCTTGCACAGGGTCAGATGATCCTCTGAATGATGGGGGACGTTTCCTCATGAAATGTTCCACCACTGACATGTTCCTCTGCGGTTGATCTGGCTGATCTCATGCATGGATACCAACACCATTTATCTCTTGATTCAACTTCACCATTACTGCAACAAACTGTTCAGTTCCAATTCCGACCATCTCAGGATGCTGATTCGGAAGGTTATTTTCTTCTGTATGCCTTCCTATCACTGCTTCGCTGTTTTATCTACGGAAAACCATTTTGAACAATCATGTCTTAGATGAAGCAACATGGTAATCTTAAAATTCTATATAATTTCTATTTGACCATAAAAAAAATATTTTCGGATAATCATTTTATAAAATTCTAACTCCTTAAGTTTTCTAAACAGACCTCTGATACCAACTATAAGGCCCCAGACTTAAACCATACTTAATCTTGAGTTATTAAAAGAATACGCATTGATATAAAAACACTATGAAAACCATTTGAAATACCAAAATAAAAGAAAAGTAAAAACATGATTTTTCTTTTTCTTTTTTTAAAAAATGTATGGCTTGTAGAGGAAGCCGAAACTCAAATAATGGTCACCGCGGCGGAGAAGTCGTTGTCACCGCATATGCACGACAAAAACACTCCCTTTTGTCATTTAGTAAAATTATTCATATAAAAAAAGATTCCATTTGGATAAATGTAAAAGTCAAAGGGGATTATACACCGTATAAAAGAAGGTTGTGTATAAAACAAAATATGCCTTAATGAAAGGAGATTGAGATGAAGTCTCATACCTTAGGTCCAACTTGACTCGATCGTTCTTTAACCTCCTAAATAATAAACATGAGTTAATTTATACTTGTTTAAGAACCTTTTTCAAGTTCATTATTCCTTTTATATCACTTATTACCATGTCATGAACAGTATGTAATTATTTAAGTTATTAACGGTTGTTTTAACGATCATTGGTACTTGAGTCAAAAATAAACTCTTTATAATTACAATTTGTTCATGTATCCATTATATCCAGAGTTATACACATGATTAAGATATCATATATATCATATATATACAGTATATACATGAATTTATAATATTACATAATCATTTAGTGGTAAGAAATGAAATGCACCGTTCATGGAGACGGTAAGTCGTACGTACACATGAACGCTACTTTCATTTCCATTTCATATTTTATGGAATAGGATCATAATGATATAAAGGTATATTATAATTACATTATAATATCATATATAATATCATTAATTACATCCTTTATATGTCCCATATATGTCATTAACGAATCAAGTCACTTTGAGGGGGCGGTAGTCCGCACTTCCTAAATTGAAGATATCGCGTTTACCCATAATGGGAACGATAAAGGTATGCCATAAATGAAAAATAAAAAAGCTTAAGTAAAACATAAACATGTTATATAACATATATAAATATGGTGACATCATAATGGCCAACTTTGGAGGTGTTATATGAGTGTTGAACAATAATCATTTCGTGAGGCAGAAATTCGGCATCCACAGAAACAGTATGTTTTATAACCATTAGATGTAGGTGTGTATAAGTGTAGCTCGAATCATTTTTATAAAAACATACTAGTATATTGAGGATATTGGTGTTGTTACAAAAGAAAGTAATAAAAAGATTTTATAGGGTTGGAGATTCAAAATAAAACATAAGAACACAAGAGAAGACACTGCCTTTAAATCGTGTAACTCTTTTTGATTTGAGCTCAAAGGCTTACTTGGGAAGACTTCTGCCCAATGTGAGGATTATAAGAGTTATATAGGGATGTGTAGAGACAAAATGGTCAGGGGTTGGCCGAGCCAAAGGCTTTGGAATTTTGGGTAAGGTGGTAGATGTGGGGGCCTTTTATAAGAGGAGAGGAGGGGCACTCTTGGAAAGTTACAAAAGGATACTTTATTATAAAATGATTTTCGAATTTAAAAGGTCCCACAATAATAAATTTAGAAGATAAGGTGATAAGGGTTCGAAAACCACCCATCTGATAGGTTTTTGACAAGTGTAGGTCTTAGAATTTACATTATATTTTTATTTTATTTAAATCGTTAAATAATGAGGTAATCGCTGCATCATCATGATGTCATAAATAATTTAATTTATTTAATGTCTAAAAATTATGAAAAAAATACTATGATGTAGGAAATATTTTTAGATTTCCAATGACTATTTTTATTAAAAACTATGACTTGTATAAACCCATTTAATATTTTTTTAGTAAAACAACTCCTGTTTGTGTCATTTTTACATTTACATTAAATAAAAAGATATTAATGTCATTTTCCTTCCAAAGTGGCTCCATGGGGTCACCAAGTTGACCCATGGATTGTCTTGGGAGGCCATGACACATCCAATAAGGGTAGGACAAGTGTCAAGTTTATTTCATATTATTAAAACATTATTCTTACCATAAATTACACTAATTACCTCTAATAGCGATTAAAAACATAAAAGTTACTATTCACCAAAAAAATTATTTTAATCCCATTGAAACACAATTTACATCATAATAATAACCATGTATGTCGGATTTTTGAAATTCAAAACACAGAATTGTTAAAGTTTCATTTAAACAAAAAATCAATTTTTAAGTACCACTTAGTGGTTTCACTATTCATCAAAAATTGAAATTTTCAAAAAAATACCAAAACTTCACCCTAAGCTATATTTGATATTCCGAATTCAAAAATGATGTCTATTTTACAAAATTCAAAACATATAAGTTACATTAATTAATTTAATAATTAATTCCCGCTGTCAGAGCAAATAGCGGGTTTTTATGAAACAATAAGTATCAAAAGATTGACACTAGTTTAAGGCCAATTTCAAAGGGAAATTAATTCCAACGAACACTATTTGATTAAATGGTAAAAATATATTATAATTTAACTTTAAAACAAATTCAAAAGATAATATAATCATATAAATAAAATAGATTAAAAGAGGTTTTGAATTAAAATACAACATTTTTCACTATTCATTAAAAAATGAACTTTATCGGAAAAATACCAAAATTTACCCAAAGTAAATTTAAATGTCTCAATCATAAAGAATAAGTTTATTTCGACAAATAGAGCTTATAAAATTTCCAAAAGATTGATTTAAAAATGTTTTTCCATCAAAAGGTAGTAAAACAATCTTTTAAAAATATTAGTGTATTCCATGCTTAAGATTGGATTTATTCTAGTTTTAAGCCTCTAAAACAATATCTAATTAATTATTAGACATAGATAAAAATATATATTATTCATTACTTACTTGGGATGTTACATCCTTCCCCCACTTTAGAAAATTTCGTCCCAGCAATTTATTTACTTATCGAATAAGTGGGGGTATTTAGCCCTCATTGCATTTTCAGATTCCCATGTTGTCTCTTCAATCATGTGGTTTTTCCACAAAACCTTTACTTGATGAATCACCATATTCCATAACACATACTCCTTGTGGTCAAGAATCTGGACCGGTTGTTCCTCATATGATAGGTTCTCTTCCAACTGAACTACCTCTAGACTCAAAACATGAGTTGGACCTGGCATATACTTTCCTAACATCCAAACATGAAAAATATTGTGTACCTGAGATAAACTCGGAGATAAATCCACTTGGTATGCAACTGATCTACCTCTATCCATAATTTCATATGTTCCAATGAACCTTGGACTCAGCTTTCCTTTCTTATCAAATCGCATCACATTTTTCCATGGTGATACTTTGAGAAAAACATGATCACCTACCCCAAAAGAGAGATCCTTCCTCCTATTGTCTGCATAACTCTTCTGCCTACTCTGAGCTGTTCTCATGTGTTTCTGTATCAACTGAACGTTTTCTGCCGACTCTTCTACCAATTCTGGTCCCATAAACTTCCTTTCACCCACTTCATCCCAAAAAGCTGGAGTTCGACACCGCTTCCCATATAATTCCTCAAATGGTTCCATCTGTATACTGGAATGAAAACTGTTATTATAAGAAAACTCAACCAAAGAAAGATGTTGGTCCCAACTTCCCTGATAATCCATCGAACAAGCACATAGCATATCCTCCAAAATTCTGAATTTTTCTTTCTGACTTCCCATCTGATTGAGGATGAAAAGTTATACTAAAATTTAATTCAGTACCCAACGTCTTATGAAGGCCTTTACAAAAGTTAGAAGTGAAGCTGGGATCACGGTCAGATACAATGGAGTGAGAAACTCCATGTAACCTGACTATCTCTAAGATATAGAAATGGGAAAGTTGATCTAGGGAAAAATTATCTCGTATAGCAAAGAAATGAGCATATTTAGTCAATCGATCAACAATAACCCAGATTGTATTATTATCTCAAGATGTCTTCGGTAATCCCACAACAAATTCCATGGATATATTCTCCCATTTCCACTCTGGCACTGGTAAAGGCTGAATCATCCCTTTTGGTAACTGCCTCTCTACTTTAACTTGTTGAAAAGTCAAACAATTTACAGTAAAATCAGCAATATCCCTTTTTATTTAGTCCCACCAGTAATACTGCCGAAGTTCTTTGTACATCTTAGTACTTCCAGGATGGACTAAAAACGGAGAACTATGAGCTTCACATAACAAATCTCTCTTCAACTGTGAATCAAAAGGAACACACAATCTCTTCCCAAATCTCAAAACACAATCATTATCAATGTTGAATTCAGGAAACATACCCTGATGAACCAGCTCTACCTTTTTCTACAACTCGCTGTCTTTCTTCCATGCTTTCTTAATTCTGTCTGATAGAGAAGATTTCAATTATACCTGAAACAAAACATAAGAACATCCTACACCAAAAACTTCTATTCCAAATTTCATCAAATCCTTAACCAAAGGATCACGTTCCAAATGCAACATTGTTATTGAAGCATTAATTTTTCGACTCAAAGCATCATCCACTTTATTTGCTTTTCCCGGATGGTAATGAATTGTACAATCATAATCCTTGATTAATTCTAGCCATCTCCTCGGTCTCATGTTCAATTATTTCTGAGTGAATAAATACATTAAACTTTTGAGATCGGTATATATTTCACACTTTACTCCATACAAATGATGCCTCCAAATTTTTAAAGCGAAAACTACAACAGCTAATTCCAAATCATGTGTAGGGTAATTTACCTCATGGGTTTTCAACTGTCGTGAAGCATAAGCAATTACCTGATCATTCTGCATTAGGACACAACCAAGTCCTTTCAATGAAGCATCACTGTAGATAACAAACTCACCATTCCTGGAAGGTAGTTCCAAAACTGGAGCATTCACCAATCTTATTTTCAATTCTTGAAAACAATCATCACATTCTTTTGTCCAGATAAACCTAACACCCTTCCGAGTTAGCATAGTTATTGGACTAGATAACTGTGAAAAATTTATAACAAACCTTCGGTAATAGCCTGTCAAACCAAGGAAACTACGAATCTCAGTTACATTTGTGGGTCTTGGCCATTCTTCAACAACCTTTGTTTTTGCAAGATCAACAGTTGTCCCATCTTTATAAAAAATATGACCAAGGAAAGAAATTTATTGCAACCAAAACTCACACTTGCTGAATTTCCCATACAATTTCTTTTCTTTCAAGGTTTGCTAAATAACCTTTAAATATCTTTCATTCTCCCCTTTACTTTTAGAAAACACCAAAATATCATCATATAAAACCACAATAAAATTATCCAACAAATCATTAAAAATTCTTTTCATTAATTCCATGAATACAGTAGGTTCATTGGTTAGCGAAAAAGGCATTACTACATAATCATAATGGCCATATCTTGTACGAAATGCAGTCTTTGGAACATCTTCTTCCTTTACCTTCAGCTGATGGTACCCCGATCTCTGGTCAATCTTTGAAAAATACTAAGCTCCCTAGATCTGATCAAACAAATCATCGATATGAGGAAAAGGATATTTGTTCTTAACAGTGATGTTATTCAATGCTCTATAATCAATGAAATGTCTCATAGAACCATATTTCTTTTTAACAAATAAAACAGGAGCACCCCGTGGTGATGTCCTAGGTCGAATGAAATCTTTCTCAAATAAATCTTGCAATTGCTCCTTCAACTCTAAAAGTTCAATTTGAGCCATTAGATAAGGGGGTTTTGAAATTGGCTTGGCATCAGGAACTAATTCTATAGTAAACTCAACTTCCCGATCTGGTATTCTTCCAGGCAACTTATCAGGAAAAACATCAGGATACTCATTTACCACTGGCACTTCATTAATATAAACAGTTCCCTTATTTTCAACAATATGTGCAAGGTAACATTCATTTCCATATTTTACATGTTTTTCAGCCTCTTGATATGTTATCAACAGTAAGGGTTCATTCTTGTACAATAACTGAATGAAATTTTGAAAAGAAACATCTTTAGCTCTATAATCAATCTTATCATGGTAAATAGAGATCCAATCCATACCCAGGATAACATCAAACTCTACTAGAGGTAAAACAATAAGGTTTTCAAGTAGGTTCTTTCCACGGATAAGGATAGGAAGATTCTTATAAATTCATTTTTACTCAACATTTCCCCCAGGTGTTTTTACCACAAGTTCAGGACTTATTTCTTGAGATGGTATTCCCATTTTACGAGAAAAGTTTTCAGAGATGATAGAATGTGTAGACCCCGAATCAAACAACACACTGGCATAATATGAAAAAACAAACAAATTACCTGATACAACATCATTTGATGGCCCGACATCTGCTGAAGTAGTGGAAAAGGATTTCACAACCCCTTTCTTCTTGTAGTCAAACTGCTTCCCATCAACTGAGCTCTTTTTCGGAAACTCATTTGCATAGTGACCCATCTCATTGTAATTAAAACATTTCACTAATCGTAAATAATATTTTGATTTACCAACACCTTGATCTTTTTCAGTGCAATCACGAGCCTTTTGTCCAATCTTACCACATCGGTAGCACTTTCCAAAATTTAGAAGACATCCCCATCATGCATTTTCGCACATTTATCACAAACTAGAAACTTAGTTTTCTTACCATCAGACCTTTTTGAAGAATTCTTCCCTTTCACCTGCCACCTCGGTCCCTTCTTCTGTTGGTTGTTATAGAACACTTGATCACCGGGAAACTCCATTTCCACCTTCTTAGTAAATCGAACAAGAATTTAATAACTTTTGAACTCATGAGAAGCTAAAGCCCTTCGATATTTTGGCTTTAATCCCAAGTAAAAATGATTGATTTTACTATCAAGGTATCGGATAAAATTTTGAGCATACCTTGCCAATCGAGCGAACCTTTCTTCATAGGCAGCCACTGAGTCTTCCACTTGCCTCAATTCCAAGAATTGTTTTTCCATCCTTAGTCGAACAACATTAGGAAAATAATTCTCAAGAAACATACCTTGGAATTCATCCCAGTCAAGAGCATCAATCTCATTAGCGTCCCTGATATTTTTAACCATCGACCACCACTGATCTGCTTCAACCTCCAAACGGTAAATAACAAGACTAGCCTTTTGTTTTTCTGAACACCCCATGACATAGAAAATCTTCTCCAGTGCTTTAATCCACCCTTCAGCTAGCACAGGGTCAGATGATCCTCTGAATGATGGGGGATGTTGCCTCATGAAATGTTCCACCACTGACATGTTCCTCTGCGGTTGATCTAGTTGATCTCGTGCATGGATACCACCACCATTTATCGCTTGAGTCAACTACGCCATTACTGCCAAAAACTATTCAGTTCCAATTCCGACCATCTCAGGATGCTGATTCAGAAGGTTATTTCCTTCTATTTCCCTTCCTAGCACTACTTCCATGTTTCCTCTGCCATAAACCATTCTGAACAAACATGTCTTAGATGAAGCAACATGGTAATCTTCAATTACTATATCATTTCAATTTGACCATAAAAAAATATTTTTGGATAATCATTTAATAATATTCTAACTCTTAAAGTTATCTAAACTTACCTCTGATACCAACTATAAGGCCCCAGCATTAAACCTTACTTAATCTTGAGTTATTACAAGATTACACATTGATATAAAAACATTATGAAAACCATTTTCAATATAAAAATAAAAGAAATTAAAACAGGGTATTTATTTTTCTTTTTTAAATATGTATGACTTGTAGAGGAAGTCAAAACTCAAATAATGGTCACGGCGACAGAGAAGTCATTGTTGCCGCATACATGCAACAAAAACATTATCTTTTTTCATTTAGTAAAACGCTCCGTATAAAAAAATATTCCTTTTGGATAAACGTAAAAGTCAAAGGATTTTATACACCATATAAAAGAAGGTTGTGTATAAAACAAAATATGCCTCAATGAAAGGGGATTGAGACAAAGTCCCATACCATGGGTCCGACTTGACTCGATCTTTCTTTAACCTCCTGAATAATAAACTTGAGTTAATTTATACATGCTTAAGAACCTTTTTCAAGTTCATTATTCCTTTTATATCACTTATTACCATGTCATGAACACTATGTAATTATTTAAGTTATTAACGGTCGTTTTAATGATCATTGGTAATTGATTCAAAAATAAACTCTTTATAATTACAAGTTGTTCATGTATCCATTATATCCAGAGTTATACTCATGATTTAGATATCATATATATCATATATATCCAGTATATACATGCATTTATAATATTACATAATCATTTAGAGGTAAGAAATGAAATGCACCGTTCATGGAGACGGTAAGCCGTACGTACGCATGAACGCTACTTTCATTTCTATTTCATATTTTATGGAATAGAATAACAATGATATAAAGGTATATTATAATTAAATTATAATATCAAATATAATATCATTAATTAAATCTTTTATACATCCCACATATGGCATTAACAAATCAAATCACATTGAGGGGGAGGTAGTCCGCACTTCCTAAAATGAAGATATCATGTTTACCCATAATGGAAACCATAAAGGTATTCCATAAATGAAAAATACAAAAGCTTAAGTAAAACAGAAAAATATTATATATCATATATAAATCTATTAACATCTTAATGTCCACCTTTGAAGGTGTTATATGAGTGTTGAACAATCATCATTTCGTGAGGCAGAAATTTTCCATCCACAAAAACAATATGTTCTTTAACCATTAGATGTAGGTGTGTGTAAGTGTAGCTCGAATCCTTCTTATAACAACATCCTAGTATATTTAATATACTGGTTATGTTACAAAATAAAGGAATAAAAATAGTATAGGGGGTTGGAGAAGAAAAATAAAATATAATAACACAAGAGAAGACACTACCTTTAAATCGGGTAACTCTTTTTGATTTGAGGTCAATGGCTTCCTTGGGAAGACTTCTACCCAAAGTGAGGCTTCTAAGAGTTATAGAGGGATTTGGAGAGATAAAATGGGCTGGGGTTGTCTAATCCAAAGTCTTTGGAAGTGTTGGTAAGGTGGTAGATGTGGGGGCCTTTTATAAGAGGAGAGGAGTGGTACTATTGGAAAGTTACAAAAGGATACTTTATTATAAAATGATTTTTGGATTTAAAAGGTCCCACGATTATAAGTTTCTAGGATAAGGTGATAAGGTTTTGAAAACCACCCATACAATAGGTTTTTGACAAGGGTAGGTCTTAGATTTTACATTATTTTTTCATTTTATTTAAATCATTAAATAACGAGGTAATCGCTGCATCATCATGATGTCATAAATAATTTAATTTATTTAATGTCTAAAAATTATGAAAAAAATAATATGATGTACGAAATAATTTTATATTTCCAATGACTATTTATAGTCAAAAATCTGACTTGTATAACCCCATTTAAAAATTATTTTAGTAAAACAACTCATGTTTGTGTCATTTTTATTTTTACATTAAATAAAAAGATATTAATGTCATTTTCCTTCCAAAGTGGCTCCACAGGGACCCCAAGTTGACCCATAGATTGTCTTGGTCGGCCATGACACATCCAATATAGTTAGGACATGTGTCAAGTTCATTTCATATTACTAAAACATTATTCTTACCGTTAATTACACTAATTACCACTAATCGCGATTAAAAACTTAAAAGTTACTATTCACCAAAAACTCTCATTGAACCACATTTTATTTCTTAATGAAAACCATGTATGTCAGATTTTTGAAATTAAAAACACAGAAGTGGTAAAGTTTCATTTAAACGAAAAATCAGTTTTTTAAGTACCACTTAGTGGTTTCACTATTCATCAAAAATTGAAGTTTTTAAGAAAAATATCAAAACATCACCCTAATCTATATTTGATATTCCAAATTCAAAAATGATGTCTATTTTACAAAATTAAAAACATATATGTAACATTAATTAATATAATAATTAATTCCCGCTGTCAGAGCAAATAGCGTGTTTTTATGAAACAATAAGTATCAAAAGATTGACGCTAGTTTAAGTCCAATTTCAATGTGAAATTAATTCCAACGAACACTATTGAATTAAATGGTAGAAATATATTCTAATTTAAATTTAAAACCACATCAAAAGATAATCTAATCATATAAATAAATTATATTAAAAAGAGGTTTTGAATTAAAATACAACATTTTTCACTATTCATTAAAAAAAACGAACTTTATCGAAAAAATACCAAAAATTTACCAAAAGTAAATTTCAATGTCCCAATCATAAAGAATAAGTTTATTTCGACAAATAGAGCTTATAAAATTGTAAAACGTTTGATTTAAAAATGGTTTTCCATCAAAAGGTAGTAAAATAATCTTTTAAAAATATTAGTGTATTCAATGCTTAAGATTGGATTTATTCTCATTTAAAGCCTCTAAAAACTATCTAATTCATTAGTAGACATAGATAAAAATATATATTATTCATTACTTACTTGGGATGTTACATAATATATTTTTGACATTATGAATTCATAAATGAAATTTATTTTTACAAATTAAATTTCTATGATTTTTTAAAATTAATTTATTATTTTTCATAAGAATGAAAATGCAGCTCCATTATGAAAATAGTATTTTTAAACATATAAATACATTACCAAAAATTATATATCTTATCATAAAAATATAACGCCCCGACCCCAGCTACCCAGAGTCAGTGCATTACTTTGTAACATTGGCATGATCACAAAAGATCAAGTATCGAAAGACCGATTAGTTTAGTAGCCTTGGAAACACTAGATACATTAGTAAATGTTATATTACATCATAAAGTGAAAAACTAATAACAAAGTCTTCATAGTCCACACTCATATCCTCTTCTGAATATCCCTGCAGGTCATTCATAAAATACATCATCACATCCTAGAAAATATTAAAACATTGAAAGGGGTGAGCTCAGATGCTCAGTAAGGATAACAACATTGCGGAAGCTTTCATAAATAAACATAAACATTTAAGGCAATGTATAACTAAAAAAAGCCTTTTAAACTTGAACATCAACATATCATGACAAAAGTAAAAATGAGATAATGCCATTTACTTCTTCACAGGGATATTCTACTGGTCGAATAATCACATGCAATATCAATAACCACATTCATAATGATGGAATGTATAATTCCAGACATTCTGAAACATTTTGTCAAGGCCTCGGCCAAGAAGTCTAAAATGATTAAGGCCTCGGCCAAAACCATAAATCAAATTGGGAAAGGGCCTCGGCCAAATCCACGTCTAGTTGTCTCATGAGACCTACCGATGCATCGAGGAGCTATAGCGGGCTCTACCCGTCACTTATTAAGTCCAATACATTCCTCATATGAATAGGTTTAAACATATCATAAACCATAACATAATCGTATCATATAAAACATGCATAAAGGAAACATAACATTTCCACATTTCAATCACAAGATATCAATACAACACATTGTTATAATAAAAACGCTTTCAAATCCATTTTCAATACCAAAATAAAAGAAAATTATAACATGGTATTTATTTTTCATTAAAAAAAAGGTATGGCTTGTAGAGGAAGCCAAAACTCAAATAGTGGTCACGGCGGTGGAAAAGTCATTGTCACCGCATACGTACGACAAAAACATTCCCTTTTGTCATTTACTAAACGATTCGTATAAAAAAGATTCCTTTTGAATATACGTAAAAGTCAAAGAGGTTTATACACCGTATAAAAGAAATTTGTGTATAAAACCAAATATGCCTCAATGAAAGGAGATTGAGACAAAGTCCTTAAAAAGATCATTTTTAAAATAAAATAGATCTATTATGTGTATTCACTATAGGTACACATATAGAACGTAAAAATACAAAATAGGACATAATAATATCATGACATAATTTGAATGTAGGAGATTAACCCAAAGAATGGAAGTTGGGTTAAGAAGTTCCCTTACCTTGTGTCTGACTTGACTCAACCATTCTTTAACCTCCTGAATAATAAACTAGAGTTAAAATCTACCTTATTAAGAACCATTTTCAATTTCATTATCCTTTTTATATCACTTATTACAATGTTATGAACATTATGTAATTATTTAAGTTAATAATGGTCGTTTTGTCGATCTTTGGTACTTGAGTCAACAATAAACTTCTTATAATTACAAGTTGTTCATTTGGTGAAATATCCATTATATCCAGAATTATATTCATGATGTAGTTATAATATATATCATATATATCCAGTATATACATTCATTCATAATATTACGTAACATTTAGAGGTAAGAAATGAAATGCACCGTTCATGGAGACGGTAAGCCGTACGTACACATGAACGCTACTTTCATTTCTATTTCGTATTTAATGGAATGAAATCATAATTATATAAAGTTATAGTATAGTTCCAGTATAATATCATATATATTATCATTTACTCCATCCTTTACACATCCCACATATGGTATTAACGATTCACATCACTTTGAGGGGGGCGGTAGTCCGCACTTCCTAAAATGAAAATATCACGTTTACCCATAATGGAAATCATAAATTATTCCATAAATGAGAAATACAGAAGCAAAAAGAAAACATAAACATATTATATATCATATATAAATATAGTGACATCTTAATGGCCACCTTTGAAGGTGTTATATGAGTGTTGAACAATCATCGTTTCGTGAGACAGAAATTAGCCATCCACAGAAACCGTATGTTCTTTAACCATTAGATGTAGGTGTGTGTAAGTTTAGATCGAATCCTTTTTATAACAACATCCTCGTATATTGAGGATACTGTTTTTGTTACAAAATAAAGGAATAAAAAGAGTTTAAGGGGTTGGAGAAGCAAAATAAAACAAAATAACATAAGAGAAGATATTACCTTAAAATCGGGTAACTCTTTTTGATTTGATCCAAAGGCTTCCTTGGGAAGACTTCTGCCCAAAGTGAGGCTTCTAGGAGTAATGGGGGAAAGTTGGGAGAGTATTTGGGCAGAGGTTGGCCGAGCCAAATGGCTTGAAAGTGTGAAGGTGGTGGTAGTGGTGGGGGCCTTTTATAAGAGGAGAGGAGGGGCACTCTTGGAAAGTAAGGAAATTTTACATTATTATACAATGCTTTTCGGATTCTAAAGGTCTCACAATTATATAATTCGTGGATAAGGTGATAAGGGTTCGAAATATACCCATCCAATAGTCTTTGGACAAGTGTAAGCCTTGGATTGTACATTATCTTTTAATTTTATTAAAATCGTAAAATAATGAGGTCATCGCTGCATCATAATGATGTCATAAATAATTTAATTTATTTAATGTCTAAAAATTATAAAAAATTACTATGATGTAGGATATGTTTTTATCTTTCCAATGAATATTTATAGTCAAAAATATGACTTGTATAACCCCATGTAAAAATTGTTTTAGTAAAACATTTCATGTTTGTGTCATTTTTTACTTTAACATTAAATAAAAGGTATTTATGTCATTTTCCAACTAAAGTGGCTCCATGGGGTCCCCAAGTTGACCCATGGATTGTATTGGTCGGCCATGGAACATCCAATGAGGGTAGGACATGTTTCAAGCTCATCTCATATTATTAAAACATTATTTTTACCTTAAACTACACTAATTACCTCTAATCGCGATTAAGAACTTAAAAGTTATTATTCACCAAAAAATTATTTTAATCTCATTGAACCAAATTTTACTTCTTAATGACAACCATGTATGTCGTATTTTTGAAAATCAAATCACAGAAGTTGTAATATTTCATTTAAACGAAAAATCAGTTATTTAACTACCACTTAGTGGTTTCACTATTCATCAAAAATTGTAGTTTTTCAGAACAATGCCAAAATTTCACCCTAAGATATAATTGATATTCCAAATTAAAAAATGATGTCTATTGTACAAAATTCCAGAAATATAAGTTGCATTAATTAATTTTATAATTAATTCTCGCTGTCACAACAAATAGCGTGTTTTTAAGAAACAATTTATATCAAAAGATTGATAATTGTTTATGTCCAATTTCAATGTTAAATTAATTCTAATGACCACCATTGGATAAAATGGTAAAAATATATTCTAATTATACTTTAAAACCACTCAGTATTATATCTTATCACTATAAATTATTTTGATTAAAAAAGTTGTTTTTAAGTATTTTTCACTATTCATAAAAAATTAGAAGTTCTCAGAAAAATACCAAAAATTCAACATAGGCTAATTTCGATATTCCGAATCCAAAAATGAAGTCCAGTTTGAAATATAAAATTTCTATAATTTTTAAAAGTGGTTATTAATATTCATAACGTATACTTTGATTAGTCGCGGTGTTTTAGAACTCGAAGTTGCGTACAATTCAAGCTATTGCATTATTGAATGAGAAGCGTATCATGGAAGCTCGGGGTGTTACATTATCCCCTCCTTCAATAAATTGCATCCTCGCAATTTGAAATTTTTCTTGGAAAATAAAAGGTTGAAAATAGAAAATACCTTTGTAGAAAACCCACATCGGAAATAAGGTTAATAAAAATATAACTTTAAAAGAAAGAAAGATAAGTACAAAGGTCACCCGAGATAGCCCATACTAGGATTCTATGAAAATATGGTTATGGAAGAAAAACAAACCATCAAGGTCTATTGGAGAGTTGTAGAACACTGGATTAGGAGAATGTTAACAATAAGAAAATCACAAACTTGTGATTGGTTAAACGGTCATTGAATCCCCAGTTGGAAAAGTTAACCGGTAATGTTTTGGTTTTAAGTTACCATTTATAAAGTTAAAGAATTTATTTAGGAGATTTACTAAGAACGTAAGGGAATATACATACTTGTCATTTAGACTTTCATTCTTTAATAAATTTTTACCAAAAACCCATCTTTCACTCTAAAAGGTAATAGAACTCAAAAATATTCTATTTATCCTAATTGTAAAAGGTTCCAAATGTTAACACATACCATTTAGATTAGTAAAATTATTTTGTAATAACCAGGGACTTCATGGAGGCTAGTGGTAGGAAATAAAGGCATGTCGCACTATGGTTGTGGGTTCGATTCCTACAGTTTTGTCCGACGCGACGATTATTCCCCACCCTGTAGGTTGTCCTTTTCCTAAAACTATAGTATTATAATATTCCAAAAATAATCTTCATAAATTTTTTAACCATTAAAAATACTATCCAAAGATCAACTTAATCCACTCCAACTTTTATAGTTATCCAAAATACCTCTATCCAGACTTTCTCTAAACGGTCTCTTAATTCCAAAATCAATTGTAACCTCAGATTCCCCAAACAATGTAAAGTTTTTTCTTATTGTCACATACTAAAAATATGATTACCTTCATCATATTAAAACCTTAATGAAAAAAAAGTACTGCAGTACAATCCTTATATATATCACATTATTATTATAACCAGAATATAATCCATGAGTCCAAAAGCACCAATACATTAATTATTCCACTTCAACTGTAGTCATAGCATAATATTGGCCTTGATCCCTTGGCCTTTTCAGAGATAAGTTTCCCTGACACTTAGGACATTCATTTGCATAATGCCCCATTTCCCTACAATTGTAGCATTCAACATTGATATCCTCTTTCTTTCCCTTGCAATCACGCGCCTGGTGACCTTTTTCTCCACATTTATAACAAACTCCCATTCCTTTTAGGCAAGTACCAGGGTGATTCTTCCCACAATTATCACATAATGGAAAATCCTTCTTTCCCTTTTTCCCATTATCTGTCTCTAGTTCCACCATTCTCTTCTTCCCTTGCTTTACTTTATTGTCATAAGACTTAGAGAATTCCTTTTCTGTCTTGATAGCACATGAGACAATATCTTCGTATGTTGAGAAAGATTGTGATACTAAAGCTTGACGGAGAAATGGTTTTAACACATCAAAGAAATGATCAATCTTACCTCTTGGGTTACGTTTATAATCTGCAGCATACCTTGCTATCCTTGTAAAGTTGGCCTCATACTTTGCGACATTCTCATCCTCCTTTTGTCTCAGACTCAGAAATTGCCTTTCCATATCTGCTCTATGGTCAAGAGGAAAGTATATTTGTAAGAAAATCTCTTCGAACTCCCTCCATTCCATATTTGATACATCATCATCTTCCTTTGTGTTTTGAATCAACGACCACCATTGATCGGCATCTCTAGTGAGGCGGTAAACTGCCATGATAACCTTCTCCCTTTCGCTACTCCCCAAGGCGTGGAATATTTTCTCTATGGAGTTTATCCATTGCTCAGCTACTAATGGATTTGTACCCCCATTAAATGTTGGTGGTTGTTGCCTCATGAAGCGGTCTAATATTGATCCTCCATTTTGCGGATCAGGGTGCTCCATACGAGTAAGGTTATTATTCATAACTTGAGTGAGTTGTCCCAGTATGGTAGTAAGTTGATCAGCACCAGTTGTATCTCCAGATCCACAATAATTATCTTGAGCAGGAGGGGAATCCCTACACGAAGTGCGTGCATTGATACGGTTTCCATTCCTTCCACTAGGTGCCATTTCTAAAAAATGGCATAAACTAGATTAGTTTATGAATCAAAATACATAATTCCATACTTATAAAATACTTAACATAAATTGAACTATTTATGGATATAATCCATTAAATTTTTTTCTTTGAGGAAGTATATACTCATAACCCTTCATAGTGGTTTATAAAGAAAATGAGAATTATCCAAAGCATATCCCCCGGGAGTGTCCTAACCAAGAGTGCAGCAAGGCCCGTTGTCGTGCACCAGTTCCCATTCGAGTCTAGCTCAAAGTGGTGTTTTCAGGTTTTACCCCTAGGTACATCTGTGCCAGAGCCGCCTCTACCTGCTCGTATCCAGACAGGGATGTATTGCTCAAAAACTCATAACATTCTATAATACCAAAATTCTAGGAAGTTCTTCTATACTAATCCTCAAAGTCTATCTTTGGGATATGTGCTCTAATCAGAGTTTATCTAAATCTTGCTTCTAAGGTTAGTACTAAACTGCCTCTGATACCAACTGTAACGCCCCGACCCCACATACCCAGAGTCGGTGCATTACTTCGTAACATTGGCATGATCACAAAAGATCAAGTCTCGAAGGACCAATTAGTTTAGTAGCCTTGGAAACACTAGATACATTAGTAAATGTTACATTACATCATAAAGTGAAAAACTAATAACAAAGTCTTCATAGTCCACACTCATATCCTCTTCTAACTATCCCTACAGGTCATTCATAAAATACATCTTTACATCCTGGAAAATATTAAAACATTGAAAGGGGTGAGCTCAGATGCTCAGTAAGGATAACAATATTGCGGACGCTTTCATAAATAAACATAAGCATTTAAGGCAATGTATAACTAAAAAAAAAGCCTTTTAAAATTGAACATCAAAATGATATGGCAAAAGTAAAAATGAGATAATTCCATTTAATTCTTCACAGGGATATTCTACTGGTCGAATAATCACATGCAATATCAATGACCACTTTCATAATGATGGAATGTATAATGCCAGACATTCTGAAACATTTTTTCAAGGCCTCGGCCAAGACGTCTAAAATGATTAAGGCCTCGGCCAAAACCATAAATCAAATTGGGAAAAGGCCTCGGCCAAATCCACGTCTAGTTGTCTCATGAGACCTACTGATGCATCGAGGAGCTATAGCGGGCTCCACCCGTCACTTATTAAGTCCAATACATTCCTCATATGAATAGGTTTAAACATATCATAAACCATAAAATAATCATATCATATAAAACATGCATAAAGGAAACATAAAATTTCCACATTTCAATCACAAGATATCAATACAACACATTGATATAATAAAAACGCTTTCAAATCCATTTTCAATACCAAAATAAAAGAAAATTATAACATGGTATTTATTTTTCATTATAAAAAAGGTATGGCTTGTAGAGGAAGCCGAAACTCAAATAGTGGTCACGGTGGCGGAGAAGTCGTTGTCGCCGCATACGTACGACAAAAACATTCCCTTTTGTCGTTTAGTAAACTCTTCGTATAAAAAAGATTCCTTTTGAATATACGTAAAAGTCAAAGGGGTTTATACACCGTATAAAAGAAATTTGTGTATAAAACCAAATATGCCTCAATGAAAGGAGATTGAGACGAAGTCCTTAATAAGATAATTTTTAAAATAAAATAGATCTATTATGTGTATTCACTATAGGTACACATAAAGAACGTAAAAATACAAAATAGGACATAATAATATCATGACATAATTTGAATGTAGGAGATTAACCCAACGAATGGAAGTTGGGTTAAGAAGTTCCCTTACCTTGTGTCCGACTTGACTCAACCGTTATTTAACCTCCTGAATAATAAACTAGAGTTAATATCTACCTTATTAAGATCCATTTTCAATTTCATTATCCTTTTTATATCACTTATTACAATGTTAGGAACATTATGTAATTATTTAAGTTAATAACGGTCGTTTTGTCGATCTTTGGTACTTGAGTCAACAATAAACTTCTTATAATTACAAGTTCTTCATGTGGTGAAATATCCATTATATCCAGAATTATATTCATGATGTAGTTATCATATATATCATATATATCCAGTATATACATTCATTCATAATATTACGTAACATTTAGAGGTAAGAAATGAAATGCACCGTTCATGGAGACGGTAAGCCGTACGTTCGCATGAACGCTACTTTCATTTCAATTTCGTATTTAATGGAATGATATCATAATTATATAAAGGAATAGTATAGTTCCAGTATAATATCATATATAATATCATTTACTCCATCCTTTACACATCCCACATATGGTATAAACGATTCACATCACTTTGTGGGGGCGGTAGTCCGCACTTCCTAAAATGAAAATATCGCGTTTACCCATAATGGAAATCATAAAGTATTCCATAAATGAGAAATACAGAAGCATAAGGAAAATATAAACATATTATATATCATATATAAATATAGTGACATCTTAATGGCCACCTTTGAAGGTGTTATATGAGTGTTGAACAATCATCGTTTCGTGAGGCAGAAATTCACCATCCACAGAAACCGTATGTTCTTTAACCATTAGATGTAGGTGTGTGTAAGTTTAGATCGAATACTTTTTATAACAACATCATATTATATTGAGGATACTGGTGTTGTTACAAAAGAAAGGAATAAAAAGAGTTTAAGGGGTTGGAGAAGCAAAATAAAAAAAATTAACATAAGAGAAGATATTACCTTAAAATTGGGTAACTCTTTTTGATTTGATCCAAAGGCTTCCTTGGGAAGAATTCTGCCCAAAGTGAGGCTTCTAGGAGTAAGGGGGGAAAGTTGGGAGAGTATTTGGGCAGAGTTTGGCCGAGCCAAATGGCTTGAAAGTGTGGAGGAGGTGGTAGAGGTGGGGGCCTTTTATAAGAGGAGAGGAGGGGCACTCTTGGAAAGTAAGGAAATTTTACATTATTATACAATGCTTTTCGGATTCTAAAGGTCCCACACTTATATAATTCGTGGATAAGGTGATAGGGGTTCTAAATATACCCATACAATAGTCTTTGGACAAGTTTAGGCCTTGGATTGTACATTATATTTTAATTTTATTAAAATCATTAAATAATGAGGTCATCGCTGCATCATAATGATGTCATAAATAATTTAATTTATTTAATGTCTAAAAATTATAAAAAAAATACTATGATGTATTATATCTTTTTATATTTCCAATGAATATTTATAGTCAAAAATATGACTTGTATAACCCCATGTAAATTTTTTTTAGTAAAACATTTCATGTTTGTGTCATTTTTTACTTTAACATTAAATAAAAGGTATTTATGTCATTTTCCAACTAAAGTGGCTCCATGGGGTCCCCAAGTTGACCCATGGATTGTCTTGGTCGGCCATGGCACATCCAATGAGGGTAGGACATATGTCAAGCTCATCTAATATTATTAAAACATTATTTTTACCTTAAACTACACTAATTACCTCTAATCGCGATTAAGAACTTAAAAGTTACTATTCACAAAAAAAATATTTTAATCTCATTGAACCACATTTTACTTCTTAATGAAAACCATGTATGTCGTATTTTTGAAAATCAAATCACAGAAGTGGTAATATTTCATTTAAACGAAAAATCAGTTATTTAACTACCACTTAATGGTTTCACTATTCATCAAAAATTGAAGTTTTTCAGAACAATGCCAAAATTTCACCCTAAGATATAATTGATATTCCAAATTCAAAAATGATGTCTATTTTACAAAATTCCAAATATATATGTTTAATTAATTAATTTTATAATTAATTCCCGTTGTCACAACAAATAGCGTGTTTTTAAGAAACAATTTATATCAAAAGATTGATAATTGGTTATGTCCAATTTCAATGTTAAATTAATTCTAATGACCACCATTGGATAAAATGGTAAAAATATATTCTAATTATACTTTAAAAACACTGATCAGTATAACTTATCACTATCTATTATTTTGATTAAAAAAGTTTTTTTTAAGTATTTTTCACTATTCATAATAAATTAGAAGTTCTCAGAAAAATACCAAAAATTCAACATAGGATAATTTCGATATTCCGAATCCAAAAATGAAGTCCATTTTGAAATATAAAATTTCTATAATTTTAAAAAGTGGTTATTACTATTCATAACGGCTACTTTGATTAGTCGCGGTGTTTTAGAACTCGAATTTGCGTACAATGCAAGCTATTGCATTATTAAATGAGAAGCGTATCATGGAAGCTCGGGGTTTTACAAAAAAAGCTTTATTAACATGAAAAAATATAAATAAAATTTATAAATTATTTGTTAATATCTATATAACCATGATTAAGAACTAGGATAAAATTAAAATATATAATTAATTATAATAATAAATTTTTTTTGTAGAAAATCAGTGTTGTGTGTAATGCAAGAGAAGTTGGTGTTTTTTGTTGTGAAAGCATACCATGGTGTAGGATATAATGAATGTCTGAAAAAGTGATCTAATATAAAATAAATTTTCATTCTTTAATGAAAATTCCAACTATAAAAAGGACAAAACTAATTATAAAAACATATTTCACAAATATATAAGGGTATTTAAAATGTCATATTTATCATTATAAACCATATATTTTGAGGATAGAGTATGTTATACTATAGAACACATGTGGAGCATCTTTTAAATCTTTATGGCTGTAGAGAATCATTTTCAACATTCTAAACCACTTGAAACATCACTATTTCATATATCATCAGTCAAAAATATAAACCACTCCATTATTTCAAAAATACCATCGTTCAATATCTTGATTTTTTATAAAAAAAATTAATACATTTAATCTAGTATTACATTCCAAGGCCCTGATGGGGTTTTAAAAAGAAAAAAAGACTGAAAAACGTTTATCCCTTCTAAAATACCAGGACACAATTAAAATCATTATTTATTGAATGATGTATATCAAACATGGATTTTAATACACATCAAACCCTTCCGTAATAAATGGTTATTATTCTTTAACATATAATATATATATAATGCCTTCATTTCCATCAAATACATCAAAATATCATTTTTTTGAAATTGACAAAAGGGGTAACTACACACACTAATTTCAAATATACATTTCAAATTCACCCAAATCCCATTTTTAAATCCCTTGTTGTTGAAGTTATCTTTTTTATATAATATAAAAAAAAATAAATTCAACATATTGAAAGAAAACACATTCAAAATAAAATAAAAATCATTAAAATGTTTCCAAATTCCTTATAAGATTTTCATATAATCTTATCAACTAAAAACGTTCAATATTATCATCTTAATATTTTATAACATTTTTATTCCCTTTTTATACTATATAACCACTTAACTAGTCTATCAATTCACCCAATGATCCTAAAAAGGATAATTTTTTAAACAATTCATTTCACTATACTAGACCAAAATTTATCATTATTTCAATAATTGGTACTCTATAGGGTAACATCAGGATTGTTCCTATAACCACCAATAGACAAGATGTGGTCTATGGAATGGCTAATTTGACAATATGAATTCTATAAATATTTTCATAAAAAATACAAAAAATAAACTACTTTTTATAAATATGACTTATACTACAAACACATTTAATTTATACTATCAATACTATGGGTAAATCTCTTAGAACTCCTACCATTATGGAGCATTCAACATTTATTTACAAGGGGTTGGAAATAGATTCAAAGGCATGTACATACCCATATAGCCTCATCCAAGATATATAAGGTCATGTATTTCTTCGAAACAGCCATATCGAATTAATTCTAATCACATAAAAATTAGTTAATTAAACTAAAAAGATTATAATTATTTAAAATAATTAATTCAATAAATGAATAACACCCAAATCCTTTCCAATTGATCTTATAATTAATAAATAATAATTGAAATCCCATTAACAAACCACAATAGACCCCTAAACCTGAACTAAGGGAAATCCCTAAGATCCTATAAAATTACCAATGGTAGATACAAAAAATGGGATTAAAAACATATTAAGTAACTAATGTCTCATTACACAACAAATTACCAAGAAACATAATGGGAAATTTATCTCTAAATATATTCTATACATACCAACCAAATACCCTATGGAAAATATTTTATTTCACAATGATATGATGTAATTTCCAAAAATAAATTAAATAAAAAAAATCCATAAATATTGATGATGAAGAAAAAGTGGAACACAATACAGTGAAGGGAAAAATTCACCTAAACACTAAATAAACAAGCCCAGAGAAAAAAAGTGATTGAAAGGGGGAATAGGAGTGATCTCATTATCAAGAGTGTGGGGGTGGATGAATACGTAATGGATTTGGGGAAATTTATATGGACACATTTTAAAATGGGAATGGGATGGACACATGGTTTGGAAAACCATACAGAAACAGAGCATCTAAAAATATCATGAATCACTCTACAACACATAGTTATGGATAATAGTTTTCCAAAACATGAACCACATTTTGGGTTAATTTTACCTTTATTTAATTTTATCACATGGTTAACTAGCCCCGTTATTGGATTTAAAAAATATGACCCTTCTAAAAATGTGCTCCATAGATATGGTGCATGATTAACTCTAATAATGTGCTAATAGTGTTCCATATCCTACAACTCCAAAACTAAAATTCTGGTCCTAGAACCACGAAAACACACCCCAGTATCAAAATCCTCCCTGAAATTCATTCTGATTCAAAATCATGTCATTTAAGAGGATTCTCCCTCTACATTATGTTATGACACCATTTTTGAAACTGTTTCCATCACCCAAACCAAATGTTCAATCTATTCCTCTAATTTGGATATGATTTTTTGGTTTTAAAATATACCCATTTCAATATGTATTTTTCTATGCATGCCTTATCATTCATCGACCTACTCCAATTAACCTAAATTGGTTTCCAATTTAAATCTAATGAACATGTACTAAACGTAAATCCCAAACCACGTCTATGGAATAAAGTTCAATAAAATGAACATTAATGACCAAAACCATACATAAAAAAATTATCAAAATTGAAACAAAATTATGGAACATTATTGAGACTATACAATCACAAATACAATCATTTCATCATTATAATACACACAATAATTATTGTTCTACCCACTATAGGATTCATGTTATTAACAGAAACCATCTATGATTTTTATATCTTACATTAGAAAATCATATTGGAAACTCGAACTCATGGTTATAAAATGTTCCCACCATGGTTACCTTCTTTATACACCCATACAACAACTAAAAACATATCATACATTCTTCTACATACTTTTCCTTTACAAATAATTGTATAAGACACATACATATCATCCATTAATAAAATAATAGAAAACTAGCATGTCCTAAATAGCTCAATTCAATTTTTGATGTGAACTCATAATTATAAAAATAAGATGTCAAATTTCTTTTACAACATTCAAAATCCATCTCAAATGTTTACCCAGTTCAAACAAATCATTAGATGACTACTCTTGAAAACTCTTGTCTCCCACTATCACTACATCACCAACCTACCAAAACATGATGCCATACTGCATAGAAGCATCATATGATATTCCTAAAACTCTTAGTGAATTATTCACCTAATATATATGGATATTACTACTTTTACCCATCATAAATTCATTGCTAATTTCAATCCACACCATAAGAAATGATACTCCATCAACTCAACTATATTCTCAACCTCAAACCATCTTGTCCCAAGAACAACACATAGACACCACCAACTATAACAATCGAGTCTATTCCTAATATTCACTAATTAATATTGATATAATTGTATCCATTTATTCACTAACATAAGTATTCCAAAATACTCATTTATTAATAAATATCACATAATTATGCTTCCTATTTATGGTGGTAACATTACCAAAACTAAATTTTTTAGCCTCACCATATGAGTATAAATTTCTTCACACCCATGAACTATTCAACATGGCTAGGTCCTGTAATTCATTAGTTATTGAACATGATACTCAAAAAAGTCCCAAAAAACTCACCTTAGAGAATGTATCCAATAAGAATCCAAATCTCACTCGTTGGTCACATGAATTTAACTCATGGAACCATTCATAAAAACCTCCATAAATAAGGTACAAACTATTAGATATATAATGGTGTACTCAACACCACCTTTACCATCCTTTAACACTTCATATAGTGATGACATTGAAGAGTCTCACTAAAACCACACTCATGTCACTCATCTCGAGCCACTTTTCCTTAGCAAACACATCAATCTATGATGTTTTCAACTCGGTTTATCACTGACATGAAAATTATTTTCACTCGATCCTTCAATGTTCACATTCCCACTCTTAGAATAACACAATTATCCCTATATATTGTTGGGAAACCTTGAACTCAATAATATCATCACACCCCTGTTGGTCCCCACCCTACTGATTGATTCCTACATAATTAATGAAACAAGTGAGTTCACTTATTTAAGACTAAATCCAAAATCCAAATGACATAGTGTGTCACCACATATTAATTTATCAAAGATTCTATTTACACTTAATGTCACTCATTTATTCATAACCTAATCATCAAACCTTGTTTCGAATCTACAAGTCATGTTCCACAAATACTATGATCCAAATCCCAAAACACTATCCAAGTCTTTACTGTATACCTATATCACCCTATGAAAATAAAAATCATAGATTATTGAAACTTTTGGTAACTCACTAATCCAAAAACACATTCATGACCACCCAATACCCAAGAGTCATTAAAAATATCAACAAGGTTTTTTTATATCTCACCATGATTATAAATCAAAAACAAAAGCTTACAAGACTAGGAAATATGCCAATCCTACCCCCCAAAATCACCCATGCTACTGAGACATAATAAATTTTTGTGCTTAACAACTTAATGAAACAAAGCATATCTTTGTTATTGACACCAAAACCCATTTTCTATGATAGCCTTACCCAAAAGTAGAACCTACTCGATCCTCATCGTGAGCACCTGGTCTACATCACATATATTGTTTATATCCATGGAAAACTCAAACTCATAAAAACATATATCCTCAAGAAACTATTATGATCCTATTAAATCACATAAATACCTAGAACATCCTTCAAATATACCAATTACCTAGATAATAGACTAAAATGAGACAAAACCTATGGAAATCAACCATAAGACTGAACCACTACCACACACGTGGACCTTCTAAATGGTATCATTTGAACCTAAAAACATACTAATAAGACACATACATTCTCTATTATTAAAATACCGAGACATCCACATCTACCTCACATACCGAAATTAATTCGAAAGCTGGTCTACCCCTCTCAAGAGTCAACTATAATCATCACATTGCATCAAATCCGTAAATTGGAGTCAGGTCATAAAATGTAAATAGGGTCACCCATTGTGCATTGCTATTAAAGTCACATGAATGGTAAATATGTATAACCACATAGGATTTTTCCAACTCAAAATAGGAAATAAATCATGTGGCACTAAACACACACGCATCTCAATGATACGCAACATCAACTAGCCAGAACAACCATCTTTGGGGCTTTATACAAAATAAATCATATGAAAAACCATCGGCTCACAACTGGGGAACCTCTCCTATCTGATAATTAATACATTTATCCACCCCTGGAGGATAAATCCATATATACTAAACATGAAAAAATAGTCCACAATAGTTCCAATGTTTATGTAACAATTCCATGCATACCAACCAAGGTGACTACATCATTCTTTCATGAAGAATGTATCATCATCATCATCCCTGTGGATAATTGTTCCATAGATACATATGAATATACATCAGAAGGAAACACTTACAAATGTTATTTCAATTGATAATAAGCATATAAATATGTTATACAAAAAAACATGATCAGACTATTTTTTAACACATTTAAAAACTAAGTGCGGTCATCAATGAAATCACAATATATTAAGACTAAAAATGTTGAAAATACATTTATATCACCATTCATAAGAAATCAATTTATTCTATAGTCTATGAAACATAACCATTTCAATAGATTATTTCTAAAAATTTAGGAGAAAAAATATATCATAAATCTAAACATCCATACAACAAGCATGTTTCCCAAGAAATAAACATATACATTATATCATCGAACACTAAGAGAATAAATACTAGACATGATAACCTATAATTATTAAAGGAATAGGCTTCCTTTATACCATCTGGATATCCATTATAGGAATCAACACTATCTAAAATATCTAGTACACTAGACAAATAAAATCACAAGACAATAGAAAAAGAAATCATTTAATAAAATATTGTAATGCCCCACCCAATTTAATAAAATAATAAATAACTATAAATGTTTATCACTTTTCCTCATGCATGATTCCCCATATTCTAGATGTTACCCTCTCGAAAAAGTTGTTTAGGGTCCCTGGGGAAATTATACCCTAATATCAAAGGGTTTAGTATTTAATAAAAAACCATTTATCATATATTAATGATAATCATCATAGTACATAGTAATAATTAAATATCAACATCTAAAAATACACTATACAGAAAGAGATGATAAATATAAATCATTCTTAACAATTAATGAAATTTTGGGAAGGATAAAATGGACATGGTATCTATATAATTGACCACCCACTAGGCTGGTTATATGGCATTACAAAATAAAATAAACCAATTTAAAAGGATCTACTACATCTATTAGTTGAATCTTATCCCATATCCTGATATTATCCAAGATATCAGGCCCAATCATGAAAACACGAAACATTCTTAAACATAACTCTATGCATATAATAAATATTTAATATCTAATCAGGTAACCATGTAATGTGGGGGCCAAATCTGGGTGTTATTATAACATAATAGGCTACAAATAATAGTATCTAAAGAAAAAAACTTTCATTTAATTAGTTTATAAAAATTAAAAGTGAAAAAAATATTACTTAAATGAAGGTACATATTAAAAAAAATCACTTATTAATTATCCTATTAAACCCTAGACTCTAATTTTACCCCCAATATGAAAAAAAAACTTCATCTAATTATAGTCATATGATCTAAAAATTCTATGGTGATAAATTATTTATACCATATAAAATTCCATCCATGCTATGAGTAACAAATTGGAACAAAAAAATGATATACAATTTCATTGTCTATATATTAAACCAAATAAGTTGTGCATTATTTCCATCATTATAAACTAGAGGTATGTATTTTTATATCTGAAATCATAACATATACTTATGAATGGGATTTTCTATCTTTATTTGTGTGAAGTATTATTTAGAACATTCTAAACCACACAAAACACCACTAGCTCCAAGATTCTCATTGTAGTTTCAATACTAGTCCCTCATTTCTATGTTACCTTTTTCCATCATCCTTATGCTTAAAAAAACAATATCGAAACACTTTTACACATTTATACATTACCACAGTTCCAACAATCATTTTACACAAACACATGGCTTAGAGTGAAGTACCATCTTCATATATAATTTTATAATTACAAAGAATATTTTAAATATTATAAATATTACACATACATTACAACACATTTCACCTTAACGAATAAGAAATTTGTCATCCCCTTTAACATAAACAATAATTAAAATCATTTAATTTAAATAAAATCCATTAAAAGAGCCATAATTTCTTTATAATAAAAATGAAACCAATAAAAAAAATCAAAGATACATTAAATATTAATCAATAAATCCTTTTTTAAATAAATATTATATCAACAAATTATTTTTAAAAAATATCAACAACAATTATAATTTGTTTCCAATTAACAACCAAAATAATATCAAAATAAAACAAACTCTAGTAAGACCCTTTTAAAAATAATCATTGACATTTCACAAAAACATTGGTGAATTTTTTTTTCATTTTATTCTCTTAACATATCATATAAAATTTAACCCCATGTTATACCATATAACTCCTTACCTATTTTATGTTGTATCCTAAAGTAAATAACAAGGATAAACTCATAACACACCTATTTAACAAATTTATACAGAACATTATTATTTTTTAAAAATTATAACACTTCCTTTGCAGTTGTAGGTTCGGTCTCATTGTCACCGAGGGACCCGACAAGGTTAATTGTTGGCATAAGTTGTAAACATAAATTTAATAATTTTTTAATCCAAAAAAGAAAACATATCACAAATAAGTGTTATCTCACAAAAATCATACACATGTATATTAAATTTTATAGACTATGGGTATAACTTTTAGACCAGTTAACTTTATAGAGTGTTCCAATTTTTTTCCTAGGGGTTGATAGTGGCTAGAAAGGCATGTCCAATCTTTTCTAGTTTCATCTGAGAAATATAGATTCTTGTCGCAATACCAAACCACTTTAATTAATTAAAAATACTATAATTATAATTAATTAATTAATATTAACAAATAATAATTACTAATTTTATTTCATGTGAATAAAAAATTCCAAAATTTTCACTCCCCAATATCATATCTCCAGAATCATGACTAAACGAACACAAAAAAACTGTAGCATACCCTGTAACTTGAATAAGGAAACATAGCTAATATTCAAATAAATTTATTTGTTTTATTGAAAAAATCTATAATAACTATAAAAATTCACTATGGTCTCATAAATTAATTATATTAAAAGGAACAACATGAAAAAATGATATCATGATATCCTCTAAAGAAATCCAACTAAAAGACCTATATGAAACTGTTGACTCCACCAGCCTTTGTTTAAATATCTAATATAAATATAAGTAGGAGAACTCCATAACTATGGAGGTGTAGGAATATGAGAACGTGAAGACAACTAAGGTGATAATATCTAGTAAAATTTTGAATAAACACTATAAAACACCTAAAAATCATAGGTGGTTAAATGGGACAAGAGGAGGGAGAAATTAGGGTTGTTGGAACAAGAGGGGTAAAAGGGGGGATAGGTAGTCAAATAATATAGGGGGATAAATAGATCATTCCCATTTTTAAATGGATCCCAATTTTTGAAAAGTATTTGTAAAAACTTGTTAAAATTGTGTGTCTAATACTTCTCTAACGATCTCCACATCGCATGATTATGAAATATGGATTTCCAAACTGCAAGATAGCTATTTGGGGATTTATATTGTTTACAATAGGTACAATCATATTATTGTCCCAATTTCATGATTTAACAAACCATTCCCCAATAGAAACTTATCTTCATAGTTAGGTATAATAGTTCATCTAAAACCTTGCACTATATAGTGAAACACTATAATCCCAAACCACAATCCCTGATGGTCCCCCGAAACACTTCTAAAACCCCAAAAAAAACTATGGAAAATAATTCCTATTCAAAATAGTGTATATTTAAATGTTTTAAAACAATATATTCTATTCTAGTTTTTTATTTAAAATCCTGCACATCCACCAAAACAAATGTTTGTACACTTCCTCAAATTATGTGAAACCATACTATTGAGTTTTTTTACTGTTAATCTCATTTTACTCTATGAATTTACATGAATAGTTCATTAAAATGTGGATGTTATGAATTTGAGTATGTATGTCTTTATTTTACTTCTAATTTTAGGTAAAAAATAATTGGTAATGTAAATTGTTACACATAAAAATGGTTTGAACATACTAATTTGGTTATGGAAATAAGATTCCAAGATGAATTACTAGTAGCATGAATTCAATTATAATAACATGAGATAAATTTGTGGGATTTTATTATATTTTTATGATTAATAGTGTATGATTTATTCAATTATAAGTGTATTATATCTTAAAAACATCACTTATAAATACCGTGGCAATTCAATAGGGTATGTTCTTTAATAGAAGGATTGTCCTACAAATACTTTGGTAAGAAAATAATTTAATTGATAGAGCACAATCATCCGTTGTTAGGTTCTGAAAATATATGATTTCTTTGGATTTTATTATTTCATTTTAAAAATGAATTTTCTTTCTAGAAATACGTAGGAATAAAATCCTATCAGTTTGGATAGTAATTGAATAATATTGAGTTTATTCATATATTGGATATATTAGAGAGTTGTCTACTCAAATATCCTTGATTGTTATATTATATGAATTAATTAATTTCTTTTATAATAATAATATAGTATTATGAATTCCAAATTAGTCATATTTTATAGTGAAATGTAGTTCTTCTCCCACTAATGGGTATTTTGGAATTGGAATGTTATTATTAGTTTAGGGAGAGACCATTTAATAAATGTTTTAATAAATATTATTTTAGATTTATATTAATATAATAATATAATGTAGTATATATAGATGACATAATTGAAATAAATATAGACTATGAGATCAATCTTACACATAGAGAAACAAAATTGTAGTAACATCCCCAATTATTACTAGATTTTTTGAATTGATCTCATATTAGAATGAATGATCTTTCCAATGGAATAACTTATTTCATTAAGACCAACAAGTGATATTCTTAATCAAAAAAATAATAGGCCTATGATAAGTATATAAATAATGAAAAATATATATCCATACCCATTCTTGACACCATATAGTCATAGATGAAAAAGTACTCATACACCTCTCATATCAATCAAATTATAAATAACATGATAATTATTTATATTTGTAAATATAGTCTTCATTTGTAAGAATTATTAAAAGATTTTTTTTGAAATATAAATAATGGAACCTCAGTCTATGGTCATTTGAAAAATATAATTGTATATATTAATGATTTGATGTCTATACGTTCATCCATGTAGTTTGACAAGTAATGAATATTAATTACAAACTGATAATTTATTTTTTGGTATTTTTTTATGAAATATAATAATCTAATTAAACTATTACCTTATCTCATAAATATATTGAAGATAGCTATGCATGAAAACATCAGTATGGGCAATAGTTCTAATTTTATTTAACATCAACTAAATTGAAAGGGTAATAGACAAAAGTGAAATAAATGTATTCATGGATACAACACATAACCATCTGTGTTAAAGAATAAATATATAAAAGTAATTCACTATGAAAATGTTTTTTCACTAGAAAATATTTTTTTTTGCGTTAACTCATGGGTAGAAAGAATAATTATGGGGATTCTTTATTAGGTATAAATGTTGAACAATTCAATACTATTATTGTGATATATATATCTTTTCAACAATATCATATAAAGATTCTATAGATAAATTAGTGTTCAATATTTGAGAATTAAGTTAATATTGAATGATGAATGTTTCATTCAATTAATGGAGAAATTGAGTTGGAAGATTGAAAACATTGACGCCTCAAACATGGACTAAATTTTCATAATGTTTTTATTTCCCTCATTTATCTAATTATATGAATATGGAAACTATTTTTTGTTTATTAATAAATTATATTGTTGTATTTAGTAAGCATGGTTTATGATTTAAAAAATATCAAAGCACGATTTATAGAGGATGAAATGGACAATTTTTTTTGGATGTTTATGTATTTTTAATATATGGAAATAGTCTAATAGTACGATTGAATTCAAGAAAATATTAAGTATTATTTTAAATTTATTATGTCAAATTGAACTAGGAATATTATTTTTATGTACTTTTACTCTATATATAGTAAAAAATATAAAACATGAAACAAAAAAACGTAATTTTAGTTTAAAATTTCCACAATTATTATATATGTAGATGTTCATGATTTATAAAAAATAGGGTTACTAGGGATTATGGGTAATAATTAAATCTGATGGATTATTAAGATCTATAATTTAATTTTTGGAAACCCTGTAGCATTTTCATGTTTGGTATAGAAAATTGCATAATCATTATAACCCTCCATATAACTATGTTTTGAAGACATTTATCATATGACTTAATAAAGAAAACTCCATCAAGATATATTAAAGTTAACTTCTTTCTAATCTTAATTTTATAGCTAAATTAGTCTAATGGATTCAATAATTCTTCACCATGTCATCTTCATAAGAAATAAATTTTCAAATAATTTAGTAATCATTAAATTGTAAAATTTAATATTATCTTACATATGATATAAATTCATGTGTTTGTATGATATGATATTTATTATTAGTTACTATTACCTTCTTTAGTGTATCTTTCATTACACAAAACGTCTTAGTATTCGTAGATTTTGAATCATACCCTATTTTCTCTTCATAACATCATCTATCCGATGACTTTTCTTTTCTAATTTTTTTTTCACCTGTCTAATGGTTTAGTGACTGGTCATTCTATGGGTCACATTAACAAACCCCAATATATATTTATCCACATTACTCTGCCATAATCTATTGGGCATTGTGGATTTTTTAACCTATCAAACAAAAGTATATATCAATCTTCATATATGTTTTCAATAAAGAGTTTCTTGAATTTTCTCTAACTGATGTCATTGTAAATTGTTTCTGGATGTTAATGTGTAACTGTGTCCAATAATCTTCATATTTAATTGTATGAACATTTTAATACATTAAAGGGACAACATAATTGTTATAAAAAACAATTATAGATGTTTCTTTATCTAATGAACTCAATCCCATATCCTCTAATCTATAATACAATCTGTCAATTCATAACATCAACCTTTCGAAAGCCCGTAATAAAAAACATCACCACATGACAAAGTATACAAATAGTCTATAAAAACAATTCACTATATTTTTGAAGTGCATTTGATCTGTTGGGTGTATGATATAATATTTAGAACTTATAAAAAGTATTTTTAATTAAGTGTTATTTTTCTAGTTATATAATCTATTTGATCAGGGAATTTTAACATTGTAAATCAATTAAAATAAATACATTCTCCCATAATTGATGTTTTTACCCTATAGACTTCACAAACATTTAATTAAATTTAAAAACAAAAAAATCAGTCTTCTTAAAAATAATTTACCAGTTCAATCACTAACCATGTTATGTCAATTAACACTAGTGGTTTTCCCATCCTTAGTTCTGTAATTACCTTTACGCATTTAGATTATTACCCTTAAAAGTCATATGTTTGATGATTCACATAACCCTAATTGTCATAGGGTAAACATTACATATTATTTAGGAATTGAAGATGACCATTACATAAACATTAAAACATTTTATTTAACCTTATATATAATTTGTGTTACATTTAAATAACCATAAAAAGCTCATGTTGACCATTTATAATCTTCAAGATTATCAAATGTACCTCAAATGGGGTGGAAAAACACTACCATTATATAATAGTTTTAAAAATACATCCATAGTTGTTCAGTGATAAATTTCTAGTGATATAAACTTAATTTTTTATGAGAATCATGATATAAAGAATTAATACATTGAATGTTCATAGAATAGTTTTACTTTTCTCCCCATGAAATAATATATAAAGACATCAACTTGGATCATTATTGTATTTGTAATTTTTGGAACATATTTAACGGATTAAATTTATCTAAAATATTTAAAAATAATAATAATGTTTTGGAATCATTCAAACCACATCTACTATTTTGTTACTAATTTTGTCTTATCCTTCATAATGAACATATAAGGAACCTTTCTTATAAATGATATGGAATGTTTTATAAAATTATTCCCCTGAATTATTTATTTTTATTTACTATTGGTGGATAAAAACTCTCATTCAACAACCTAATCAATTTTACAATAATTGAGTATATATTAAAAATATATTAAAAAATTATCCCAAAGGATCTTTAATCACCCAATTTGGATTTAATGTTAATACAAAATCAACCTTAAATTCATTTAGAAATTTCTCACCTTTCTATAAAATAAATTTAAGGATCCATTATTCCCCAATATTATTAGATCAGGGAGTAATTTATCTCCCCTAATTGATGATGATAATTTTCATTCTCCCTTACTCTTAATTTTTATGAAAATAAATAAATTTGAACACAAAATTTCTTGTTCCATTCCTGTTTTACAGAACAAAATATTAATTGTACACTTCATTAAATAATGTTAGAATAAATTTAATTATTGTATATGCCTAAAATAATCCATCTATAACTTTACTTATCCACATCTCAGTGTTGAAAATAATATTTCTTAATTCATACATTAAATATATCTATAATAATTTACAAAGTAATTAAATCATTAAAAAATCTTGTTTAATGGAAAATGCATCTCATTTTTTATTCAACTATATTCTCTTTTATTAATATAAATAAATAAAAATAATTTCAAGTGTAAAATATGAGCATGTTTTCTCCCCTTTTAATGGATAACCTATAATTTTACAAGAAATGGTTTCCATTTTACATTTTTACGCTGGTTTTGTTATGAAAGTGGGAGGTTATAAAACATACATAGAGAATGTTGTCGACATTATTTGTTACCAAATTTCACTACCTTATGATGGAACCAATTTATTGTCTAGAATAAAATTTGATATTATATTTAATTTTTTCAAAAATATAATTTTCGTTATTATTCTTTTCAACTCCCCATGAAAATCATCACCATAAGTTGCTTTTCATAATGTAATATTTGTTGAATAAAAGGTGGGAAAAAGTTTGATCTTTCTTAACTTTTTTATAATATATAATATGTTATAAAAAGTTTCCCCAACCATGAAACATTGTTTTCTTCAGACATCCTCAATCCACCACCCTTGTTTTTCTAAACAAAAAACATCTTATGTAGCATGAATCTGTTCCCTAATTTCCATTTAAGCACTATTTGTTGGTGTCCAAAAAATATTATCTAGAAAATAAAATATATTTATCTTTTATTTGAGTATCCTAGAATCCTACATCTAATCTGGCCATTTAGACATCGAATCATTATGAATATTGTAAACATACTTCTTATACCAAATAGACCTTACATGATCCATTTTATGATTTGGAGGTTTCCTATTATTTTTTAAATACTCATCCTATCCTAGAAACCTAATCATGAAATTTTATAGAGTATGTTTGATAGAATAAATATTCCATATATATTTTTATCCTCCTTTAGATTACTCCTCATATATATCTTCCAGTGAATATCAACTTCTTCCTTAGAGATATCATCGAACATCCCAATATCATTATGTATTCGTTATCATGATTTAATTTTTTTTGACATTAATTAAATTATCACGAATAATTTAGGATTGTTTAAAACCATTCATGAAGATTATTTATAATCTATATAAGTAATATCATTTCTGGGGTAGGAAATCTTCTGATAATTTCTTTTTGGAAGTAATATTTTTCATTAAATATCATTTCTTATACCTCATGATATATTTATAACCTATATTTCAAGAATTTTATTTCAACTATTAGTTATCATTTATATTTAAAACAAAGGTCTTGTTTAAAAAATAATTAAATCCTTACATTCGGCCATAATTTATATTACAAAGACAGTTCTTATAGAAAAAAATATTCAAGTTATAAAAATATGTTAGATGATGGTCAATCGTTATTCTTTTGTAAATGGCTGATATACATACCTATGTTTATTTTTCCTTCCACTTTTATTCTCATGAATTTTGATCTATCTATTCTTCATACCTTAATTTATTCTCCAAGAAATATTATATTTGTTTATAAACATTCCATTGAAAAAAACATTTTTATGTATGAGTGGTAATAACCAATACAGTAGAGGGTGGGGAATTTATTTCCTTTAAAAAATATTGAAAAAATTCAATCGTACCTATTCAAATTAAGTGATCCTTCACTAATCCATTAAATTTATGTGACTATTAGAAATTAATAAACAAAACAAAAAATATATTTATACAAGTTCCGTGCATAGGAATACTCTATTCCACCCCACCAAAGATATAATATAAAAGATTTGGGATTTTCAATTGTAATCCTTTTTTTGGAGTCATATATAATAGAGTATATGTAGTTTTAACATTAAAAAATGTTGTTATATTGACATTTTATTCTATTAATAGAAGACACAAAATCCATATCTTAGAATGAGAAGCTGATAATCCCATGTGACTTAGTATGAGTATTAGAAACATCAATAAAAAATAAATGAGATGTAGATGCTAAATACAGGTTTAGATTATAGTTATAGCATCAACTGATAGTTAAAGAAAATATTTAAAAATGCATTGCACTAGCCAAAAAAAATTCCATGTTATTCAGGATTCATATTAAATATTAAACAGTAGCATAAATGTTTTTCTTATTCGGTGTAAGAAATATTTTTCTTGTTGTTATTAATATAATGAGAGTATAATATACATAAAAATTATTTCAAATATAACTTTAAAATTATGAGCCACATAATAAAAATATGTTATCACTTTATTTTCTTAATAATTTTCACGACTCCTACCTTCATTATATGTTCATTAGAATTATATATATATATATTTATTTATTAATAATAAATATTTTTAAATTGTAGTGGTCCTTCTTTTATCGGATAAATAAAATATATTGTGTCACAAACATTCAAAAAAATTCCTAGAATTAAACAATTTTTTTGAAAACATTAATTAGTAAAATAATATTCAATGAATAATATTAAAAAACATTTTAAAATTTCAACTGATATGATAAAAAAAAATAGTAGTTACATTGAAAAATTTAAATACAATATTAAAATCCATTAATTATCTTAAATAATAGTCAAAATTATTTCTTCAAATTAGAAGCACCATCAGTATGTAAATTGAAATATATGAATTTGAATAAGCTGTTTTCATCTTACTTCCCTGAAAAGATGAAGTCAGAATATAAAATCAATTTCCCTCTAAAATACTAAATGAAAATATGCAAAATTATATTGATAATATTCCATATAATTTATGATAATTTTATTATTGATGAACTAGTAAATATATTCCATATAAAAATATAACAGATATAAATACAAATAAAATTGAAAATAGAGTACTGTAAATTAAAAAAAATATATAGGAAACTAGACTTCCATTATTCCTTAATTTTGTTATAAATAAATATTAATTAATATATATATATATATATAATTACTTTGGAATGATAATATTTCATTTATTTATATACACTCTTCAAACATTACTAACATATGAAAAAACAATATCATCAACTTTATTCTCTATAATAATATCGAATGTTATGGAGTTTCATCATGCATGGTAATTTTATACTGTATAGAAATATTCAGATCATGATATACAACTATTCATCATGTAATATATTAATCTTAGATGGAAAATATGAATCAAATTTATTATATAGTTCAATGTACTATTTAGTAAACTATGTGTGCATCATAACATTCACATCCAGTTGTTCCACTATAGCATGGTCTTTGATTGTAGGTTGAGTTCCAAAATTTGGGGAATCCATATTCATCTTCCAAAATGATAACCTATGTGGATAATTGAAAAATAAAATTTTATTTTTTCCTGAAACATTTCAGACTGATCATGCAAATCACATCTTTCATTTCTTAAATTGTAAACATTGTACAGAGTGCAAGATCTGTTTCCCATCATGCATGTAAATCAATACTTATTCCCACATCATGTAAATTTTATTAAAATACATTTTATATTGTTACTTTTGGAATTGGTATGGAAATATGATAATTTCAAAAATTAAATAGTGTATCAGTATTAATCTTATTCATTTTCATTGTAGACTATTCAAACATCACAACACTATAACAACACATAGTTAAATTTATCTTCTTTGTATCCGTGTTGGAAAATGGATTTATCCATATTTTATTTTCTTCTAAAATTATCCAATTTAATTTTTATATTTTTTTAATGAATCCCATTAAATGTTGTAGTGTTTCAGTTTGAGAATCATAGCAATAGTAATTGGGTTTAAACTCAACTTTCATAGTAGAAATGTTGTTGAATTTATCATCGATGATGAATGAAAATGTAGGGTTTATATTCCAAATATCATTTGATCATCTCAGCATAACTATTATATGCCATAATTTTTTCCAAACATATGGTTCATTTGATTATAATTTAGGGTAGATGAACATTATTTGTGAACAAATATAGGGATAAAGTCTAGGTAACATACAATTAAATATTTTTTTAATTTTTTAGAGGCTTCTCATATCAGATTATTCCGTCATTATAGAAAAAATAAAATTAGTAAAATATTATATATTTCCAATAGAAAAATAATCACATCTATATGAAATCTATAGCCTCTAATATCTTTATAAACAAAAGAAAAAAATCTGTAAAAACAACAGTTCTATACAATCATCATAGAAATTCAAATAACGGATTTACTATAAAAAAAATACTTTTTATAGTTTTATATAAACTAACTAAGTCGAGATAATATTTTAGCATTTTCACCACACTCGGAAATGTGTAATTTTAATATCTTTATCTCATAATGTAAATTAAAGAAATAATATTTTCTAGTTTTCTAAATATAGAGTTTCAGAACTGTTATAACAACTTTGGTGATTTTTTAGATTACCAAAACAACCTTTTAATAACTTTTCATAAACTATTGACGTATATGTAAATATATTATATTTCCAAAAAAATAATACTCAAATTAATCCATGGACATTATATTGAGATATAATAAAAATACATCAGATACATTAAGAGGAAAAATAGTAATTTCATTGAACAACTTATTAAATTTACATATATTTTTTAACCATCGAAATAGATGAATTGGATTTCAACATAAAGAGTATAAATAAATATATATTGTTATCTATATAATGATATAAAAACTATAAGAATATGAACAATTTTCATATAGATGTACAATATATATAGTTTTATACAAAATCTAAAAAAACATAAACAATGTTATTAGTGAACAAATCATGATGGGTTGAAATAATTATAAACAAAACTGGATGAAAATGGGGTGGATCCATTCAAAATTTTCCACCTTAATTATAATTAAAAAGCACAAAATATATATCAACTTTATCTCTCCCTTTTTGAAAGAATAATATAGTTGAGTTATTAATAATATTAAATAGAATAGAATATTTACACAAATTATAAAGAATAGGAAATCCAAATTTAATAAGTATTATATAATTTTTTTTATTTTTTTTAACAGAATTATTCACCTTTTTAAAATATCAATAATATAAGGTATTGTTAATGATATGAAAAATATTTTTTTAATTATTCCAATAATATATACATCAAATAAATACATGCTTCTTTTAAATTTTTTTTATAATCATGGAGCCATGAAAACAAATAAAATATTTGAATATGAGTAATAAGGGATTTTTATGTATTTAAAATATGTATAAAACCATTTAATTAATTACATAATCTTAAAATATTTAATATCATGTAAAATATTTAAAATGACCCCAACTAAGACATATCATAAATATAAATGTTATTTAGGGAATTAAATAAACAGTTTTCATGGAAATGTAATGGAAATTTTTTTATAGAATTTAAACTACAAGATTTTAAAGAATATAAAATAACATTTATACATGTCGTGAATAACCCAAAAAAGTATTTAATATTTTATCACATCAAATAGAAGATCAATATATCACATGATATTAATTTAAATAGAATAAATTAAAATAAATGAATAAAAATTAAATTTTAATAAATTAATGTCAATAATATATTAAAAATATAATTATTAATGTTAAAAACATAATTCATGGAATTGAATTATCAATTAGAATAATAGGGTAGTAAAGTATTAACTCTATAAATATAATGATAACTACACGTGGAGGAATGAAGAGTATAACATATAAAAAAATTTCTCCCTATGTATTAAATAGTTATTGTATTTAAATAAAATATCAAAATAGAAATGAAATACTTACTGGTTTAACAGAACCAACAAAAATTAATATTTCATTTAAATGAATTAGAAATATAAATATAATATATTAAATAACTTTCTAGTGGACATGTAATGATAAAACAATGAATTATAATTCTCTACATATAAAAATATCTTATACATGGTTCTTTTTCTACCTATATTGTTTTGGATTTAGTTGTGATAGAAATTAAAAAGTCAAGTAAACAAATTTGTATATTTTGATCAGAAATTTAATATATTAGATAATTTGTTTGAATAAATAACATTCTTGATACCAAAAAAATTTATTTTTTATAATATAGAATATATTATCATAAATTCTTTTAATACCATAATAATAAAAATTGTATAGTGAACATTTTTTACTTATCGAATTTGGAATAAAACAGTTCCTATATAATTTGGGCTTTTATTCATTGCTACCAAAATCATGTATTATTTACCGAATTATATTTTTAATGGGAATTTGATTCCAATAATTTTTCACTTGATAAAAATAATATAATATTTTAATAAATTATATACTTCTTCCAATAATTCTTTAATTTTATTGTCATATAGATCATAATTTTTTTTGAATAAACTAGATAATCAATCTGTAAATGTTTTTTGACAAAATATCCATATCAATTGGAATAATATCAAAAAGTTTACTATATTTTCCATTATCAATAATTACAAATTCAAATTTATCCTAAAGAATAAAACAATATTAGTATGTTCATTATAAGAATGATTATGAAAATTATATCTTTGTGAGAAAGATGATTATACCTAGATTATGTGAACCATAAGACATATACTTTACTTTTGGTTATCTTTCTTATCTTAATAGTCTAGACTTGATTCATCACATGAATAATTGGATTAAATCCTAGTAGAATTAATGGATATAATGAAATATAATTTATAATATTTTTCTATTTTAATTTTATGTTATCAAATTTCATGTCCCATAAGAACATTCTTTTTTTACATTTATCGAATCTAATTTCCTTTTCTTTGTGAATATTTAGTTAAACTTTTCTCTATATATATATAATTATTAATTTAGAATGATGTGATAGATCATAACATGAACCAAAATTATAGTAATTTCAATAAAAAATCATCCATAAAAACATTTTGTGCATCAGTTTCAATTCACATAGAAATAATATTTTCTTTCTATACTTGAACCTCATATTCAAACATCATCAGGATTAAGATCAATTCATTCATCATTAATTACTTACCATCTGTGGATTTCTGAATAGGGGAATATATTAAATTAATCTTTAAAGTTAAAACTCTTAGTATCATTAAAACATGGTCTATTTTTGTAATTGTTTTTTCCATGTATGAAACATCGTTAATTGATTATATAAATATCCCATTCATATGAGTGATTATTTCATCTTTTTACATCCTGAATGTGTAAAATTTATGCATAAAAGTATTTTACATTAGTTTTAAAACATTATTGGTTATTTCATTAACAACAAATATAGTCATCCATATTTCATATATTGTTTCACTTTGTGAAATGGTATTATATTAATTAGTACCAAGACCATATATATTTTTATTCATGGATTTTGATTTAACATCATATTTTTATTTCTTTGCATCATCCAAATTTTCTAGTTCTATATGGATTTCATAAGTTCTGTTTATATATATGTAATATTTTAATCCAATATTCCTAAAATAAATAATCAGGTAATATTCCATAAATAAATAATTATCAACACTAAAATAAGTAGAAAGGATCATCGATATTCATTCTCTAGGATAAAACATTAATATTTGTTCTCGTTAAAATATTTAACTCAGTCTAGCCGAATAAAAGAGAAAATTTCCAATATCATAAAAGATTAAAAAAACTTTTAACACTTGTTAGGTTATAATTGTGATGAAAAATACATTTCAGGGAGTATTTTATTCCCTTTATAAATAAATACATAATTTAAACTTCCCTATTAAAATGAAGGAATCTATTCATACTCTTTTATATATGACATAGGAGTAGAAATAAATAACAAAAATAATATTGAGATGTATAGTGTTATAGAGATTAGAAAAACCCTAGTCCAATTTAATAATTCTCTACTCCATAAGCTCAATAATTTTCACTATGAAGTCATTTTTATAGGGAATTATATAACTGTGTACAAGTGGTTGAAACCAAACTACAAGGATTTCACATTTCATTTTTGTTTGTTTATGTGGAACCAAAATATCCACATATTACTTTGAGAAGTATTCAATCCACAAAAAATATTTATTATTAATTGAAACCTCCACAAACAAAATATGATATGTAAATGTTTAATATTGGTTCATTTCGTAGTTCAGACGTAACTGATAGTTTTATATAATATTTTATAAGGTAGAGTAAAAAACAATAACCATAAATTTCTAAAAGGATTCTTCTTTTAATTAAAACAGTATTAAATTATATTTTTATTCTTCATCCATGAATGTCTTATTCTTAGTTTTGTTTTCAATGTGATATAATAATTGACATAAATAGTATTCCAATTATTTCATCTATATTAGAATAAATTGAATGAAAATATGTCAACAAAATATTTTCATAATAATTTTCACATATTCACCATTATTCGTATATTCCATAACCTTCCAAATATATATATATATATGTATAATAAATATATAGATGTTATAGCGATCCTCCTTTTGATATTCTAAATATATTTATTCATGATATTTTCTAAATATACAATGAATAGAACAACACAGTTGAACGTTTTAATTTGAAAAAATATATTCAATGAATAATATACAAAAACAATTCAATATTTTGTATGGTAACTTCTCTAGAAAAATAGGATTATTTTCAACTATAAAACATCAATTTAAATTCATTAAACCTATTTATACTTATTTCAAATTGTTCTCAAAAACTACTAACACCATCTGTATATAAATTTAAATATTTAAATTTGAATAACTTTATGTCCTAAAAATTCACTAGAAAAATCAAATCACAATAAAAAATAATCTCTATGATAAAATAATGACCCAAAATATTCACAATTATATAGATGATAATCCATATATTTTTTAAAATTTATCCCATATATAAACCACTAAATATATTCTAGATAAATTTAGAGTAGATAAAAATACCATGAAAATGTTAATTATAGCACTGTAACCTATAAAAATATATGAATAAGGTCATACATCATTATAATGTTTTAAAATAAATTAGTATTCAAAATTACATATAAAGTAATTCGATATAGATAATATTTAATTTTCATGTATCCACTTCGCATGATTTATTCATGCTTGAATAAAAATATTTTCATCAACTTAATTATCATATAATGATATCCAGATGTTATAGAGTATCATACTATACGAGAATTTATATACCTCATAACATGATGAATATCATAAAATACCTATATTAATCATGAAATATAGTGTCCATGTGTGGTAATCACTCAACAAAGTCATGCTCTATTTCTTGTTCATATTCAGCACACTGCATGGGCATCAGAACATCCATATCAATTCTTCTCATGTTTCCTAACCACTGATAGTATGAAGAGTTAATGTGTGGTGGAAATCGATATTTGGATTCCATAATGTTTTACCATGTTTTCTAGGATGATTCATTTCATAAATAATTCAATTTAATTAGAAAAAAATTATGATAAAGCAAGAAACTCACATCTTTCATCTCAATATATTTGAGATGAAGGTGTTGTACAATGTGCGATATCTATATCCTAGCATGCATGGAATCATATTATTCTTAATTATACATAAATATTGGATAAAAAAGAATGCTATTTATTTCCTTCTAAAAATTTTCTGCAAATTATAAAATTCAAATAATATTGGGGCTTATAACTATTTATCCTATTATCCAGCATTATAGATTATTCAATCCTCACACCAGTGTCACATCAGCTAGTTAGATTTATCATCCATGTATCCACATCATTAAATTTAATTATTTATTTTAGTGAGCTCGTATACCAATACCATATCATGTTTAAATTTTTAATAACATCTCATTGAATGTTTCAGTGATTCATATTAAGTTTAATCATTACATCAAGAACATATAGGGGTATGAAACCATCTTTCTCAATAGTTGAGGTGTCCGATTAATCGTAAACAAATATAGAAAATGTAGGGTTTATATTTTGAAATAACATATAGATAATATTTAATGTATGGTTTATATAACATACTATTAATACAAACCTATTTTTCATTTGATTCCAATAAAGTTTAGATGAGCCCTACTTTTGAAAAAATAATAGCGTTAAAATCTAGAAATCTTCCCATTACAATCATAATTGATTTTTAGAGTGTCTAAAATTTAAATTGGGCCTTTATTATAGAATACATAATTTTAGTAAAAATTGATATATTTTCTATGGATCATAAAGCTCATTAATATGAAATTTAAAGATCTAGATATCTATATAAAATTAATGAAACACTATTTTGTAAAAATTGTAGTTCAATAAAATCATTAAAGATTATAAAATAATTTATATACCAAAAAATTATCTTTTAAAACTTATAGGTAAACTATAAATATAATGAAAAAGATAATTTATTTTCTTATCATTAGTTTTTCATGGATTTTTATATCTTTATCACATTTACTATGTTAAAAATACTAATTTTTCAAAGATATTCACTATAGAGTTACTATGTTGTCTCCTCAATTTAATAAAACATTAAGAGTACCCAAAAAAGCTTTAGACTACCATATAAATCTAACCTGTTTAGTAGATATCAAATGGAATAATAAACACATAATTTTAATAATTATATAGTTTCATATTATTTAAATAAAAATGTGACCTTAAGATAAAAAGCAACACTTTCACTAAAAAATATATAAAATAATTATATTTTTTCTAACCATAAAAAAACTGAATTATATTTTTAAATAGAGAGATAAAATTAATATAGTATTTTTATCCATCCATATGAAGTGAATCAATAATAATCCAACCATTACAACATCATATGTAAAATAAATACTATGAAAAAATAAATCTGATACAACTAATGCAAATTTAATAAAAAAATTGATGATGGGTTAAAGATTTTATCAAAACAAAAGTAATAGGAGAATGCCAATGGTCCATTCAACCTATAATTTTTTTGTTGTTTTACATTTTGGATACAATAAATTTATTCTAAATGTTTTTTCTTGTTGTCTTTATCTTTTTTAGGTCTTTTTGTAGGTGAATCATTTTCCATTATTTACTAACGTCGATATTATAAGATGATATTAGATTCCATACATTATTCACACATTATAGAGATGATTTACAACCTGAAATATGTGCAAAATAATTAGTTCTAATAGTTTAATTGATGTGTTGGATTGACTTTTTCTTTATATTATCAATATTTTTGGTTTGAGATTCTTTTATAGTCCACATATAGATGTATAAGGACTTTAATGAGGTAAACAATAAAATTAAAACAATAGTATAGTTTAAAATTTTAGTATTATGTGAACATTCAGCTCTAGTAGCTTCAATGTTTCCTAATAATGATGTTTTCTCAAAAAAAAATTCGATTTTTTCTATGATTTTCATGAATTATTACATCATTTTCACATTAAATTTAAATATTTGGAATTTTTTTCCACATGAAACCCACTCGCCTATTTCAAGGGAATATGATGTTTTGAAACTTGGTTTTACATTATCTATAGTTATGAATCATTAAATTGACAATTTATTTTTTTGTATCATTGTTTCACTGGAGCTTTTATTTTAATGTTTTTTCGTCACATATTCTTTATGAAATCTTCCCAATAATGAATTTTTTTAGGATATATTTTTGCATAAAGTATATTTGTTATAATTTATTATGATTATTGGATTTGGTTAATTAGAAAGATTCATGCTTGATCAAAAATATCTGTTCATGAAATTTACTCTCTTTCTATAGTAATCATTCAAGCTCATATGTTCTATTATAATTATCTTGTAAAATAAATTTATTTTCTTAAAAATAATATTCAAATGAATTGTATCATACTTATATAAATTTATTTAAAATTTTATTCTCAATGATACTTAATAATAAAATTAATTTTACATGGTTGATAGTTTACTGATAATTTATTAAATATTCTTTCTTACCATCAAAGAGTTTAGTGGAAGATGTACATTTATATATGTTAATTACCCCTGATTTCATTGAGTCATAGAGTTATAATTGTATTTTTGAGATCTCATCCAATTATCCCTTAATATATGAAAGTAAATATGAAGTAACCTCGATAGTTACATTTGTCATGTATGCTTATATTTGAAGATAAATCTATTCAACATTTAGAATTGAATCATTATTTGAGGCATATTATCTTAGTGGTACAGTTATATTTGATTCACAATTTTTTTATCAAACACTATATCATTATTTGGTGGTAGATTCTACTTCTATTGGTTGTGAGAAGATGAATTCCTCTACATATGATATTATTTATTATAAAAATTTACTAAATATCTGGTTAATACCTACTTATTGAAAAAAATAAGAAACTACATCGGTATATTTTAACTAATTCTAATCATTCTTGACTATAGGAGAAAAATGTTCTTTAAATTTTTTAATTTATTACTTTATATATAATAGATAACCGCAACTGAGAACAAAATATATTGATCTTATAGTGGTCAGATATCCTCCGATAAAAACTGAGAATCATAGGGGGTCATGTTGTTAGCTGGAGAGGGGGATGAAATAATGGTGACCAATATTTCACCTGTTATATTCAATAGAGTATACATTCAAAATTTATATTTAGAAAAAATAAATTATTTATTAGGATTTATTGATATTAATAAATTATTATTTATTTTTATAATGTTATGATATGTATATTATATAAGGAAAACATCACAAATAATTGTTTTTAAGGTTCATCCTCAATGTGGGAACATACATCAATTCGAGGGTGACTCCCTTCAGTCCATAAATTCGTCCCATAAAAATATTTTTATCAATAATAATTGAGGGTTATTTAAACTATATCCCATAGTTTTGTTATCTCCTAAAAGACTCCAACAATATTCCAATAAGATTTTACACTTAATATATCTCTTATTATAATCCTTATATCAATCAATGGGAAGGAATATACTAATTCTTATATGTTAAAAAATTACCACCCTTTTGATCTAAAATAGGGTAAACAAGAAATCTTATTATAAAAAAATCATCATGAAATATCCTCAAAATATATTCACCCAAATTTCTTTGTTTGGTGCACCAATACCTTCATCCACTATGGTCTTTCCAATGAGCCTCACTTTCTGTCCAATAATCCTTTATATACTATGACTCTAGATTCTACACATTAGAAAACTAAACAAAAATTAGATCTAGAATTCACATTTTTGATGTTCCTTGATACACGATACCTTATATTGACGAACTATATAATGCGAAAAAACCATGCATCTATGTTCAGTCTCTACATGGTAAACAAGATTATAAAACACTATTTAGAATATATGATAGGAAAATAATTCTCGTTATCTCTGATCTGGACTCAGTCCATTACATTATTTTGACAAATTTTTTATCTTTGTTGGAAAATATATCAATTTTAAAATATTCATCATTTTTCATCTAAAAATATTTAAAAAATTCGTTAAACTATTTTTCTATACTATTTTAACCCTTTTATATAGGTGTTCTTCCTAAAAATGAGAATAAATTTTTTCCCATATTAATTAATTTGAAATTTCATTTATAACTTTGAACTCAAATTCATGGTATTCTTCTAAAATATTTTAGGGATATCATTAATATTTTTTAAGATTCATCAAATCACATGAATATGAAAACTTCACAAAATTTCCATAACTCACCTACATAAGATAATTTTTGTAGAAAAAACTCATCATTTATATATACAATGTCTTTCCAAACACTCTGTATAAATCCATAAAACATTTACTATCATATTGATTTATATCGACTTCATTTATAACATTCCACGTAACACTATATTTCTAACTTCATTTTATTTGATCATCATCGTTTGACTAACATGGTTTGATAAATTAAATAATTTTTCACTTTTTGCTCTTAAAATACCTCCTACACTCAATGAAATAGAAATTGATTATATATTAAAATTTATTTGAAACCTATATATAATGGATCATCATATTGTTTAGTGATATTATATGTATGATGATTTTACATTACATTTTTTGATGTATCAATCCTCATCTTATACTTCTTTCTAGGCTTCGATTACTAATCTCAGTCCATATTATCATTACATCATAATCTATATAATAAAATTATTCTACTCTAACTCAATATTGTCCATCCAAAGGATCATTTAACGATCATTAAAATTTATCCTCTGATAAACACATTCTTCCACCAATCCACTTTATACTATACTAATTGAAATGATATTTTTATTTTTCTAAAGTATAGAACCCAACATCATCTAATTATTGATATAAATATTTCTATAAGGAGAACCTTACCTTCACACTAGGAGATGACATCAATAATTTCTAAATAATGTCATCATAGAACTACTTATGATGATTTTTATAAACATTTAAAAAAATATTCTTCTCTTTTTTGGGACAAGATATGTGTTATTCAAAACATGGTTCAATGAATCTTAATGTGATGGACACGATCTAATGGCCTACAAATAGAATCAAACTCATTGAATACATAACATGAAAAATTATTTATCCTATAAAAAATAATTTACCTATAGAAAAAACATAAAAACTATCTATCAACAAACATCAACTATCTCTATCAGGTGAACTCAAGCCATTTTTCATCTGATAACATTGTTATAATGTCTAGAGAAATATGGTATTGAACAATTTTTTTCAAATACATTAATATGTGTAGTCATGAAATGAAATAATTTTTACATCCACTAAAATGAATATATTCTAGTGTAATTTTCCATTCTACACATTTGAACATACACAATTTATAAAATTATAAAAACATAGATACTCCTACTTCAACTAAATATTCAACTAGAAACAGCATCCACCATGTTTCTTCTAGTATTTGTAGTGGTAACTCTAATCATTGGACTTAATTCACCTTTATTAATTATTCATATAACCATTCTATACAATACATGTTACATCTACATAACTTATGTAAACATGGGGTGATCCTTACATAAGATTTAGGAATTATAGTAAACCCACATATAGCCTCTGAAACTATTCCAATACCCATATGTAATATATATGATACCATTACATATCCTTAAAAATCACGGGGTTTCATTTATGTATAATTCAATATTTTTTTTAAGAAACATACATTTAATGTAGGAATTATAACCATGCCTAATGGGATTTTCTATCCATTCATTTCTATCTGGTGATCTGCATCTAGTGACATCAACATTGATTTCATGCAGAATATCTATTTGATGACTTCATCCATGGTCATCATGGTATAAATATTTACATTTATAATTTTTTTTCAATCATGTACAAACATTATCTTATATCATATAAGTCTTCATGATGTTGTTAACATACTAAATGGATTATTATTATCTGATTTATTTAGAACCATTCCTGACAATTATATAGAAAGCTTATAAAATTCTCTAGTATTTTGTTAGGGGACCATCATATAAAAATCCTAAGAAAACATTCCCATTCTTCATAATTCGATTTTCCCAGCCTTATTCATTTTCTATCATCAAAATTATTATTTACTAGTGCTTAAAATATTTCCCCCAACATCTTTATTGACTTTTAAACCAATGACAATATATAAAATATATGTTATAAAAATAGCTGAAAGGATCATCAGAATATAATATAAGTTTTGCTGGATTAATTATAGTTTTGTAAAATTGGTTCTATAACATAAAAACATTAATTTAATGGGTAAATCATTATTTCATCAATGACTTTTATAGTATATGTTACATTAATTTTGGTCTATTATGATGTTATTACACTAACCGTATATTTATATCATATTTAATTTTTCCCTAAAAAATTGACAATATCCAAAAAAATAGAATGTTAATAGTCGAATAATTTGAATATTCTTATAACAAAAATAATATATATTGTTGAATTATTTTATAAATATTATAATTTAAAATTATAAATAAATATCATTATCTATAAGGTTGTGAATGTTTAATGAAAATAAATACTTTTAGATCATTATTAATATTACATTATACTTCATTAAATTAAATTATAATTTAATTTTTAAAAATATATTTTAATAAGTATATTTAATTAAAATAACATATATTTTGATATTCATGATTTTATTAAAAATTTTGTTTTAATTTGAAGTATATATTTCCATAAATTAAAATTTTTCTTTATTTGTATGGATAATGAATTTTTATAAAACACATTATATAACTATATATAGAAAATAATAATTAAATTGATAGATATATTCCTTATTTTATTAAGAAAATATTAAAATTCTTGTTATTAGGGTCCAGATACATAACCCATTATTAAACCATTATATTTTCTCAGGGTAAGGTGTGTGATACATATACATTATAGGGTGGAGAGAACATGGTTTTTGGTGATGATCTTGATAAAATTGATCTTCTCCTCAAAGATGTTTCTCTCATGTTTCATTTATTGAATATTGGCTTGGTATTGGTCAATAGAGAATCATACTATTGTAAAATCCATTGGAATACCAATAAAATGGGATACATTGAACATGATCATACTAGTTGAGTCTATCACTTCATACATTCGGGTAAATTTGAAATAATAATAATCCATAATATATTATAATTGTAATGTTTATTTTACAATGACAATATTATCAACATTTATGGTGCATAACCATATTTTAATCCCATAAGAGAATTAAAAAATAAATAGAGAGAATGTGTCTTTTATAACAACATTACATTGGAAAGAATATATTTATTATGAATGGAATTTTATATCTGAATGCTTATGTCGTTACACATTGAATCACCCCTCTATGATTAGGAATCAATATTAAAGCTAATATATTATCCTAATAAAATTTTATATTAAAGAAATGACTTTATATGGTGTTTTAATTTCAATTGATTACGTATCCATGTATTTATATTCATTCCATTACTTTTGAAATGATACATTATTATTGGGAGAATTTTATTATCTCTCACTAACTAAACAAGAATATTTTTTTATACCTATTATATTTATGAAATCATTATTGGATTTCAAATGACACATTATTGTTATTTTGAATTGATAATACAATGTTCTATTAATGATATTCACATAAATCAATTTATTCTTCACTAATAAAGGATACTAAAATGAATCTCACATTATCTTTTTGAAGATGTAATATGTTGAAATGTTAATTATAATATGATTTTCTAGTTTCAATATTTATTACATGAAACCCATTATCATTCACTGTGAGTTATGATTTTGATTACAAATTTATGATGTTTCCACATTTGTAATATTCCATTATCATACCATTTTATCCTCTCATTTAGTACCAATATGATTATATATACTCTTATCATAGTTTTATTTTATCATGACATTTCTATTGACTGAAAATTTTTTCTTTTCATCATGTTATTGTTGATTATTCCAGTTATAAACATTATACCTCTCCCCATTTATTATACATGGAAAAAATTTATCCGTTGTAGTATTATGATCGCAATGGAATCTAGGGGAACATTATAGTTATTTGATATAATAATTATTCTTTTATTTTATTTAATTTTTTATGTATCTAATATTCCAAAGACAATAGACCTATAAAATTATTTATTGTTATTGTGGACAATCATGTAATGAAATGATTAATGATATTTTATTTATCATGATAAACACTGGGGAATTAGTAAAAAACATACATTTAAAAAAAGGAAGGTAAATTTGGAAACCATATTATCTAAAATATGTTTCAAATGGGGATTAAGTTGACTATAAGTAATATAAAAATGATATAACATTCTCAATGAATTTCCATGATGATCAAGAAATATTCAAGATTTGAGGGAACTAATTTCGAATAATGAACTCCAAAGAATAAATGGTAACAATCCAATAGAGATTTTAGTGTACGTAGTTATTATCTATTCATTATCTTATAGTGCTGGAAATATAAAAGAAAATAGAAGAACCAAAATTGAAATCATCTTAAAATACAACATAGTAGATTCAATACGAGGAATGAAAATCTTAAAAGAAGTTGTCAACAAAATTAAAACTCACGATGCTTAAAAAAATTGAAAGTATAAACAAATAAGGAAACAATTCCTATAGTGTATTAGATATGCTACCATCACAAAAAGATACATTAATTATGATTAATGTCACACTGTTAAAAAAGTATACTGAGGAAAAATGGATCCCACTAAGCAGTGAAAATAATGTGAAGAGATAAATCATTCATAAAGTAGAATAATTCATAAAAATATTATTTCAAAACTGAAATAATGAGGAGGTTGGTTTGAGAAAATATTCATAACATAGAAGTTCACATTGAGAATCAAATTAATGCATCATTTTCTAATAATTTTTTATCGTATTTCTATTTATGATTTTAGGAACAAATAAAAAGTAGGGTATTTAGGGGAGAACCTGAGAGGAAGTGAATTATATTATAAATTGTTTTATATAAAAGGATGATTAATTTATATAATGATAAATTTATAATTCCATTTTATTATAATTTTTATAATGAAATCATTAAATATAATATGGAAGTAATCAAATCTATAAAACCAAAACAATTCCCATTTTCATAGTATTCCAAACATGTAATTTCATTTTATTTATTAATTAAAGATATATAGAATTATTAAAAATATCCTAAGTGTCTCTATGTAGGTGAGAGAAGTAGTAAAAGATTAATAAACTAAAAAAATAGTCATTTTATATAAATAATATTATTATGGAATGATCACGAAGAAGGAAGTCATCGACTTGTAATAATTATTTATTCTCTATTTATTGGTAATAAAACCATATCCTATAAATAAGGGGAAAATTTATTTCAATTAGTTACGTAAGTGAGAAAAGTTCAATTAGATTCTGGTAAAGTTTTGAAAAATTATAAAACATATTTTGTATAAGAAACTTTTTTACATATCAAATGTGTAGTGTGATGGATAATCATGTTGATATATTTCAAGAAACATTTTATAACTTCATTATTTTAATGAAATTTATTCTACAAAATTAATAAGATATATTCTGATAAAGGTAATGATACTCATTTCTATTTTAATAGTTATAATTGTTTAGTTGATTTCTTTTAGTTTAAATTAAACCATATTGTTTGATACACTAAGAACAAAACAAGTATCAATTTACTAGAATAGTTAAAAGAAAATTATTTTATAATGAATTGCTACCATACTTCCTCCACTATTTTTAGCTATTTCTAATAAATTATAGAGAGTAAAATCAAATGGGTGATAAAAGTGAAAAGGGTATAGAATAATTGATTGGAGAGAGAATGTTTTTATATATCATTTAATTTTGTATTGATTAAAAATTGAAAGAGAGATTTTTTATCCTAAATCATGTGGCTAATATTTTATTTATTTTTAATTAAATGATAACAATGTTTTGTGTTATTATGAATAATAATAATAATTTCTATAGAATATTATCTCAGAATAAAGAATGAAGAACCCTTGCATGATTTAATATTAAATTATATTCTTATTGATTGAATGACACATCATTCAAGTTGGATTTGATTTTTTTCAGTATTCATATATAAAATGAGGTATATTTAATTTAGAAGTTTTCAATGTAATTTATTTTAATTTAACAAATGATTGATGATTTGAAATACCCCAAAGAATTTATAATGATACTTCTGTTTCTCCATGTTGATTTATCTTATAATGATATGTAAATTTTTGTGATAATTATAAAATAAATTTCTATAATGTTTTATAATTAGAAGAATATATAAAGAGGTTTCTTTTCAATGCATGGGTTTTTTTTATAATTGATTTTTTTAAGATAGGAATAATACATATGAAACTATTTATGGAAACTCAAGAAAGCACATCCATCTAAGAATATTACGTATAAAAATGATATTTTGTCAATCTTGAAGGATGTATACACTATTTGGATTATGCGAAGAAGAAAATAATTTGACAAAGACCCTATGTGGGTATGCATACATTCATGGAAAGATGGAATTTATATGCAACAGAAACAATGTGACACAAAAACAGGTTGAAAACTATGGGATTTTATACCCAATCAATAGGGTATTCATATTGATAGAGAATAACTATTATAAAAAATCATTATATGATGAAATAGGTCATTCAATAAATTTTTATTTAATTAATAAATGTAAAAATACATAGAAAAGATTTAAATAATTTTATTGTTTCAATCATAAACCATCAACCCAAGTGTTCTAATGACCAGTTGTAGAATTAATAAATATAGAAGAATCACTATACACTACATTTTTTCATGGGGTTTCACAAATTTAAAATAAAGGTACTATTTCGAAAATGGAGGGAGTTCAATTAGTTTTATAGAATTTTGAGTATTACAAAAATATGGGTCAATATGTTATAATGAATGGTCTTTCAGAATTTAGGTTAAAGTGTTTATAAATAAAAAACAATAATCTATAATGATCCATTGAGGTGGTTGTGGTGGACATTTTCCAGGGAATTAATTGGAGGGACCAGGCCATTATAAATTATCATTTTTATAATAATGAAAATTAAACATTTTCAGGGATGTTTATTAATGTTCAGAACTATGAGCTATATACCAAAAGGAATTCAATTAGGTTAAATAAATTTTACAGTCTAAACATGAAAGAGGGGAACACAGCATTGTACTATGAATTTTGAAGTTCAGAGTAAAAAAATGACATCTGAGGGATGATCATAGATGTGAATAATATAAGGATGTATAAAACATATTAGACATTATAAATTGAGAATTTATATTTTGACAAATTCACATTTCACATCAACTAAGAGTTAGATATGATTTTATATTATAATCCTAAGACATTCTATTTAAATGATATCTCAATTTTTTGGATCATAAAACCAGTTTATTGTAGGATATTTATTTTTAAAATGAATCATGTTAATATTTTTCTTGATTCATGATTGATAAAAAATAACTTATTAATCATGTTGTGCTATTAAAGAGATTCCATTATTTTAAATATGTTATACATTCCTATATTCGTATGAAAAGGTGAAATTAAAATTGGTAATGCGCAAAATGAGTTTTAAAGGTAATAAACACTGATTAATCCCCCATATCATTATAAAACTCATCCCTAACTAATTATCTTGTGTTTTAATATGATTATAACCTATTATAATTATTCATGACTCTTGTAATGTAATCATTTAAATCAGTTACTTTATTTTCATAAAATGTTGAATTCTCTATTATGGGTGATTTGTTGTTCTATAGCATATGATGGAAGATAAAATTTATTCATCAATATATGAGTCCCATATAGATAACCTATTGTTATTTGGTGAGGCATTTAATTCCAACCCTAATCAAGGATTTACTGAGGATAAAAAATTCATAATATTCCAAGGTAGTAAACATGAACATCACTAGTTATCCTTTAATAATATAAATCAATCCACATGATGATTTATGAAAATATCCTCCATATATATATAGATCATTTTAAAAGACATTTGAAATGTTTTTTCTTCCTTATATTAGGGAATCATTATTAACATCACCTAAACGGAAATGATTCTTATATATAGGGTTTTAGTGAGTGTGTATTATAGATTCACATGGGTCATGATCATTGATTGTTAGTTTGTATCGTGTAATAACATGAATTAATCCATACATAATTATAGAAAACATTCCATCCTTATTAATTTATTTGATTTGAAACTAAAAAATATCCCAAGTTATACACATTATTTGATATAAATGATTATAAATATAGTGGTCTTGGTTATGGTTTATATAATAATCACAAATTAATAATGTATATCATAGACTAGGGGGATTGTGATGAAGTAATTTTTAGATTTTGGTATAGAATAATTAGTCAAGATTTTAATATATGACATGTTATTATAGAAATCAATAAATACATTTTTATTAAAAGGAATTTTCATAGATCTAACAAATTCATTTCTGATCATGATACTAAAATGATTAGATATCTTACGATTAGATAAATTTAATCATGATGTGAATAGTGCTTTAACATTATGGAAATCTAAAAATATATTTTCATGATGTATTACAATAGAAAGACATGATGGGAAACTTTTTATGTTATATTTTTTGTGTGGGATGTAACATGATGATAGAATCTATAATTTTGATAGGAATGATAGATTTGGAAATCACTATGTACCCCAATGTAATTAGAATCAATCCATACAATGATTATAATATTACATATCCTTATATAGATCATGCTAATGAATAATAGACCAATATATAAATCTAAATATTCTCTAACAAGAGTAACTAATAAAAATTGTTGATAATTATGAAATATGGCATCACCAGAGTAAAAATCAACATTAAAATAGATGTTATTATTGATATTTTTAGATGATATACAGGGAAAACTAAATATCAAAAGCTATCAAAAATCAATCAACAAATACTTTTCAAAAGGAGGTATCATATTTAGATATTTGAAAAATCCTTAATTTATAGTCAATAATTATATAATTATCATTAAATAACATAGGTATGAATATAATATCTCATATATTTTGAGAACACACATGATATAGGAATTTAAAATATGATTTAATATAAAATTATCCTTTACAAATAGATTATAGACATGTGAGGAAGCCCAATATGAATAGTTTAAGGTTATATTGGATAAAAGAGACATCAGGTAGATTAATTCCTTATGATAATGAGTCAATAAGATGTTTAGTTTAACATTTTTCAATAAGGACTAGAAATGTTGTGATTTATAACATGATGTAAATAAGAACTATAAATAATCTATCTTATTTTCATATAGGTAATACATAGTTTCTTTTATGAAACAATTCAATGTACTTCATGAGAATCCTATAATTATTTGATGGTTTTATGTACTCTATTTTGATTATGACCAATGAGTGTTCTATGTTATATTAGAACTTATGTATAGAATATAGTCCATCACATTTATATTGAGTATTAGTTTCTTCTTTATAGGTATTATTGGATTTCTCATAGTGATAATTAAATCTACATGGACACATGAGACGAGATAATATATTTTATTTAATTATAATATTTTAAAATTTAATATATCTCATGGGTTTGTATGGTTTTAATCCTTTTCTAATAATGTTACCCCAATTCATGATCATATATTTAATGATGATTATAGATAGTAGTGTAAAATTATTTAAGTTGTACCTCAATTGGTATAATTACATCTGTCCTATAAAATATTGAATATGACAATGTATATATAGAAGTGAAAATTTTGTTATGATATGAACAAAGGTAATTTTTGAGAATTTCAATTGAATAATTCTTATCCTTATCCATATTTTTATAAGAAATAGTTTAAACATAATTATTAATGGCATATATAATTATATTACCTAATTCATGATATCAGTATTGATGATGTGGATAGATATTATATTGATGATATAAAATCATAAAAATTTATTAATATAAATTGGGTTCACTATCCATTAATATATTAAGTGTAACGAAAAATATAGTGATGTTGTTAGAATATATGTAATAAATGATAGCCAACTATTTGACTTCATTAGGGGTTACCACATTTTCCCATTTGAAAATAAATTTGTATTAGTAAGTATGAACATGAATTAAATATAAATAAAAATAATCCATGGAATAATGAAATCTATTTCACAGAAAAATTTTAAAAAGTATTTTTTTTTGTATGAAATAACTCTAGGACATGATGAATAATGTCTGAATATATCTGAAAATGTTTTCATATAACTATAAACAAAATGCATTGTGAAATAATTGCTGGATAGATGTTTTAATGTTTCTTTACTTTATGAAAGATCAACACATCTCACTGGTGGGAAGCATTTTCACCCATAAGATCTTCTTTAATAATATTATGAGGCTTTATGCTTAAAATTACTTTAATCCATTAAATATACTCTTGTAAATGACCATATATGATATTTATCCATCCATATAGTTTAAATTTGTAACACACTAAAGGTTTGATACTTTAATTAAATCTCATTTTTTACAAATAAGTAATATTTTTTTATAGAAGACATCTATCCAATAAAATCTTCAATTTTTCAGAATATAGTATCATAATGAGAAACTTTAATGATTTAATCTTTTATTTCATTTATTTCACCACTGAAAAAGTAAATGAACCTCTTTTGATGTGCACTATGATTGAATGTATCATCCTGATTTTGATCTACCAAACCTCTTAATGAATTTATTATTGGATATTATATTCTATTTTATAACCGTCAGAGATGAGGAATTAGATGATATAGGCGATAGTTTTCCAATAAATCACATTCAAAAACAATTAATGTAATTTTATATTTCATCTTTAAGGAGTAGTATTAATTTATTTGTTGATTGTCAACTCAAAACAACTAAAGAAATTAAGTCAGTCCTATAGTATTTTTAGTTTCAATTTTTTGAATTCAATGACAGTTTATAATTATTCATTATTATCAATGTGTCCATAAAATATTGTAATGGGGAAATTAAGATCCATTTTCATTATCAATATGAAAACAAACTCTATTATAATTCTATTGAGATTTAAATTTTCAATTACATTTCATCTTAAATATATAGGGGAAAATTTTAAAAACCCTTTCATTGCACTGTTGGTTTCTGGTATAGAAAAATCATGATCAATGAGGATTTTGGATATTATCAATTAATTTTATCAAATATTGTGCTCTATGTGATAATCAAATAATGTGTTTCCCTGGATTTAATTCTTTAATAAAAACATGATAATAAACTTCCCTAAAATGGTGATTCACATTTTTATAATCTAGCATGAAATTTTATTAAAAAGGATATTAATTAAAAATACTAAATGAAAAATAATAGAGGATATAATTGAGAACATTTATATGATAGTTTATATAGACATCATTGTTCTATCAATAATAGATAAATTTTTATATTATTACTATCTATTAGGATAAATTGTCCCATATAGTTGAATATTGAGTCTCGATAACCTAAATTATCCTACTATGATAAAGTTGTATATTTTCCTCACCCATATTTTTTTGATAAATGATGGAACAATGGTATCATTCTAGGGTTTCATCATAATGTATTTATATTTTCTCATCTACTTGGTTTATTATTACTAGTAGATGTAAGATGTAATCCATGGTATAATTCAATTCATTATAATAATTAACATCCTATATTTTGGAATCATTGTTATTTATTAAAATGCAATTATTGAAATAAATTTTTATGGGACTAACTTTTAAATTCAAATTTTAATCATGATATCATTAGAGTCAACTAAAAAAAATTGTGTTTTGTAGTGGCTGACTTTCAAAGAACTCCTGTGAATTTTTAAAGGAGTCATTGATGTCATGATGGGATACCATAATGATAAAAAAGTTCTAATATTATACAAAAATATTTTTTGGTGTTTGAACCATATGATTCATTTCCAATGTTTTTTAAGTAATTCTCAAGGTCGAATAGATGGCCACATCTCTTGTAAGGCTTGACCACCTGATTAACCACATATAACTACATGGTATTCCACCGTAATTTAGTTGAATCTATATTACATGAAGTGATGGTTTATTACACTAAATAACATTCAATGAAAAGGTAAAAATTTATTAATATAGTATTACATGGAAACCTTATAAGAAACGATCTCTTCAACATTACGATACATTAAAATCTATTTATAATAAAAAACCTATTACATGATGGAGTTATAATGGAACCCAAAAAAGTCATCAATCCTTTTTATTATGACCAAGATTTAGAATAAATTGATAAATTCTTTTTAAGATCCCATAAATAATTTCAGGGATATTTTTTGGACATGGACAATGGAAGTGAGAAAAATTATGTTTTGAAAATCTTATATAATGTTTTATTTTAATGTTTTCTCAATATTTTTGTCTTCTATTGTAGTATTTTACATGTGTATTTTATATGATTTTTTTTATTTTCATGGTGGTCATTTTGAAGGAACATGTGTATCTACATTGAGGCCCATAATTAAAAATTTTATATAATTCCATGAAAATACATATTGATATTGTTTTATAAAATAGATTTTCTTCTCAAATTAGTAATTATCCATCACAACACCGATCAATGTCTGCTCTAGATCATCCTCTATACCAGGTTAATTTTTTTAAAATTAATGGAAATTACTAAAAATTCATATAATATAAAAGGATATTAATTTTTATATTCTTTCCACTCATCAATTTGATCAAGAGATATGGATGGATAAGCATCACAAGATCTCAGAGATGGTAAGGTAATATTTTTATTACTATTATAATTAAAATCTTCATCTAAATAGAAGTGGACAACATATGCAACTAATAACATTACAAAATGAGTTGATGTGACAAATTATCATAAAAATAGTAATATATTTTTTTTATAAAAATTACCATACCTCATTGAAATCATTATTCCAAATCATTGAGATATACTTTTATAAAATGAAGCATTGGGAAAATATTAATAATCATGGATTTTATAGATATTTTTCCATTTTTAAGTGGTTAATTCTTAATAAAAGTAACTTCATTGCCCACATATGCCAAGAATTTGGTTTTCTATTTTTATATTGGTTTTCCAATTTGACCCACATGACTCAATATCTTCCTTTATCTAGATACCTTTCTTTAATTCACTTACTGGGAAGAAAGTATCCATCAGTAAATTCACCTAATAGACCAATAATGGAATCATTTTAGTTATTAAAGAAAGTATTCAGAGAGGATTTATTTTAAAATTAATCATTCCAATATTTTTTATATTACCATGCCTCAATATATTGAGTTTTTATTCCCCAAAGAGATAAATATCAAAAAAGATAACCCAAAATTTTCAATAATAGAGTTTTATATGAAATGATAATATGAATGAGGGACTATTATATTCATATTAATCCATTCCATTAATATAAATACATTGAAATATTTTTCATAATTTACAATCGAGATTGTAGATTCATTAATGAGAAGTCTAGTTGTCTTATAATCCAAATAATTTCATGGGGACATTGTTGTCAAATTTCATATCCCAGTATTTTTCATATATTAATGGTAATTGTTAGATTCCATATATCAAAATTGACTAAGGGGGGTTTTTCTTGATAACATAGATAATTTAAATGTTTCCAATTAGGACTCTGTAGACACCAATAACGTTATGATCTTTAGATATGTTTGAGGGTATGATATTCTAATGTATGATATAATTCTGGACATGTTTGTGATGAAAATTAATATATCGTATTTGGAATAGAATTTCTTTATGTAATAACATTATATTGAAGTGAACATAGTCTTTATATCTTGGGGTCTCTGAAGATCGTATATTATGTATTTATCGAGGTCCTTTTATAGGTGAAGAGCATTTAATATCAATATCATGTCTGGAAAAATAATATGTTACATTTAAATATCACAATTAAAAACCAAAGGTAAATGAATCCTACCATGAAAAATATCCCTACTATTGTAATTAGTGAGATAATATTACTATAATGATCGATCATTACCTTTTATGAAATTATTTATCATTTTCATATATTATTATTATGGTTGAAAATATATTAAAAAAACACAGTGTAGACAATACATCTTATGATTTTGTTGATATTATTTTTTCCCTTGAGAATTAAAACTGAGAATAGTTCTAGAAACTTATTTTCAATACATTCGTTGATTAAAAGTGATATATTATAGGTATAACACTTATAAATTTGTCATTATTTCCATAATTTGAATATGTATTCTCATAGATTCACACGGTCCTATAAAGAAATGGATTATGGTCTTTTGTGTTTAGCTATATGATTTTTTAGGGGGTATGTAATATTACACTTGATATTCCATCTCATGTGATACTATTATTATTATATCATAAATAACTATATTTTTATTACTTATGGAATGAGAACATATAAAAGTGTGAGAAAATTTTTTCTTTAAGGGTAAATAAGTGTGTTTAGAATAAAATATTATATGATAGTAAAAGATGATATTATAGTTGTCATAATATAATCAAATTTATGGATCATAGAGTAATAAAATTATACCCATGAATATATTAACTAAAAATAATAATTATTGTTTTATATATTTGATATAAAACATGAAAAAAGTCAATAATCTTAAACTAACACAAACATTGTATCAAAATCAAAATTTAGCCTATGATATTTCTATAAATATAACCATAAAAATAAAATAGTTTTCTAAAAACATCCCATTTTTATGATCATGCAATATCATAAGAACATATATAATCTCAATTATTATCACACAATGTATTTCGAACATATCATATGTCTATCATGTCAACACATTACCTTTTGAGAATATATCATACAAACCTTTTCCACTGATTATCTTATAATCATAGAAAATAAAAAACATGTATACACATAATCATACTAATTTAAATGATTAAAGAAATAATTTAATAGATATAATGGTACCACACATCATTACACCAATTACTGTATATATTTATAACATATGTTTTTTTTCAACATTCATTATTATTACATAAGATACATTACTGATTGAATATAAAATGGGCTTCGATATACATCGTAGTAGACGTTATAAAAATAAATCAAGATAAAGAGTGACTATTTTTCATTATATCAATTCCTAATAAATCATAAAAATGATAAATGTATATTGAAATAGATTTAAAATATTTTTATATGATATATAACATTTACATTGAAAAATAATAAAATACTATAATTAGTGTTTCATTATATTTTTTTATAGATAATTATTTATAAAAAAAGGGAATGTAAATTTATATTGAAAAACAAGAAAAATATTATATAATTTTTCATAAATAAAACATATAAATATGGTCATAAAATATGTTTTTAAGAAAAAATTTAAAAATCATTCCTCTTAATGTATTTAAATATGTTCAATGTTGGAAAAAAATAACTATATAAAAATCATTATATGATGATACATTTTAGAAAAAAAATCAATTTAAAATTAATCATGAAATCATAATTATTTTGATAATTGTATATTCAAAACAAATTAATTAATTATGAAATCTAAGAGAATGATTCCAATTCGAAAAGAAAAGGCAATGTAATTTCCATTAATATGATTTTAATTAAGTAAATGATTCACCATATGGAAGGTACGATTATATGATTATTGATAAAGTATATGAACAAACAGAATAATAAAAAATTGTTTTTAGAGATAATTATGACATAATTGTCCCATATGTAATTCTAGGAATAAAAATACTGATTCAAAATTAGAATGTAAACAAATCACTAATGGATTCGTTAACTATTCAGTATAAAATCCCATGAGGAAATGAAATTAAGATGGATCACTATTTTCCTTCTATTAGATAAATATTTTGTAAACAATTCTTCTATGAAATTTATATACACCACATAAAAGAAAGAAGTTTTGAATATAAATCATATTTTAATACATGGAAATTAAGATTAAATAACATTACATTTACTAATGAAGTCTATAATGTCCTATTAACACCCTTTATAATAATAATAACCATAATAATAAATAATTTTTGAAACTTATAAACATATATTCACTTTTGTAAACTGTAATTATTATAGTTTATTACACATGCATTATTTAGTTAATTATTTTGTTCATCATCACCTGTAAGTAATATTTTAATACCAAATATCCATTAATATTAAATAAAACCATTATCAAAAAATTATTCCATAGTACACACTATATTAATTCCATATAATAATTATAAAAAAATGGATAAAAAATCACGGATTATTTAAATTTATAACAAAATCTAAAATCATAAAAAAAAATATGTAATAATGTGTATCAAGACAATAATCTTGTAATTTGATAGAGAATACAATAATATGAATAATAAGTATATTTGATCCATTTATGTTAAGAATAAAACAAAATAAATTTTAATTGAAATTGTGTAAGAACATATAGAATGATATAATGGTATTTGGATGTTGGTTTATGTGTAAGGATTAACATGACCATTGGTCAATTGACCATTCATTTACATGACTATTTAACATTATCATTGTTGATTTTTATGAACATTATCAATATGATGAATCTTCTGTAGTGAATAAGAATTGAAAATTTTGATGAATATATATTTATAGTAATAATGGGAGTAAAATATCTAATAAAGGAAGAATAAAGGATTTAACCAGTATATACATTCCTTAGGAAGTGGGTTTATTATATCATGTTATAATGATAATATAAATATAATAAACAAATGATCATACCTGAGAAGGAACCCATTAATAGATATTTGAATGGAACTATATTTCAGAGAAGCTATTGTTAGTGGATATTACCAGATAATCACTATTTGTCTTATCGGCAATGATGTTACCTCCATTATGAACCTTTCCCCTAAAAAATATAAAAGTGTGATTTTAGGATATTTAACTATTGAAAAATTTGTGTTAAAATGTAAATTAACTAATAAATTAAAAGGATGATTACACATATAATTTATTTTTATTCAATGTAACCACATATAATTAAAGGATTAGTTTAGGTAAATACAAAAAGGATTTTGATAAAATTGAAAAAATAGTAGTTTTGAAATAAAAATATCAATTGGTTGAAATGTGGTACTTTTTATGAAATATTAAAATATTGTTAAAATGGTAAATTATTGTAAATTATGGTATATATGAAATCATATTTTTTAATCAAAAGTAATTTATACAAAAGAATTTATATTAATCTATTTTTGATACTAAAAAATATATTCTACAATAATGGTTAATAATGGAGAAAAAATGTTATTATGGGTCACTAAATGAAGTGGAAAATAGAGTAATTAATAAATTATTCAATAAATTTCCGCTCACCACAACAATATAGAACCACACACTCATCAAATCAAAAAACACAAAATTAGATTTCACCAATTCATTTATATCAAACATAGTATATCTTATAGCTCTAAATTCATTCTTGTATTGTTTGGTAGTATCTAAAGTCAGGTTCCAATCTAAGGAGCTCAGGAGAGGTAACGGTTTCATGCCCTCTCTCTCTCATTATTTCTAATTTGAATTTCAATTCTGGAATATGTTATAAATATTCATTTTAAATGGTTAAATGATATTTATGCACATTATTATGTTCAAAATAAAATATTACAATGGATATAGTACCCAAAAACCTTAACTAATTACCATTTTGTTTGTTGTTATTATGCCAAAGTAAGGCATGATTATCTCTATTTTTACAAGTACTATTTACATTACCATTATCATATTCTTTTTAACCCCAATGTTGTTCTCTTGTTGATATGATTATTGAATTTTATGTTCCTTATATACGATATAAAATCCATGAATTCATTTCATTCACTCACATTATTCAAAATAAATATGTCCTTACTACGCCTGATCATACTCACAACCATAAATATCCTATATTTTGGTTATATAAGAAGTGAGTGATCTTTAATCAAAATATATCCCCATTTTGAGAAAATAAAATGGATGTGGTTTTAGAATTAATTAATATTGTCCTAAAAACCACAAAAATATTTGTTCAGGTATATCTTGATATTAAACCCATTACATAGTCAATGGTCCCATACTATGCCCCTAGATTGATAGTCCCAGGTGATTGGATATAAATAATTATCGTACTCTTTATAATCAAATGTAAAGTATTTGTATGTAATTGTTAAATGTATGGTTTTATTTAGTCTCATATAATTTCTAAAATCATTTCCAAATATAAAATAATTTACAGAACTAAGATTCTCAAACATAGATATTACATCTCAATTTTACAAGAGTCATTACATGACATAATCACCAACATAATAATCACTTAAGTATAGAGACCTTGGAATATTGGAAACATAATCAACTGATCCATAAGTTATCTATGTCATTTTACAATATGTTCTTACATTACTATCTTTATTCTTAGATATATATTATATAATAACTTTTTTCTTAAAATGAGGAATGTAAAATTAAGAAAGAGTGAGCTTAGATTCTCATTCAAGATTAACAATGGAGATATCATTATATCATGATAATAAGGGTATATGGACTTGATAATAACATTATAAACTCTCACTAATCATTTAATTAATCATAAACATGAGTTACTACCTAAATCACGGTTGTCTACAGGACATGAATCATAATGGAATCAACAAAGATGGGACATTAGTGTATAAAATTGGCACATAGAATAGATTTGTGGCATTAACAGAATCTTATGAATGTATTAATATCTATAATTATAAACAGGTTCACTCATTATGTTATGGACTTGAAATTACGTCCACACAAGAAACATCTCGACATGAAACTAGGTCCTCACATAACCTTTTTCGACCAGAAATCTATGTATATTCATAAAACTATAAACATGTACCATTGTCCAAACATAACATATCACAAATGTAATCTGATTCAGGATTGTCATAATTTCTTAGTATCTAACCATATTTACCCAATTCATTGGTGAGAGATGTTGATCTCATGAATAACATAAATAAAAATATACATTTATGTGCCATAAGATCATAAAACATTCATTATAAAAAAACCCTGAAAATAATATGTTTCATAAATATCTCATCATAACCGAACTTGTAGAAAAGAAATCGGTTTCACAATAATTTCAAAATTCATCATAACATAACATTATTATTAAAAATCTTGTTTCATAATCATTTGATCATGGTACAACCCATGGATGATAAATTGGTTTTGTAAAAATTAATTCATCTTAATCATAGATAATAAGAAATTAATATAATGATGGTATCATTTAATTATATCCCCTTAGTATCATGTGTTACAACATTGGATGTTATCTTAAATGTAAAATAATTTTCTAAATTAACATGGAACATTTCTATTGTAAAATATCTTTTCCACTGTGGAAAAAACTTTTTTAAATATAAAAAATTGAATATAATTTTTTATGAAAATAACCACGTAATCACATAATATGTGCCTTGAAAATAATTTGATTACTTTCTTGTGGAAAATAATTCTTTAATTTACAGAATCACATAAATTTCATACAATATTTTTTAAACCATTTTCATTAAAATTTAACATGGATACATAAAATGGAGAAATCTATAATAATTTAAAATTGTTTTTGAGGAAAATTACCACTTAGTTTGGAAAAACAATAGAAAATCATAAAAAATTTAATTATTTTTTTAAAATAAACAGTGAATCATATTAAGAATTATTTAAATCAATTATTTTGTCAAAATCATAGAAAATACCATTCATTCCATACATTTTAAAATAAATATTCAAATTACATTTTCAATAAATGATAAATATTATTTTTTTTGAAAATTACATAGAGATTCATTCTAAATAATTTTGTAATAAAATTAATACATTATTAAAAATTTATATAATAAATATTTTGGATAATGAATAAAAAATTGATCTTTTTTAAAACACGGAGTTGGAAGAAAAATGGGGGTTCGAAAAAATAGAAAATATAGAATAATTTTATTAAAAACATTCCCTTGAACTCTTAAGTATATAAAGTGAGGAAAATGAAGGGAAAACATTTATTCTAAAGACATTACCAAAGGATAAAAAATTCATTAGTTTACTGATATAAGGATGAAAATATTTCACAATCTAAAACCTATTCAAAATCAATAAACATAAACGATGAGATTGTATCATAAAATAGTTACCAGTTTATAATATTGGATCGGTGTCCCCAGAAGATAATGACCCTAAAATGGATATGTAAATCCCAATAATTTTTATGATAGGTATCATAAAAGAAATTCAGTTTTATTATATACTCCACCTAAAAGAATCATGTGATGAATATGGAATGTGTATCACAGAAAGTAAATTGAGATAGAAATTCTTTACCATAAGCCTCACATTTATTCATACACATTCAATAATCATGTATAATAAATATAGGATTATTATAATTATATCTAATAACAATCAATATATATATATCATGATACCAATTATTTACCTATGACCTTTTATTACTAGTTTAGTAATAATTCATTGTTAAAATTACATTTCGTTTAATAATTGCTCGGATTTTTCTTTTAGTATTCATTTTTTTGGCATAAATACATTGATAATTGTTAAAAAATATCCATAATTATACCCAAGAAATGAATATAATATTTTGAAATTATATATTTAATTATATTAATCTATAAATGTGGGATATAGAAAATGTAATACATCATTCATGGAGAAGGTATGTCATACCTATGCATGACTATTGCTTCCATTTTCTTAATGGATGTAATGAAAATAATATTATTTAATATATTGAAAATATGAAAATATTTTTTATTTCATATATATCGCATATTTTAAATTGACCTCAACTTTTTACCTTCTATGTAAATCTTGAACTAATCACATCGTTTTAGGTGCCATTAGTCTACCGTACACATGAACAACATTATAAAATCGCCCAGAGAAACTAAAGTAGGAAGATACATGTGATATCATAATTTAAAAAGAATATTTATATTTAAAATATAATATTTAATCATTTATTATATCCTTATTACCATCCTTGTAATATAAAATTGAAAAACACATCACATTAGTTCGTAAGGTGGGAGTCCTCCGTACACATGCATGTTGATATTTCATCCCAGTTTATGGAAGTGAAGATGGTTCTAGGTCATACCCATGACATAATAACCTCTATGTATATGTAATATATTTATATAAATATCTCATTATATTTTTATAACAATTAAAAAGGTGGAGGAGAAAAAAAATGTTCGGTTAGACATATTACCACTTCTTCAGAAAATATGTTCTAGTTTGCACCTAAATCATTTGTAGGTAGACTTTATGAAAAAATAAGGCTTATGAAACTATATTATGGAATTAATGAACTCATGCAAGATGTTATTGGTTGAAATAAATTTATATGGTTGTGTCATGAGGAGAGGACTAGTGTGAACTTTTCTAAAAGATGTTAGTGTAACACTTTAATTATTTTTTTAAAAAATGGTGTACCCGCATTTTAAAAAACCCAAAAGTCACAGAAATGGGAAAATATCTAGAAATTGAAGTGATAAAGTCTAAATATGTCCATTTAATGGGTTTATTAATTGTATATAGGTCATGTTACCTCATATCATTTTAGATTATCCCATAATAAACATATTATATCAATACTAATGGTAAATATATTTTTTTTAGTTATTAGTTTTGTTATAAAGTAAATTTAATATTATTAAATAATATAGAATATTATTGTTAAAAATACATCTTTTTTTATCAAATTACATTTGTGAAATTGTATATTTTTATTTTACAATTACCCCCAAATATTTGACAAGAAAGTGATTCCCATTAGAGAAAGAATTCAAAACCTCAAAAATATTTATATAAAAATTAAAATATTAATTGATTCTACTGAATTGAGTGGATTAATTTATATATAAATAATCTAATTATACTGCTAAAACCATATTAAAATAAAATTTTTCTTATAAATTCATTGAATGAAAATGAAATTTTTAAATAAAAACCTGTATTTTAAAATATTCGCTAAAAAAAAAATATTTTCAAAGAAATATAAAACATGACCCCCAATGAAATTTATAAATTTTGATATCAAAAATGAATTAAAATTTTTTATATTTAATATCTATAAGTTTAAATGATTATTTTTAAAAATATGTGTGGAAAATTCAACAAAAATGGTTTTTATAAAAATACACATTAATTGTAAAATTGGATTTATTCTAATATCATACCCAGAAAACACATAATATGAATGTTAACCCATTTATTGATATTTATATACATTAATTACATTAAAATAATTCAATGAAGGTTATTTATTTTATTTATGGGGGTAAAATGTTTTTTTTTAATCAAAATTTTTTTTGGAAAAAGATTTTCTTTGTTTTAGTGATGTCCCATACCAAGATGCCACTCAAAAGGTGCCCTAAGGTGAGTGGGTCACAAGGCCTCATGCACATCTCCTCGAACACCAGTGGTTTCCAACTTGCAGCGATGGCCTAGGGTGTGTCTGTAGGGAGATAATTCCCTCATTAATAATGTTTAGCAAAGCATGTGAAAGTAAACACGTGGAAAAGAGCAGAAGTAATATAAGTAAACGTATGTTTCAATTGAAAAATATTGACAACATTAAAAATAAATAAATAAATTGGAAGATAATTCAATAACTGATGCTATGTTGTATAACTAGAAAACGGGAAAGCAATGATACAAGACCAAAGGTAAAACATTTTCACTAAAGAGAAAATGTAATCAATGATTATCCAAGAGTCATGAGCTTCGACTCAGTCATCTATTATCATGATCCTTTTAAGAAGTAAGCAATAAATTTTTTTATTCTATATGACTCCCTTTGAATGTGCCTGCAACCATGTAATCTTCCTCAGGTACCGAACGGAGCTCGGAGAGGGAGTGAGATAAATCTCATAGGGAAACCACCAATGATGTCTTTTACATTTGACTTCTGTAATGGAAATTTAATAGTGTGAAAGAGTGCATGTGTAAAGTAAAGCAGTGAAATGTAAATAAATAATCATGTACATGCATCAGTCCTCTGATGCTTTTTAGACATGTCAAAAATTCATTATTTTATTATTAAAAATTTATAAATAAGTCTCATGTCGAAATTGGAAAGGTTATATGTTGTAATAAGGAATCTTATAATGATATTTAGTAATGAAGTCCTACTGTAATGACAAAGGTGACATTGACATAAAGTGTCATAAACTCAGTAATAATTGTAGTCTATCATGGGGTAAGAGTTTAATCCAAGGATCATAGTCAAAATATTTCAAAAATTAGGTGCCTACAAAATCCAAGTTGATCGTCCAATGTAAAATGGGTCTAACCATAGATAGGGCCCTATAGGGTGTAACAGTGGAAACTAATTTTCAATTCTTGGTCCAATGAGTGTATCCAAGGTATCTTGTAATGATTTTGAAGGGTTACTATAGTGTTATATTGGAAATAAAATTATTATACAAGGACTAAAATATATAGGTGGTTCTCAACCTAAGTAAGCCATGTCATTGAATTAGACTGGGGTTCCCGAGTTCAAATGGAATTACCCAATAAGAATCCTAGGATAGCTCGAGTCAGTCCTTTCCTATTTATGATGTCATGTAATATATCATTTGGGTCATGCATTTCCATTCATTACTATGATAATGTCAAGTATAATCCAAAAGTTCATTTAGGCCTTTCCTTTAATTAGTCTAATAAGGTTATCTAGCATGAATGCTTTTAATCAAGTCATAATTAATCAATAAGTACATTTGGTTCAAGCCATGACTTCCATTAGTGTGATTAGGTCGCATATGATTCTACCATTCAATTAATTCCATTTAATTTGTATTCAATAATTAAGGATATTTATTTTACCTTCCATTAACGGGGTTTGGGGTGCTATAGACACCTAACCTATCAATCATTCCCATTTAATCCAGTCAATTCATATACTCAATATACATTCCAATTCCTATATCAAATTTAATTATCAATTGAATAATATACCTTAAGCGGGAAAATTGGTACACATATTTGATATTTTTTAATTTACTTTATAAAAAACCCATTTAATATAGAAAATATTATCCTTAGACTATTCAAGCTAAGGCAGAACCAAATAGTGGCACAAACATGGAAAAACAATTAACATCAATTATTACATAACCTTCAACATGGAAGGGATGTAGTTGTGGTCATAAACAGCAAAAACTAATCATATATTTGAAAATATCATAATCATATGGTTCTAATGATTATATGCTTGGTATATAAATGCTATAAACAACACCTGATGAAATAAATGGGCCCCACAGTACATATAAAAAATCAACAAAATTCAGGGATGAGTTTTTGAACTCCCTATATAGGATTTTAAAACTCTTCCCCATTAGTATTGGAACTTAATTTGGTTCTTATTGAAGTATATCTAAGAAAAAGAGAAAAAAGACCATACCCTGATAACTCGGTCATGAGAAAGAGAGATGAATAATTGCTTAAGAGGACTTAAGTAATTATTGTTGCACATCTAACATGATGAAAAAAGCTTGATCGGATCCTAGATGAGGGAGATATCATCATTACTACCTTAGTCCTTCTTAAGTCTCCACAATGAGAGTAATGGCAGATAATCACTCATAAACTCAGATCAGGGAAGAAGAGGGGATCTAATTATACCATTAAAAGAAAATTTTAACATTTTACCTCGAAAATGGTCTGTTAATGATTTGAAAAAGCATGTAAAAAGAGTGAGAGTTTTTTTGTGTTTAGGGTAAATTTTCATGGTTATGACACATGTCTATGGGAAAACCATGAAAAGTGGTTTTGACCAAAAAATTCAATTTGCATAGTTAGCCAAACAGTGTGCCAATCATGCTCGGACCATGTGCCACATCCGGATTTCAATAAAAGATGGATATTAGGATCTTTAATTCCCCCATAGAACACCTTAGACATTTACTAACTCAAAATACATGAAAAAAAGGAACAATGTAATGATTTAGACCTAAATTTAATGGATCCATGCCTGAGTGAAAACTAGGATCTTACAATATTCCCCCCATAAAAGATCATGTCGACGAGATCACCGTCCAAGGATATAGAAACATTTTTTGATAACATCTCGGGTCATTAGATACATACTTAAACCTCCCTCTCACAAGTCTCAACCTCTACTAGGCCATGCTACCATATCACCCATCCTAGAGGGATAGACCAGCCTCAGAGAGACATAGTTCTCTGATCGATGATGTGTACTAGATACTCCTCAATGTTAACATAAACATCTAACAAACTTTTCTTGGGATCAATGATATGATACATATCATAATGATATGTGTGATGTTGTGAAACAAAAACAACATCATGTATGACTTGATACCTCTGAGTAAGTAGAATCTGATAGGCTGATGCCCTGACTCTCTATAGAATCTCAAAAATCTTTAAAAATAAGGAGATATCTTTCCCTACATTCATAACTATCTATGACCTAGCCTCATAGATACCCAAAGGAAAACATGATCCCCGACCTATAAATAAATAGTTTGTCAGTGGAGATTGGCATAATATTTCTATCTTTACTGAGCTATAATCATATGTTTTTTGTTTAGCATAACGTACTCATATGTCTCATAAAGGAGATGAGGTCCTAGTAGGGCTGCCACAGTTGCCTCTATCCATCACATGGGTGAACGAAATACCTACCATATAAGTCCTCAAAATGATCCATTTTAATTGTCAAATGAAAGATGTTTTTATAGGTGTACTGGATGAGAGTGATATTCTTTTCCCCAGATCTAGTAAAATGAAGGATATAAGCTCAAACCATATCCTCTAGAGCATGTGTTTTCCATTCAGATTTTCCATCAGTCTGAGGGTTAAAGGTTGTTCTTAGAACAACCTATGTCACCATAGCTTTCTATATTCACTTCTAAGACCATGAAGTGAAACAAAAATTCATATCTGAATAGATATTACATGGAACCTTATATATTCATATTATCTCACAGACATAGAGTATTCCTAGCTCTTCATTCGAGAAATTATTTTAAATTTAGTAATGTGGTATGACTTTTTTAGTTGTTCAATGACTATATAGATAGCATCAATACCCTTCAACGACCTAGGTAATCCAACTAAAAAATCCATATCAACATATTCCTATTTCTACTTTGGACTCTTAGTGGTTGTAACAAGCATGTAGGTATCTGGTTCTCTAACTTCACCTTTTCACATGTGTAACACCTAGTGACAAACCCTACCATCTGACACTTAATCCCAAGCCACCAAAATTATCATTTCATGTCTCGATACATCTTCGAGACTCCTGGATGCACTTCCCACTGAGAGGTGTGGGAATCTTTAATCAAATAATATCTCATACTTTTAGGAATCCAGACACTTTCACATGGACATAAAACATTGTCTTTGTCCACAGACAAATTCAAAGCCATGTTATATTATGATATACACTTAGAGATAACAATGCGTTCTGGATCTGGAAATTGTCTACACTTCATCTTCTCAAAGATGGAAGAGGTGTCTATCAAGGGTGATAGTAAATGTGGCTTGTGATTATCATTTTAATCTTAATGAAACTAAGAAAAAAAGAGGGAAATTAACTCCCATTTATCACTAGATTCTTGTACAACATATTCATTATTTTTCAGACGCAGGGCATATGCAACCACATGTCCCTTCCCAGTCATATATGAAAGCTCATGATCCAAGTAATGTACACATTCCACCCATATCCACTATATGTGGTTCATTTCACTCTGAAAAAAGTAATATCTGAGTATATTGTGGTCCTTATACCAGAAAAAGTGCTCCCCAGACCTATAATGTCTCCAACAACATAAGGCATGGACTACTGCTGTTAGCTCAAAGTTGTATGCTAGGAAGTTTCTCTCACGATGTCTCAACTACCGAGATCTGTAAGCAATGAATATATCTTCCCACATCAGCACTAATCCTAGGATAATTCTTGATGCATCACAAAATAGGGTATATCCTGTATATGGCTCCGGAAGAGTCAGAATAAGTGATGATACAAGCCTCCATTTTAACTCTTCAATGGAATTATCTCATGCTTCTGACCATATGAACATGAAAACATTCATTGTAATAATAGTAAGAGATGATGAAAGAAATGATAAGTCTTCTATGAAAAGCTCTTTATATCCTTCCAACCCCAAGAAACTATGTATATCAAACACATTATTCAGATAGTCCCAAAAAACTACAACACAAACATTTTATAGGTCAAAAGATTCTCCTAATACTGATATTATATGAACCACGAATTGGGCATTGTTGATCAAAAAGTGGCACATATAATTCTTCGCATAAAGATAATTCTCTATCAATGTACCGAGAAAAATTTCAAGATGTTTGGTACGGTCACTACAAGTGTGAGAATACAAAAATATGTCATCCACAAAGACCACAATAAAAGAGTCTAAATAGTGGTGAAAACCTTATTCGTTATAGCCATAAGAACAATGGGCATGTTAATAAGAATGGACGACATCACATGGAACACTTATAGACCATACCTACAACAGAAATATATACAAAGGATGTATGGTATCTAGACACACACATAACAATATCATGATCTCAGCTCGATGATGGAGACGACCATTTCTCCTTAGAGCAAGTCAATGAGAAAATATATTTCGGGTAGTGGATATCAGTTCTTGATCCTAATAAGGTTCAAGCATATGTAATCCACACATAGATATAAGGTTCCATATCCCTACATGGAAAAAACAAATGGGCGAACCCTAAGTGGATTTAGTGGGTAATATAAAATCATTGTCCATTAAATCCTCTAATAGCCGCTTGAGAACCTGATGCCTTATAGGTTCCATCCTATAAGGTTGAATGGACACTAGAGACACTCCAGTAATAAAATCAATTGTAAACTATACACCTCTCTATAGATGTAATCTAGAAAAATTTTCGGGAAATAAATCGCTGAAACGATCCACTACTGGAAGGAAGTTTGTCTTATGTAATTAATGATCCTCCATGAAGTGATTTTCAATCTGGGTAGTCACTACACCGAGCTCATGATGATCTAGTTCCACAATATCAACCTAGACATCCCACTCACCCTTATATAGATATCTACATCCCTATGGTGACATAAAATATAGCCACCGATAAATGTAGTCTATAAAAGCCTGATAGTGAACTAACCAATCAATCAAAAGAATAACATTGAAGCCTGAAATCTTGATAACGAAGAGGTTCTATAAGAAATGATAACTTACTACCTAAAGGGGGAAGTACACACACATGCATATTCCCTATCTCTATAACCTTAATGGTGCATCTAGGGTCAACACACTATAGTCAAATTGTATCTACAGTCCGAGACAATCATCGATAGATACATGGATAGAGGAGTTCAAATCACTTGTATTAAAAAAAGTAGAAACTATAGTAGATGATACAAGAAAATTACCTCATATTGTAGATGGTCTCATAATATAATCCTCAGTTATGGACTATAGTTCATACAGCTGGCCTAATCCATAAACCTAAGAAACAGATAAATTACCACGTTGATGACTAATCTATTGGCCCTTTAGTGATCAGGGGTCTGACTACCATGCCAATGACCTCCTCCTCAGACAGACCTATCGATTGTATCCCAATTACCCACCTGACATAGCATAAAAGAACCCACTCCTAAATGTAGAGCTTGTGTGGATTCTTTTCGATTAGAAGCTAGTTAAAAGGACTGACAGAAATGCACGAGAATCCCCACACATTCACAAGACCAACATCCCATTAGGACTCTAACACATTGAGGATTCGTGTACCCTCATCATCCACACTAATGGAACACCAAGGAGCTACTATAATTAGCACTCTGGTTTCCATTTCCCTTACAAGAATCCTTAAGAGAACATTTCTTATCATATGAAGAACTACTATTCTAATGCGGCATAGTTCTTCCCCACAAGGTAGTGTTTCCATCCCTCATTTTTCACTCATTGATAAGAGAATAATTGACTATTGTAGAAAAATTAGTTAAGAAAAATACAGTCCCCTACATATGGATGGAGTGCTCGAGTACATCCTCTAAATGTCTAGAACATGAATGTTCGTCACTGGTTATAAGCGGTGAGAAGAGCTGTAACTCCATGAAACGCGTAGAATATTCAATAAATAACATTGAACCCTACTTGAGATGCAGAACATGTAGCCCTATCAGCTATCATGGTCTATATAAACAACTGATCATATAAGGTATTCTATAAATTAACCAATAACATGGCCTAATGATGAATAGAATGTGTAATCAAATCCCACTAACGCATGGTATAATCCAAAAGCATGTACGTTATAATCTTTAATCTCCACTCTAGAGGCATTTCTAGATTCTCAATGATACATATGGAGGCTTCAATCCAAGACAATGTATCCTATGGATCAATATCCCTTAAAAAGGTATGAGGATGCTACTACTAGACTCAAGAATCAGATCAACCATTATAGGTCATAGCTATGGAGAACCATGCACATATTTTATCAAACATAGGAAACAATCTAGAACTTGGGAAATATTTTCTAGATCATGTACTATAGGCAGTGCCTCGAGTGTCAATCCTTGAGGTAAGACTGGAGGCTCAAGGTCCCCATGTCTGGAGAATTGTTGTCACCACCCTAAGGTCATACGATACGAGTATGTTGTGGTGGAAGGGATCTAAAATTACATAGATCATCCCTCAGAACATGCTTAAAATAATATTATAACATCACGAGTGGATGATGAAAGTTGGTAAACTCACTACCAAATGCATACAACCCCATCTAACCATTTAGAGAATCATGTATCAGTTACTGATTAGGTATATGATTCATTTTATTTTTCATTCAATTACTAGGTTCACTCATTTACCATTCCTAAAAATGAAAATGATGGATTCAAAAGTGAAACCATTTCATTTTAGATTTCATTATTCACATTATAATGGATAGACATTTCTTTTTAAATCAGTTCCCATACACCTGTCATTTGAAACAACACAAATTGTTTATAAAAAAATGGACCAAATTGGTAAATTAATCATCCCAACCCATGAGGGCCCATACACCTCATGAATTGATTTATTGAATCACTCAATCACTGATAAGAGTAATATATGCATAAATTAACCATTATAAAATCACTCAGCAATCAAAAAAATATCAGGCAATGAAAATAAGTGAAATGCACATATATGGTATAGAAATATGCATGACATGTGGATTATATGTGCCTATAATGCTACATGAAACAGTGCTCCTTGCTCTCATATCATTGGTCTATGGTTGAAAGATAATCATCAAATAGAGTAATAATCAATTTCTCTACACAACATCTATTTCACCAAATAATGATATAACATAAACTATAATAGGAAAAAGAAGAACAAACAATATAAATTAGGCATCATGGTTTTTTCCCCGAATATGGGTTCGCAATTCAAAATCATGTCTTATGACCTATCCCAAAACATTACTAATATTCTATCTATTTCCTCTAAATTGTAAAGTATGAATGGAAGCCTACATATTCTACAACTTAGTGATGTCCCAGACCCAAATTCTACTCAACTGGTGTGTCAAGCTCGGTAGGTCACATGGCCTCAACTGTGTCTCCCTGAATGTGAGAGGCTTCCAACTATAATCAAGGGCCTAGGGTGAGTCCTTTGGGAGACTATTACCTCATTACCAAAGTGTAGAAAAATAGATGAATGTAAACCTGGGGTAAAGAGTTGATGGAATATTAGTAAACAAAAGGCTGAAAAAAAAATAGAGACAAAATTAACAATAAATGAAACAACTATAATAACATTAGACAACTTACGATGTGTCATGTCTCTAGAAAAGTAGAATGATTTGATACATTGTTGAAGTTATAACATGTTCCACAAAATCACAAATGAAATAAATTACTATCCAAGTCATCCAAAGATCTGACTTGGTCATCTACTATCAAGCTCCATCCAAAAAAGAAAGTAATCAAGTGTTTAATGTTGTATAATTTCCTTTTTCAGCACCTAAAACCTTGTAATCATCCCAAGGTAGAAGAAGACACTTGGAGAGGGCGTGATATAAATATAAATGGTCCACCACCAACGTTGTCTATAACATTTTTAAAATGTAATCGAAATGAGATAGTTTGAAAGAGTGCATGAATAAAGTAGACAAGTAAAATGAAATTAAATACCCAAGTAGCTGCTTCAACAACAAGATGGTGTCTAAACATGTCTATAATTCATTATTTTATTAATATAAATCTATAAATAAGTCACTTTTTAGCAATTGTAAAGGTTCCATGTTTTAAAAAGTAAACCTATAATGATATTTAATAGACATGTCCAACGGGTAATAACAATGGAAATGTTGACCATAAGGATCTCCAACTCAATAATAACTATAGCCTGGAATGGGGTAAGATAGCAATCTAAGGAGCATAGTCTAAATCATTCCACAATGAGGTTCCTACAAAATCCAAGGTGATCATCCATGGTAAAATGGGGATAAGAATATACAGGGCCCTATAGGCTATAACCCTGGCAACTTCATGTCAATCCTTGATCCAGGGAGTGTATCAAGAGAATCCTGTAATGATATTGAAGGGATCCTATGTTATCATATATGTAATAAATAAAGTAGAAATGGATATGTATCTATTTTCTTCAACCTAAAAATTCCATATCCTTGAATCAAAATGGGGTAATAGAGTGCTCATGGAATTCCCCGATAAGAATCCAAGGAATCTCCAAGTCATGCAATCAATCTATTGGTTCAGGACTTTATTTCATTAGTGTGATAAGGTTATATATCCTAAAACTTTTTTAATCAAGACATGATTAATCAATAAGTCAATTTGGTTCAATAATTTCCTTTCATTATAATTATAAGGTCATGTATCATGAAACCATTCATTTATTTCTATTTAAAGAATAATCAATAATTAAGGTTCATTCCTCTACCTTCCATTAATTTCGTAAGGGGTGATACATACATGCAACCTATCAATCATTCACATTAAATCTAGTCAGGTAATATACACAATATACATGCCAATTTCTATTTAACATTTAATTATCAATTTAAGCACTTACCATAGGTGTGTCAGGTGGTAAACATACAGGGTGTAATCCTTTATAAAATTCAGAATATAAACAATTAATTTAATATAGAAAATATTACCATTGGAGTGGTAAAGTGAAGTCACACCCGAATGGTGGCGTAATCATGTCAAAACACTGAAAAAAACTTATTTCATAACCTTAAACATGAAAATTATGGAGTTTTGTTCATAACCACTAAGAACTATTCATATATTTGGAATGACCATGACCATATGGTTCTAACGATTATATGAATGGAATGTAAATTCTTGAAATGGTACCCAATGAAAACATTCGGCCTCACACGCTATATCAAAAATCAATGAACATTAGGGATGAGTTATAGAATACACACATTAGGAATGCATGAAAATAATCCTATAGTTTTGGCCCTTGATATGGCTCAGATCGGTGTAGATCTATGAAAAAATAAAAACTCTCAAAACTTGATAACTCAATCAAGATAAAGAGAGAAGGATAAAGGCATATTAAGACTTGAGTACTTACCACTTTTCATCCAATGTGATGAACATAAGCTTGAATGTATACAAGATGAAGTAGATATTTTGGTCCCAAGATTTGGATTTCAAAAAGTTCAAAAATGTGAGAAATGGAGGTCAGTCCCATATTGTCTCATATTAGGGAAGGAGAGAGTGTCTAATTAGATAATTAAGATAAGTTATTACATTTTACCTAGAAAATGGATTGTGCATGGTTTTTCACATGGTTTGACAAACTATTATAAACCCTTGTTCGTTCTTCTGGGTAGAGGAACACATTTCACAGTTAGTTCAAATGACCATGCATAAACGACATGAAATTGTTCTGTTTGTAAATTTCTGTCTGCACGGTTAGCCAAATCATGCACCAACCAAGAACTAACTATTCTACCTATACGATTTTTCCACAAATAGGGGTTCTAGGAACCAAACATTTTTCGGGCACCCCTGAGACCTTTATTAACTGAAAATGTATCAAAAAAAAATTGTCCAATAATAGATTTAGACTAAAATTTAAAGGATCCATATTTGAGTGAAAAACTAGGTTATTATATTTTTTAAATGTTTTTTTATTTTCATTAATAAATAATTGGTCACTAAATTATCCATTATATATTCAAGTGTAAACCATATATTATCATAATTTACCTAATATTTTTTATACACATTATTGCAATGGTTATGTGATAACAACCTTTTTAAATAATATTTTCTTAATAGAATTTCAATTTTTTAATCTTGGTGTTACATGTAACCCATGATAAGAACTTTTTATGCATATAATGAAAGAAAAAAAAATAGAGTTGTGTGTAAAAAATGTTAAAATCAGTGTTGTAGGAAATGTAAAATATTTATAGGGATAAATTTCTTTGAACAAAATATAATGAAATATTTCAGGGTGTTATATTATACCGCTTAGATAAATTTAATCCTCGCAATTTGATCTTGTACTATATATACATATGTTTAAAATTAGTAAATACCTTTTTTGGAAACCCACATCATAAAAAAGTGTTAATTAAAAATCCCTTGGAAAATAGGGGAAGGGATATGTGAATTTCGTCTATAATAAAACATAGTAGGTTTCAAATTAGGATAACATATGTGGAACGTGAGGATTTACATAAGAAAGAAAGGCATAAAGTCCACATAGTGATGGAAAATTAATGAGATTTTTTATCATAAGAAAGTGAATTATCATGAGAAAATGAACAAACACAAAACCCAAAACCAATGATTTCTAAAAAATTCTATTGATATCATAAAAAATAACAATAATATGACAATATTTTATTTCAATATCTATTTCCTAATGATGAGAAATTATCAAGAGTTTATAAAAATACTTAATTTCACTCCTTTTAATTAGAAAAATATCTTTCTTTTTTAAATTCCTTAATCAATTTCCACATAACTTCTTACTCTAAGAGATTAATTTTCTATGACTAAAGCAGTAATAGATAATATGATCCACAAAATAATAGCAATTTATTACTTCTATATATATTTATAATAAAAAAGTGTTTTCATGCATTATGCATAAATCATCATATGTTGAAATAGTACATGAATAACTAAAACATCATACTATGTTCAACGTAAACAATTCCATAAATGATTAACTTTTCAAATTATCCAAAAAATTAAAATTTAAAAATTGGGTCACTATATTTCCCAAATTCAACTGAAAATTAATCCTTCATTTATCAAAAATTATCTCAAAAAAATTTACATACCAAATATGTGAATATTTTAGTCATATATTTTCATTAAACATGGCAATAAACTAAATTATAAAAAATCCATAATGAATATATACATATGTAATGTCCCGGATCTGAAAGGCACTGAACTGGTGCCCCATACATGGTTTGCCACATGGTCTCAAGTGCATTTTCCGAAACAACAGGGGTTTTCAACTAGCAGTGAGGGCTAGGTTGTGATTGTGGCGAAATTGTACACTAATTGGAAGAGTGTAACAAAATGGAAAAAATAAAAACACTTGCTGATGCAGTCACCAACAAGAAACTGAAATGAACAAAAAAGGCTGAAAGATAAAGATAACATGGAGTCCAGTAATATCAAAATGATGCACCATGTCGCATGTTCTATGAAAACAAAAAAAAATAAGATACACTACAATAAAGTAGAATACAATAACAATGTATAGTAACTCTAAAGTAAACTCATCAAACTCGCATTGTGTGTCTTAGTTCCATGCTATCTTTGTCCTAAGAAGCAATACAGTACCCGAAAAGGGGTCATTCCCCTTATCGAAACTTATACAAAATAGTTTGTTTGGGCCCAAAAACATTACCCAAATTTGTTGTCCGAAATAAATCCAAGTTGGAAACCACATAAGGTCGGTGCCAATCTTCCAAGGAGTATATACACCACTAGTGTACAAAGGAAAGTGAAGTAGATATAAATTACTCAAATGCATATAATTCAACATGTATTGTTTCCCATTTTCACTCATTATTTTAATTCGGACAATTTAATTATGTTATATTATTTATGTCTTGACATCTGGCCTAAGCCCATCGATCCCCCATATAAGAACGATTAAAATGTAACATAGAAAGATATCAAACAATAAAGTGAAGACCACATCTAATCTGGTTTATTTCCATGTCTTTCATGTCATAAGTCATTGTATTTCAATATCCAGTTCACAATCTTGCCCATAGCCCTAACAAAAACCATTCAATCATGCATAATCAAAACCTCTCCCTTGTTCCTAACAAATCCTCACCCACATGCATAACAACTCCTTTCCAAAAGGCATAACAAATCGTCACCTACAGGCATATCACTATCCCGCATACAGGCATATCACAATCTCACCTACAAGAAAATCACATCTCAATAGCATATGTGATTATAATATTACATAGAAAATAATGATCAATTCACATGGGCATCAACCATATCACTAGCCTCTCAGCAATATAAGAAATTACAAGGCTTAAACAAACATATTCTGATGTGGTAAATTTACGTAACAAACACAACATGTGAATTAAACTATCAAAAGGATTAACTAATCATTATCTCAAGTGGCATAAAATTCAATTCACTAATTCCATTTTTAATAGCCCGTAAAGGGAAATAAAAGGATATCATCATTGGAAACTAAGGCCAAATAGCTAAATATTCATAATTCAAGAGAAACTCACCCACATGGTGTCCCTTAGTCAAATCAAGAAACCTAAAAAATGCTTAATATCAACATAACAATAACCAAATCATCATTAGACAATAAAAACGATCAAATTCTCAACCAATATTCTTACTAAACAAGGGTGTGTGTCACAAAAATGCATATAAACAACTTGACATTAAGAAGTAAGAATGATACCACCTACCTCGATGTATTATGACTCTCCTCATCCATCCTAAACTTCAAATACATGATATAATAGTAAATATCTAGAAATAAGAATATACAATAAACCATAAATAACTCAGTTGAGAGAAAAAACAACAGAAACGACTCAAGAGCAATCGATAACTCAACAATTTGATTCAAACGAGATTGATAGTGATTTATTTGGAGTTCGGATGATCAAATGGGAAGGGATTCATGTTTTTGCGCTACCTCTTACATCCTCCCAATGATCCCACATTACAATATACTAAAAGAAGAGGCTACATCCTGTTTTATGATAAAAAAAATACACGGCATATAAGTCCATATACATGGTGCATATATCAATTACCTATTCATATGGATGGTGAAATTTCCCGACATACTTTCCAAGATTTACCGACATGGCTACAAGGCATGTACATGTAAGTTCATGGGATGTAGATGGGGTTTCCTCTCTTCCTTTCCAACAGTCTCACACAAAATTTATTCCCATCATACACGTCCCAAGATACATAGTTTGTAATTAAGACTACACAGTGTGTAACTCCTGATTCCATTATTTTTTAAATTTTTTCATGTAATAAAAAAAATCAATTGAAAATGATGAAAAGAATATCATACCTCCTTGTAAAAACTGGGTTCTTACAAACTTCCCCCATTAAATAAATCCTTCCCTGAATTACTCTTCCAAGGGTGGTGAAGAAGTATATGAGAATAAATCTGGCCATTGGGCATGTATTTTGGTCTCCCTCTCCCATGTCTTATCTTGTAATCGGTCATGCTGCGATAACACCTATAAGATAGGAAATAACCATCCACAAAGAACCTTCATTCTCATGTAAACTAAACAAATTAGATGCTCCACAATGGATGCATCAACCAGAATCTCAACCTCCTCAGGATGAGGAACGTGTGATGGTTCTGAGTCATAAAGTCATAACTGAGACACATGGACGACATCATGCATGGCTCAGTAGCTCTAAGGTAACTATAACTGATAGAAAATTGGCGGAACTATCTCTAGAATATTGAACGGACCTAAATACCATAGTTAATTCTTACCAAGTCTTATGAACCTCTTATGTCCCAAAATCAGTCTGATATGTAAGAAAAATTTATCCCTGACAATGACCAACAAAGGTCATCTATGATGATCAGCATATGATTTATGATGATACTGCATAGTATCCATCAACATCCAATTCAATAGAACCTACACAATGGCCTCCTTGACAAGATGAGGTCTCAACATAGATTCCTGTCATACTCCCACCTACACAGGGGTGATCAGCATGGTATACTGTAAAAAGACTCATATGGAACCATATGAATAGTAGCCTTGAATCTATTAAAATAGGAAAACTAAAACTGGGGTATTTTTCTCTCCCATGAACACCTAAAATCAAAGATGCATTCTCAAAGCATGTACTATATCACATTAATCTTTTTCTCTAACTAGAAATATGACTAGGATTGGAAAGCTGTGCTCAAAATCACCTGTGTACCTAAATACATATTTATCCCTTTCTAGAAATGAGAAGTTAAGTGGGTGTCCAAATATGAAATGAATGAATGTGGGACCCATGAAGTCATATAATCTCATTAATGTACAACCTCACAAGTTCATCAAAACCAATGGTTTCCAATATCGGCACGAAATGTGATACCTTCGTGATCCTATCAACAACCACACATTTGACATCATTTCCTCATGGAAATATCGGTAAAAATATCACAAAATCCATTGTGACGTCATTCCATATCCTATAAATATTGGCTAATTGCTGAAAAATTCTTGGTGGTCTTTGGTGTTCTGTCCTCCCCTATAGACAGGTGGAACATCTCATGACAAAACCAGCTACACCTCTCATCATAGCATTGCACCAATAATGATGACATAAATCCCAAAACATCTGGGTGACCCAAGGATTCTCTACCTGTAAGAAGGCATGAAAATACCATATTATCTCCTTGCATATGTCCGTTGCAACCAACACATATCCATTGATACATAGAATCTCATACTCACCTACATTCTATTCAAGAGAATGTTACTCACCTTCCACAATCACCCATAAAACTATGACTTTGGAATCAGATAGTTTCCTCATCATGACACTGTCCAGTAGGACAGAGGTAATAACCAAATATGAAAGAAAAGTCGTCAATTGTCTGTCGTGCACCTCTATCTGTATCTCAATGAATAATGCCAAAATCATCCACTTACCACTATCCTCAATCACTTATTGTATATGAGTCCTCTTTCTCAGTGGTTTAGCCATTGTATTGCCTTTTGTATGTGTATAAAAATGCTTAAAATCATAGGATTGATGGTATTCTATCCACCTTCGATGTCTCAAATTCATATCCCACTGATTAAATATATACATGAGGCTTTAGTGGTCTGTTGACACCACAAAATTCTCTCCCAATAAGTTATTTCTCCAATAGTGTATGCCATGAACAACCACAACTAACTCTAGATCATGCGTAGGCTAATTCCACACTTGTGGCCTCAACTGCCAAGACCCATATGCTACAACTCGATCCCCTCACATAAGCACTACTCCCATCCCAAAACCTAATGAATCAGAATATACAATGTCACTTTTTCCCTTCTCTGTCTATATAAGTGTCAACACTAAATTCAAAAGTACTTTTATCTCCTAAAAGGCTGTCTCACATGAATCTGACCACACAAACATCACAAGCTTCTTATTCAAGCCAGTCATCATCATAACTAAGAATGAGAAGTTCTATATGAAATTATTGTATTAAATATCTAGCCCCAAAACCTTCACACCTCAAAAATGCTATTGGGATTCTTTTAGGTAACCAATCTTGTCACATTCTTTTGGTCCACTGATACTCTTGTCTCTAAGATGATGTGACCCAAGAAGTGATTTTTATCCATCTAGAAGTGGAATTTTTCGAACTTATCATATAAATAATGGAATATTAATGTATTCAAAATGGACTTATGTTTTGGGAATGGTCATGTCGATTGGGAGAATACACCATGATATAGTCCATGAATACCCCGCAAAAAATAATCTAGGTAGTGATGTAACACTTGGTTTATTTTCACCACGAAATCTACTGGTGTGTTCGTTGGACCAAACAGAATAACCATGTACTCATAGAGACCATACCTGCAAAAAATATTTGTACAAGGTATGTCTTCTAGTTGAATATGAACCTGGTGATATCTTGACATTAAGTAAATATCCAAGAACACTCAATCACTACAAAGAAGATCAAATAGGACATCTATCTGTCATAAGGGATATTGGTTTTTAACCATCAACTAGTTAATATTCTGAGAGTCCACACATAACCTAAGGGTAACATATGCCATCTTCCTGAAAAGGACAAGTGAACCGCAAGAAAAAGTATTGGTTTAGGTAAAACATTTTGCTTCATGATCTACCAACTAGCTATGTAACTCTTCAAACCCTGATATAGCCATCCTGTATAGAGGAATGTAATTTATTTTAGCTCCTGGAACTAGTTAAATAGTGAACTCCACATATTTTATAGAAGGTAGGCTTGGAAATTTGATCAGAAAAACATACCTAAAATGATCATCGACTGGTGGGAAAACTGCCCGACCTGTTCCCTGGTCATCCAAATATAAAATCAAAATGTAGTCAGTGATCCTGCCCAACACACGATGCTCTAGTCTAGCTATACTCGTAGGGACATCTCATTATCTTGTGTGTAGAAATGACCACCCACTGGTAGTGTGAAACTATCCATATGTAGATAGTAGTCAACAAAGGCCTGAAAGGAGACCAACTAGTCCATTCTAAGAATGAATTAAAATCTTTTCATCTCCAATATATAGAGGTCCCAATAGAAGTGACACCCACCAACCTCACGGGGAACTCCTTTCATTAATTCACACCCACCATTCATATCCCTAACAGAGTTTCTAGCGTCATAATATAATCAAAAGTAATGACACATAGCCCATGGTTGTCTACAAAACAAACTGATATAAAACTATGTGACACACCTATATCAAAACGTGAGGGAGATAAATGAGAAATGTCTCGAATTGTACCTCTAAAAATAGATGGTCTGAGATCTTGATCCAGTTGGGTCTGTTGTACTACATATGTTTCACATGTACCATGACCCTTTGACATAACCTGACTTACCTGATCTGACCTGCCCTACTGTCACTGAGATCCGGGGTTTTGGCTACCCCAACCACGACCACCTCTTCAGCATAAAGGGCCTAATGTATTCTACTTTCCTGATTGGTGAGAAGATGCTTACACAACTATGAACATGGAGTTGGGGTAGACACTCTCCCACTAGATTCTAGTGAAAACTCACTATAGTAATGTTATAGGTGGCATATCAAGAAACAAGCATAGCACTTGACTGGTTCTATTGGAAACTATCTTCTCATGTGTCATAATCTTCCACACTGGTAGCAACTCACCTAGGTACCTAAATACAAATTCTGGTAGCTTGTATCCCCACGAGAAAACTCCATACAATTCTTCTTGTTTCCTGGAAAGATAATATAAGACCTCAGTGTCGAACCAACCTAGTTCACACTGCTATCATTCCGCAGATTACCCTTTATAATCAGTGTCCTATTCAAACTAGAAGAAACAAAAGAAAACCTAAGGACATTTACCTATGATTAGATGTCAATCCTAAGAACATCCCCGAATTGTATATCTTTTGATACATTGTCACCCATCAGAAAAGAAGAAAATTTTCAATTCTTAGTAAATAATGTAGAATATTCCATAACTGACAGTATGCCCTATTCCGATTTCATGAACGTCGAGGCTCAGTTATCCCTCAACATATCAGTAAAATAATAATCAAAGAAGGATTTGTGAATGTCTTCACATTTCATATCACAATGACTCCCTACCTGAGTTATAAAATCCGACATTCTCTTAGAATAATCACACAAAATATATGTCGCGAGCTTGAACCTCCTCTCAAGAGGAATCTTAATATTTTTGAAGATTTCCATCATTGATTCTAGCCATGATTCTATATCCTGTGGTCCACCAACCTCTATAAAAGTAGGCTGATGCTACTGCAGGAATATACATGTCAGCTCGACAATAGATGTGGAAGCCTACGATGCTCCATGAATGTTATTTATAAACCTCACAAAGCCTTCACATAACTATGAATCTACACCCACATATGGTATAAGATATGGTTCCACAGTAGACAGAACTGGGGGATCCATTGGTAGTCTATGGACCAAAATCATTGGAGTATTATCATCACCACTCTCATGTTGTACATCCTGTGGTTGTCACGGTGGCATGACTCTACTAGGTCAAGAACATGCCTTACTTCAAACTCATTGTCAATGAATCAAATTCGAGTGTTCGAATAGTAAAAGACCATAAATGTTTGGAAAGAAGGGAATACATTGTAGATAGAAAGAATACACGGTGTGTAATATTAAGCTTTAACATTTTTGTGTTCTGCCTCTGTCATGGCTGTGTATCAACCCCAGGTACACGGCGTGTTCCACAGGTACATGACGTGTACACAATTCTAGCCTCCTAGCCACGTACTCCCACACAGCCTGGTCCACATGGGTTACTACTGGGTAGGCTACACGACATGTACCAAATTTACATGGAGTGTTTTTTTCAGAACTGAACAGCTTGTGTTACCTCTCACACGTCCAATTACATGGTCTGATATTCACTACCAGTACACATGGTACATGGTGTGTTCATCTTAAAACATTGAACATCATCTGCCAAGAATATAAAGAACACACATAAAGTTAGGCTAAACTAAATGTTGTTTATACTAGATTTTTCAATATAAAACACTATATTTCCCAAAAAGCCCTAGTTTTGTAGAAAAACCGACCAGCAGGATGCAAAATTTTGATCTGTGAGGGCCTATACTCCCCTCCAATCAATGTTTGGCACCCAACAAGAAAATATCTCAAAAATGTCATTTAACATTTACATTCCATTAGTTTTTCATTTACCAACTTATAAGGGATTATAATTTTTATATATTGAATGATGATGTCACACCATTAGCTACTACTCCCAACTAAGACAAAAATAGTCCCATCTATCACATCAACTGTCACGACAACATGAAATGTCTAATGCATCTTAAATGGCATTCCGTAATTCACACTATGTGATTCAAACAAGTTTCAATATGATAGAGGAGATGGAAGAACCTCATCTCATTATGTTTCTACTGAATCATAACCCACAATTACATTAATAGAAATAAGAGAAATCAAGTTCGTCTCCCAATGGTGAAATCAAATGATCTGTAATAGCTCAAAATCCAACTGAAAATTTTAATTAAAGGAAATTATGATTTTCCATGTACATGAGATAGATAATCCCTAGAAAAAAATATTAATAACTACCTATTCCTTGATATACTAGTCTATAGGCACTAAATAGTAAGGAATGCATAAAACAACTCCTTAAAAAATGATTTGTAATGTCCCAAATCTTGAAGCCACTCATCTAGTGCCACATCCCTGGTTGGACACAAGGCCTCAAGAGAATTTCCCCAAATTCTAGAGGCTGTCGACTAGCAGTGTGGTCCTAAGATGTGATAGTGGAAAAACTATTCCCTCATTGGAAGAGTGTAAGAGAACAGAATAAATAAGAATAGAAGAATAAGAAGTCAACAACATGTAACAGATGTAAACAATAGAAAACTAGAAGATAAATATTACATAGAGTCATATAATATAAAAATGATGTATCATGTCACATGTTTTAAGAAAATAGTTAAAACATGATACGTTGTAATCAAGTACAATACAATACCAAGGTATGGTAAATCAAAATGAATCTCTGCAGCATCTCATTGTTGGGCTTGTCCCACGCTCTCTTTCTCCTTAACTGCAATCAAGTACCGCAAAATGGTCCTTTTTCTTTATCGACACCTATAACAATATATTCTATTTGTGCCCAAAATCAAGAACTGAATAGAGTGTGAGAAATAAAAACTAGTAGGAAACCACCTAAGGTCTGTTCCAATCTGACAGTGAGAATATGTTGCAATATTGTACAAAGGGAAGTGGTGTAATTATTTTGTACTCAAAAGTAAACAATCCTACAGTCATGTTTCCAATTTTCAATCATTATGTTTAGTCCAACCATTTAATTAAATTAAATTATATATGTCTTTTGATATGTCCTAATCCCATCAATCCCATATACATGAAAACTTAATAGATACCTCAGAAGGCTATCTAACAATAATGTTACAAATAAATCCATGATTATTCTTTTGGTTGGGATATGTGTCATAATTATTTTTATTTCAATATCCAACTCAAAATCATGACCACACACATAGAGAAATACTTCCCATATGAATAATCAAAACCTCTCCCATGGGACAATCAAATCCTCTCCCACATGCATAACAACTCCTCACCCACATGCATAAAAAATCATCACCCAAAGGCATACGACAATCCCACCCGTAGGTATATCACAATCTCAACCGCATGAATATCGCATCTCAAGCACACATGTAAATTAAAAAATTACATGGAAAACATAGACCAATTCACATGGGAATCAATCATATCACAAGACTATCAGTAATATAAACAATTATAATGCTTAAAAAAACATATGCTCACATGGGAAATTTATATAACAAAGGAAATATTTGAATTAAACTATCACAAGGCATAACCAATAAATATATCATGTGTAATCACATTCAATTGACCAATTACATTTTTAACAACCGATATAGGGAATTACAAGGCTTCCTCCTAGGTAACCTATGCCAAATGGTTAAACCTTGGTAATTCAAGGGAAACACACCAATGTGGTGGCCCTTAATCAAATCAATAAATCTCAGACATGATGTATATCATAAAAAATATTACCCAATAATCGTTATGCAAAAAAATTGGTCAAATTATCAACCTACTGACACCCTAAACATGGCATCTTAGAATAAAAACACTTATAAACAACATGACATTAACCAATAAGCACGAAACCCCCTACATCAATGTAGTATTACTATCCTCATCCTGCCTTGACTTCCAATCCAATAAAAACGGTAATGATCTATAAAACAAGAATATCCCCTCAGTTGAGAGAAATAATCACAAATATTGGCCCAATAGAAATCGATCACTCACTAATTCGATTCAAATGAGACTAACAGTGATTGATTCGGAGTTTCGATGATCATTCGGAAAGGTATTGTAGTTACAACACTACCTCTAGAGTTCTACCAGTGATCCCTCTTTTCATTATACAAAAAGGAGAGTATTCTACACATTTTAGGTAAACAAAATACATGGCATGTATGTCTATATAAAAGACATGTATATCATTTAACTGTTCATTTGGAAGATAAATTTCACTGACATACTTTCGAAGATCAACCAACATGGCTAAATGGATTTTACGAGGAAGGGTATGGCACGTAGTTGGATTTTCCTCCCTTGATTCAGATATTCCCACAACAAATGTATTACCATCATACACAAGAAAAAATACATGGCAAGTGATTATGAATACACAACATGTTAATCCTAATTATAGTACATTGCCAATTTTTTTTGTTTTCTCAAAAACAACCCAATGGAAATAGAAGAAAAGAAACTCATACCTCCATGTATGAAAATGGATCTTACAAAATTCTACCTCATTACTTGAATAAAATCATATATTATTCAATGTATTCCTCAAAATCCAATAATATTTCAAATTCCATGTGACGTCCCGACCTGGGTTCCACACATCAGTGTCCCGAGACAGTCGATCACCTGAACTTATGTGTGCCACCCCATATGCTCGAGGATACAGACTAGTTGTGAGGGTCTACTATCAATTATGCAGATACTATACCCTCGTTAAAAAAGTGTCAAAATAGAAAAAATGAACATGAATAACAATAATATATAACCACTACCAGAATAATATTGATACCACCCTATAACCCAAAAATAGAAATACAAATTCAAAACTGAACTATATATATGACATGCTATAGTACATGACATGGTTCCAAAAAAAACACAAAATTAAAGACCATGACAACTCCCAAGTGGATACTGAACCATATTTGGTCTCCACATACATGATCCATCCCAAATCATCTATCTAATACATGCCATTTTCCATCATCATTTCCTACAAATATCATGTCTATTTGAGTACCGATCACTAAACCCATCTAGGGTGTTAGTACCACTTAGTAGGTCATTACCAATAGTGTCTAACAAAAAATCCAATCAATGCAGTGCATGTAATTTTTAACAGAAAAAATTAAATGAAATGAAATAAATAGTTTATATTTATTCAATTAAACATTGTTTAACCACGTAACAACCTCAGGTTCGTGAGGACACCTAAACAAAATTATATATCAAAATTACACTTTTACCATTCATATTTATTAATTCATGACTTAATCACATTATTACACTTTATTATTTCCAAATTTAATTCAATTTTTACCATTCATGATTCATAAAACATGACTAGATTCCACTATCACAATTTATCATTTCATAATTGAAGGTCATTATTACTATTCATATTTTGTTAAACAAGATGGAATGACATTTCATCAGTTAAAAATTTCATAATTTAATTCCAATATTAGCATTAAAATTTCATAATTGAAATAAAAAAACATATTACTTCATCAATTAATTAAAAAAATACAAAAAATTAATACATGAATAATTCTATTAATTAATGCAACAAATAATTACTCCCATCAATTCTAATACAAATTCAACATTTTTTTCCTCAATACATTAAGTTATTTCTAAAATTATTTAAACTTAACAAATATACTAATTAATTTAATAATTAACTAATCCATCTAAATAAATTATATATATATATAACCCCTTACATAAATAAACAATTATTTAATCTAGAATATTTAATCCAAAAATATCTACATTTAATTCAAAAATTAATAATTCCAATTTTAAAATCTCAAAAATCTTATAATTAATTCCAAAAGTATTTATTCCCATTTACACAATTACAATACCTCTATAGCTAATTCCATAACCAGTTAATCCAAATTCACATTCCACTGATTAATTATTTCACCAAATTAATCAATTGAATTCCCAAAATTACCCTTCTAAATGAAACCTATCAATTGAACAATTATATAAATATAAATGTAATAAATACTATAGTAATTTGATTATAGATCACCAACCTCAAATCATTTAATAATACTCTATAATTGAATAATCCCCAATTTGAATATGATAAATAAAGTATGTGATGAACAACATGATCTAGATCCACAAACTGTATGGAATATGAAATGAATAAAGATTTAATAACCCAAGATCAATATCTAGAATCAATAGTAGGTAAACATTGTAACGCCCCGACCCCAGTTGCCTAGAGTCGGTGCATTAATTACATAACATTGGCATGATCACAAGAAAGATCAAATCTCGAAAGACCGATTGGTTTAGTAGCCTTGGAAACACTAGATATAATCATAAAGTTTTACATTACATTTCAAAGTGAAAAAACTACTAGAACAACAAAGTCTTCATATCCACACTATTAACCCCTCATAATATCCCTGAAAGTCATTCATAATTTACTTCTTCACTACCTGGGAAAAATAAAACATAGAAAAGGGGTGAGCTCAAATGCCCAGTAAGGATAACAATATAGCGGAACATTCATAATAAGCATAAACATTTAAGGCAATGAATTACTAAAACAAAAGCCTTTTAAAATTGAACTTCAACATAGTATGGCAAAAATAAAAATGAAATAATTCCATTTACTTATTCACATGGATATTCTACTAATCGAATAATCACATGCAATATCAATAACCACTTTCATAATGTTGGAATGCATAATGCCAGACTATCATAACCACATAGCCAAGGCCTCGTGCCAAGACTACAAATAAGATTTTGTCAAGGCCTTGTGCCAAGACACTAGTTTGTCTCATGAGACCTACCGATGCATCGAGGAGCTATAGCGGGCTCCACCCGTCACTTATTAAGTCCAATGCATTCCCATATGAAAAGGTTTAAACATAACATAAACATTCGTATTAAAACTAGCATACGAAATGTCAATAATTTCACCATAAACTATGAATGGTATAAAAATAGCACATCCATAGTCAAACATATCACAAAACCTTCAATACAATATAGAAGTTTTGTATCATAATAAATCAACTTCAAATAATCTTAAAATCCATCAAAGGATGTTGACATAGATGAAATCAAAATTCTTTTTAAAGAAATATCTCCTTTCATTTTGAAACCATTTAAGATCCATATAAAATAAAACATTTTCTTTGAAAATATTCTTATAAGCTTGTAAGGAAATCTTTGAAGATTTTATAACGGCGTAAAATAACCGCACCCGCCGTATAAGTTAAAAAAACATTCTTACCTCAATTCTATCGAAAAGGTTAAAAAGGACCTTGTTTTGAAAACGACGGAAAGATTCCTTTATAAACCTCTTATAAAAATTCAAACAAGGGTATAAATGACTTTAACCCATAAAAAATGTTTTGAAATACATTTTTAAGAAACATGGATGTGGATGATAAAGATATCCCAGTAGATTATTACGTATAAACAACCTCGGATAATGAAGAGATTGTGAAATAACCCTTACCTTGTACTTTTCCTTAGTTGGGGTAGGTTAACCTCCTGTATAATGGTGAAATAGTTGTTATTAAATTATACAAGAATCATATATATTAATATGATATCATATATGATCTTTTAACATTGATTTGTTAATAATATCTTAGAATTATCGTCGTTTCTGGAGTTAACTTACTCATTTTCTTTTATATGTTTTGTTACATAAGCCATGGTTGTTGTATCTTATTCATATCCAGAATGATATACAGTCCTTAAACATCATTTTTAAATCATCAAATGATAATTATACTTGAATGGATACGATGGAGAATGAATCTCATCGCGTTCGTGGAGACGGTAGTCCGTACGTACGCACGAGCGACAATATCATTCTTTTGATATTAAAATAATATATAAATGGATGGTATATCATATATACAGAATCATTAACATGTTATATTTATTATTTACATGAGTTACACATCATTATTATACCCATCCAAATAATATTATATTGAATAACAATTACACCACGACGTGGAGACGGTAAGCCGTACGTACGCACGTATGGTGACATGTTATTCAAAGGGTGGATAGAATACTGAATATGATTGTACCATATTTATAATAACATCACAGTATATGTGAGATACTGGAGTTATTATTTCAGAATGGTAATAACAAAGGAAGAAGAAGTGGAAGAAGAAATGAACTTAGAAAAGGGTGGTGAAATCATTACCTCTTCTTCGGGTTCTTCCTTTTGATTTGATCAAAAGGGCTCCTTAGGTTGGCTTTCTGATCAAACTAAGGCCTCTAGGTTGTATTGAGGGATGTTGGGAGAGTATTTGGGCAGATTTTGGCCGAACCAAAAGGCTTTGAAGGTGTGAAGAAATGAGAAGGAGGAGTGCCCTTTTATAAGAGGGGTGAGGGGCACCTTTGGAAAAGTTAGAAATATTAATTTATAATAAATTCATATTCGGTTTCTAATGGCTCCAAAATTGACTATTCAAAGGTTAAGGTGGGGATAGGTCGAAAACAACTCAACCAATAGAATTTAGACAGGTTTGGGTACTTATATTAACCTTATCTTTAAGTATTAACTCTAAGTTAATTAGTTTCACTTTTACAATGTCTCTTTGTATTTTTATATTATATGGTTAATAAACTTACTATATACATCCAATAGACCCCCAAGTGGTCCATTAATGATTAAACTATCATAATATAAGTCTCTTGGCCGAACCTTAGATTTTTAGGAATTTAATATCAATTAATAATATAATATTTGTTTTAAGAACTCTTTTATGTCAATTTTGACACTATTCAATAGTTGATTTTTGTGAAACTCATAACAGATTGATTACTTCGAACAAAGTCAATTACATCAATCCTAATATATCATATTATCCTAGAAAATTAGTTTAATTCATTAAAAGTTTCATATTATATTTCTTTGGGTATTTATAATATCAATTATTTTAATTTTTCACTATTATAGTAATTACTGCATCATCATTGTGTCATAAATAAAATAAATTATTTAATGTATAAAAATTATAAATAAAATATCATTATGTAGTAAATCTTTTTATCTTTCTAATGAATATTTATAATCTAAAATCCAACTTATATAACCCTATGTAACAATTGTTTTTCTAAAAGATATACGCTTGTGTCATTTTTGTATTCATTTTGACTTAATTAAAATAAAGTGTCATTATCACTTACAAGTGGATCCATGGGGTCCCAAAATTGACACAAGGATGACCATGGTCGACCATGTATCAACCAATAGGGTTAAGACACGTTTTAGGGTAATTTAGTATTATTATAATATTATTTTTTTAACCCTTATTTACCGGATTTACCCTTTAACCATGGTAAATAAAATATTTACCGCAGTAATTATTCAAAATGTGTAAAAATAAAAGTTACCTATTTACACAATTTGAACATCCTGATTCCAAATATGGAATCCATTTTCCTAAATTCAAAACACATAAGTGGCAGAAATTAATTTAAAATTAATTCCCGCTGTCAAAACAAAAAGCGTGTTTTTAAGATATAATAACTATCAAAAGATTGACACTTGTTTATGTTCGGTTTAATTGTAAAATTATGTCCAATGATAAACATTAAATTGAATGGTAAAAATATATTCTAAATATACTTTAAAACCACTCAAATTCATAATTTATCACTATTAATTATTTTGATTAAAAAAGTTGTTTTTAATTAAAATTTAGAAATTTTCACTATTCATCAAAATATGAAAGTTATCCGAAATGTACCAAAATTTCACCCTAGGCTAATTTTGATATTCCGAATCCAAAAATGAAGTCCATTTTGAAATATAGAATATATATGATTTCAAAAAGTAGGTATTACTATTCACAACGGCTAGTTTAATTAGTTGTGGTGTGTGTTAGAACTCGAGGTTGCGTACAACACACGCTATCGCATTATTCGAAGGGAAACGTACCGTAGAAGCTTGGGGTGTTACATTCTCCCCTCCTTCAAATAATTGCGTCCTCGCAATTTCTAGGGTATTACTGCATAAAAAGACTCGGGTGGTTCTTCATCATAAGTTCCTCGGGTTCCCACGTTGCCTCTTCCATCTTATGATTTCTCCACAAAACTTTTACCAGACGCGTCGTCCGGTTTCTCAGTACTTGTTCTCTTGTATCAAGAATCCTGATGGGCTCTTCGCAATAAGACAGATCGGGTTCCAGTTCTAATTCCTCATAGGTGAGTACATGCGTCGGATCAGGCATGTATTTCCTCAATAGAGATACGTGGAACACATCGTGAACTTTGGAGAGACTTGGCGGCATTGCCAATCGGTAAGCTACAACCCCAATTCGTTCTAGAATTTCGAAAGGTCCGATGTACCTGGGACTCAATTTACCTTTCTTACCAAAACGTATGACTCCCTTCCACGGAGATACCTTCAGAAAAACATGATCACCGACTTGAAATTCCAAATCCTTCCTTCGATTATCGGCATAGCTCTTCTGCCTACTTTGAGCTTCTTTGATGTGATTTTGGATTACTTTCACCTTTTCCACCGTTTCCTCCACCAGCTCTGGGCCTACAAGTTTTCTTTCACCAACGTCATCCCAACAGGTTGGTGTACGACATCTCTTTCCGTATAACGCTTCATATGGTGCCATCTGTATATTCGAATGGAAGCTATTGTTATAGGAAAATTCTACCATTGGTAAATATTGATCCCACATACCCTGAAAGTCAAGTGAGCAAGATCTCAACATGTCTTCTAAGGTTTGAATAGTCCGTTCTGATTGTCCGTCTGTCTGAGGGTGGTAAGCAGTGCTCAAATGATGTTCTGTATCCAGGGATTTCTGAAGACTTTTCCAGAATCTTGAAGTAAAACGGGGATCACGATCAGAAACAATTGATAGGGGTACTCCATGAAGTCTCACAACTTCATTAATGTATAGTCTTGCTAGACGTTCCAGGGGTAGATCTTCTCTTATAGCAAGAAAATGTGCTGACTTGGTAAGACGATCAACAATAACCCATATTGCATCGTTCCTTCTAGGAGTCTTCGGTAGCCCCATGACAAAGTCCATCGTAACATTGTCCCATTTCCACTCCGGTATGGGAAGAGGTTGCATGACTCCTCCAGGCTGTTGCCTTCCAGCTTTCACTTGTTGACAAACGATACATCTTGACACAAAATCAGCAATCTCCCTCTTCATGTTGTCCCACCAAAAATGTTCCTTCAAATATCTATACATTTTGGTGCTCCCAGGGTGTATAGAGAAATTGGAACTATGAGCATCATCCAACAATTCCCTTTTTAGATCAGGTATATTGGGAACACAAAGTCTCTTCCCGAATTTCAAAATTCCACCTTCATACGCAAAGTCTCTCAATCTCCCGTCATTCACAGCTTTAATCTTCTTTTGGAATTCGTCATCATCGGTCTGAGAACTCTTAATCCTTTCTAGTAAAGATGGATTGGCAACCATTTGAAAAAGCATTGATGTTTCACCTTCCCTGGTTATTCCCATGTCCATTTTCACTAGATCCATGAAAATTGGATCCCTTTCAATTCTCATATTGTTCAAAACTCCATGGTCTTTTCTACTCAAAGCATCTGCCACCTTTTTTGCCTTCCCCGGGTGGTAGTGTATCGTACGATCATAATCCTTGAGTAATTCAAGCCATCTCCTTTGCCTCATGTTGAGTTCTTTTTGTGAGAAAATATACTTCAAACTCTTGTGATCAGTATAAATCTCACATTTTTCACCATAGAGGTAGTGCCTCCATATCTTCAAAGAAAAGATCACAGCTGCTAACTCAAGATCATGAGTAGGTTAGTTTTGTTCATGAATTTTCAACTTTCGTGATGCATAGGCAATAACTCTATCATTCTGCATAAGGACACAGCCAAGTCCTTTCTTCGATGCATCACTATAAATAACGAACCCATCATTCCCCGATGGTAGAGTCAATATAGGAGCATTGACTAATCTTCTCTTCAGTTCTTCGAAACATTCTTCACACTCTTTTGTCCAAACAAATTTAACCCCTTTACGTGTGAGCTTCGTTAATGGGTTAGCCAATCGGGAAAAATTCTGGACGAAACGTCAATAATAACCAGCCAAACCAATAAAACTACGTACCTCAGTTATACTCGTAGGTGCTGGCCATTCTTGGATTGCCTTGGTCTTAGAAGGATCAACAGAGATTCCATCTTTAGAGACAATATGGCCAAGAAAAGAAATATCCTGAAGCCAGAATTCACACTTGCTAAACTTCCCATATAATTCATGCCTCCTCAGAGTCTTCAAGATAATGCGCAAGTGATTTTCATGATCTTCGTAGGTTTTGGAGTATACCAAGATATCATCAATAAATACCACCACAAATTCATCGAGATACTCCTTGAAGACTCTATTCATCAGATCCATGAATACAGAGGGTGCATTAGTCAATCCAAACGGCATTACAGTAAACTCGTAATGCCCGTACCTGGTTCGAAATGCTGTTTTCGGAATGTCTTCCTTCTTCACACACAACTGATGGTATCCAGATCGAAGGTCAATCTTTGAAAAGTATTGAGCTCCATGTAGTTGGTCAAATATATCATCAATACGAGGTAGGGGATACTTGTTCTTTATCGTTATAGCATTGATCTCCCTGTAGTCGATACATAACCTCATAGATCCATCTTTCTTTTTAACAAAAAGAACAGGGGCTCCCCATGGAGAAACACTAGGGCGAATAAATTCCTTATTACTCAATTCCTCTAGTTGTTTCTTTAGTTTGACTAACTCTACAGTGGCCATTCTATAAGGGGTCTTCGATATAGGCCTTGATCCAGGAATCAAATCAATAGAAAACTCAACTTCTCGTTCTGGAGGATGTCCAGGTAAATCTTTTGGAAATACATCTACAAATTCTTTCACAACAGGTACATCCTCTATTTGAACATTCCTTTCCTCACCCGCAGTTATTTCATTCTCTTCTTCCCCAATAATTGAATTTAGTTGAGCTATTGAGGGTGGATCTAAATAAGAATTAGGTGGTGACGATTGTGCTCTAAAAATAAGGTGTTCCTTATCATTATCATCAAGAATCGTAACCTCTTTCTTCTTACAATAAATCTTCGCATCATAGTCCGAAAGCCAGTCCATACCGAGGATTATATCAAACTCGATCATAGGTATGACGATGAGATCAGCAGATAAAGAAAATTTATGTGCTCTAATGGGGACTGATTCACAAAACTTTGTTGCAACGATACTTCCCTTAGGAGTTTTAACTGACAACTCCCTTATTAAATCAAATTGGAAATATCTAATTTTATTAGCAAACTGGGAAGATATGAAACAATGCGATGATCTAGAATCAAATAATTCATTTGCTAAACTTGAGGAAACCATTAAATTACCTGCCACCACGTCTTTCGGAGCTTCTACCTCAGCAGTAGTGATAACATAAGCATGGCCTTGATCCCTTGGCCTTTTCTGAGGTAAGTTCTCCTGACGCTTAGGACATGCATTTTCATAATGCCCCATCTCCCTGCAATTGTAGCACTGAACGTTGGTAGCTTCCTTCTTCCCCTTGCAATCATGAGCTTGGTGGCCTTTTTCACCACACTTGTAACAGACTCCCATTCCCTTCAAGAAAGTACCAGGATGTTTCTTCCCGCATTTACCACAAGATGGATATTCAACCTTTCCCTTCTTCCCCTTATTTCCATTCCCAGATTGATCAGCAGGTCTCTTCTTCTCTTGCTTTGCTTTAAAGTCATAAGACTTAGAGAATTCCTTTTCGGTCTTTATAGCACATGAGACAATGTCTTCGTACGATGAAAAGGATTGTGAGACTAATGCTCGACGGAGAAATGGTTTTAACCCATCAAAGAAACGATCAATCTTACTTCATGGGTTGCGAATATAATCTCCAGCATACCTCGCTAACCTTGTAAAGTTAGCCTCATACTTTGTGACATTCTCATCCTCCTTTTGTCTCAGACTCAGAAATTGTCTTTCCATATCCGCTCGATGGTCGCGAGGGAAGTATTTTTCTAAAAACAGATCTTTGAATTCCCTCCATTCCATATTTGATACTTCATCATCTTCCTTCGTATTTTGAATCAATGACCACCATTGATTAGCATCTCCAGTGAGGCGGTAAACTGCCATGATAACTTTTTCCCTTTCACTGCTCCCCAAAGCCTGAAATATTTTCTCTAGGGAAAATATCCATTGCTCAGCTACTAAGGGATTTGTATTCCCATTGAACGTTGGTGGTTGTTGCCTCATGAATCGATCTAACATTGATCCTCCACGCTGCGGATCAGGGTGCTCCATACGGGTAAGGTTATTATTCATAACCTGAGTAAGTTGTCCCAGTATGGTGATTAGCTGATCAGCACCAGTTGCATCACCAGCCCCACTATAATTATCTTGAGCAGGAGGGCAATCCCTACATGGAGTGCGTGCATTGATACGGTTTCCATTTCTTCCACTAGGCGCCATTTCTAAACAATGGCATAAACTAGATCAGTTTATGAATCAAAATACATAATCCCATACTTATAAAACACTTAACATAAATTGAACTATTTATGGATATAATCCATAATCATAAAAATGTTTTCTTTGAGGAAGTATATACTCATAAACACTTCATAATGATTTGTAAAGATAATGAGAGTTATCCTAAGCATATCCCCCGGGAGTGTCGTAACCAAGAGTGCAGCAAGGCCCGTTGTCGTGCACCAGTTCCCGTTAGAGTCTAGCTCAAAGCGGTGTTTTCGGGTTTTACCCCTAGGTACATCTGTGCCAGAGCCGCCTCTACCTGCTCGTATCCAGACAGGGATGTATTGCTCGGAAAACTCACAAAATCTCTACAATACCAAAATTCTAGGAATTTCTTCTATACTAATCCTCAAAGTTCATCTTAGGTCTACGTGCTCTAATCAGAGTTTATCTAAATCTAGTTTCCAAGGTTTGTACTAAACTTCCTCTGATACCAACTGTAACGCCCCGACCCCAGTTGCCTAGAGTCGGTGCATTAATTACATAACATTGGCATGATCACAAGAAAGATCAAATCTCGAAAGACCGATTGGTTTAGTAGCCTTGGAAACACTAGATATAATCATAAAGTTTTACATTACATTTCAAAGTGAAAAAACTACTACAACAACAAAGTCTTCATATCCACACTATTAACCCCTCATAATATCCCTGCAAGTCATTCATAATTTACTTCTTCACTACCTGGGAAAAATAAAACATAGAAAAGGGGTGAGCTCAAATGCCCAGTAAGGATAACAATATAGCGGAACATTCATAATAAGCATAAACATTTAAGGCAATGAATTACTAAAACAAAAGCCTTTTAAAATTGAACTTCAACATAGTATGGCAAAAATAAAAATGAAATAATGCCATTTACTTATTCACATGGATATTCTACTAATCGAATAATCACATGCAATATCAATAACCACTTTCATAATGTTGGAATGCATAATGCCAGACTATCATAACCACATAGCCAAGGCCTCGTGCCAAGACTACAAATAAGATTTTGTCAAGGCCTTGTGCCAAGACACTAGTTTGTCTCATGAGACCTACCGATGCATCGAGGAGCTATATCGGGCTCCACCCGTCACTTATTAAGTCCAATTCATTCCCATATGAAAAGGTTTAAACATAACATAAACATTCGTATTAAAACTAGCATACGAAATGTCAATAATTTCACCATAAACTATGAATGGTATAAAAATAGCACATCCATAGTCAAACATATCACAAAACCTTCAATACAATATAGAAGTTTTGTATCATAATAAATCAACTTCAAATAATCTTAAAATCCATCAAAGGATGTTGACATAGATGAAATCAAAATTCTTTTTAAAGAAATATCTCCTTTCATTTTGAAACCATTTAAGATCCATATAAAATAAAACATTTTCTTTGAAAATATTCTTATAACCTTGTAAGGAAATCTTTGAAGATTTTATAACGGCGTAAAATAACCGCACCCGCCGTATAAGTTAAAAAAAACATTCTTACCTCAATTCTATCGAAAAGGTTAAAAAGGAACTTGTTTTGAAAACGACGGAAAGATTCCTTTATAAGCCTCTTATAAAAATTCAAACAAGGGTATAAATGACTTTAACCCATAAAAAATGTTTTGAAATACATTTTTAAGAAACATGGATGTGGATGATAAAGATATCCCAGTAGATTATTACGTATAAACAACCTCGGATAATGAAGAGATTGTGAAATAACCCTTACCTTGTACTTTTCCTTGGTTGGGGTAGGTTAACCTCCTGTATAATGGTGAAATAGTTGTTATTAAATTATACAAGAATCATATATATTAATATGATATCATATATGATCTTTTAACATTGATTTGTTAATAATATCTTAGAATTATCGTCGTTTCTGGAGTTAACTTACTCATTTTCTTTTATATGTTTTGTTACATAAGCCATGGTTGTTGTATCTTATTCATATCCAGAATGATATACAGTCCTTAAACATCATTTTTAAATCATCAAATGATAATTATACTTGAATGGATACGATGGAGAATGAATCTCATCGCGTTCGTGGAGACGGTAGTCCGTACGTACGCACGAGCGACAATATCATTCTTTTGATATTAAAATAATATATAAATGGATGGTATATCATATATACAGAATCATTAACATGTTATATTTATTATTTACATGAGTTACACATCATTATTATACCCATCCAAATAATATTATATTGAATAACAATTACACCACGACGTGGAGACGGTAAGCCGTACGTACGCACGTATGGTGACATGTTATTCAAAGGGTGGATAGAATACTGAATATGATTGTACCATATTTATAATAACATCACAGTATATGTGAGATACTGGAGTTATTATTTCAGAATGGTAAGAACAAAGGAAGAAGAAGTGGAAGAAGAAATGAACTTAGAAAAGGGTGGTGAAATCATTACCTCTTCTTCGGGTTCTTCCTTTTGATTTGATCAAAAGGGCTCCTTAGGTTGGCTTTCTGATCAAACTAAGGCCTCTAGGTTGTAGTTAGGGATGTTGGGAGAGTATTTGGGAAGAGTTTGGCCGAACCAAAAGGCTTTGAAGGTGTGAAGAAATGAGAAGGAGGAGTGCCCTTTTATAAGAGGGGTGAAGGGCACCTTTGGAAAAGTTAGAAATATTAATTTATAATAAATTCATATTCGGTTTCTAATGGCTCCAAAATTGACTATTCAAAGGTTAAGGTGGGGATAGGTCGAAAACAACTCAACCAATAGAATTTAGACAGGTTTGGGTACTTATATTAACCTTATCTTTAAGTATTAACTCTAAGTTAATTAGTTTCACTTTTACAATGTCTCTTTGTATTTTTATATTATATGGTTAATAAACTTACTATATACATCCAATCGACCCACAAGTGGTCCATTAATGATTAACCTATCATAATATAAGTCTCTTGGCCGAACCTTAGATTTTTAGGAATTTAATATCAATTAATAATATAATATTTGTTTTAAGAACTCTTTTATGTCAATTTTGACACTATTCAATAGTTGATTTTTGTGAAACTCATAACAGATTGATTAATTCGAACAAAGTCAATTAAATCAATCCTAATATATCATATTATCCTATAAAATTAGTTTAATTCATTAAAAGTTTTATATTATATTTGTTTGGGTATTTATAATATCAATTATTTTAATTTTTCACTATTATAGTAATTACTGCATCATCATTGTGTCCTAAATAAAATAAATTATTTAATGTCTAAAAATTATAAATAAAATATCATTATGTAGGAAATCTTTTTATCTTTCTAATGAATATTTATAATCTAAAATCCAACTTATATAACCCTATGTAACAATTGTTTTTCTAAAAGATATATGCTTGTGTCATTTTTGTATTCATTTTGACTTAATTAAAATAAAGTGTCATTATCACTTACAAGTGGATCCATGGGGTCCCAAAATTGACACAAGGATGCCCATGGTCGACCATGTATCAACCAATAGGGTTAAGACACGTTTTAGGGTAATTTAGTATTATTATAATATTATTTTTTTTAACCCTTATTTACCGGATTTACCCTTTAACCATGGTAAATAAAATATTTACCGCAGTAATTATTCAAAATGTGTAAAAATAAAAGTTACCTATTTACACAATTTGAACATCCTGATTCCAAATATGGAATCCATTTTCCTAAATTCAAAACACATAAGTGGCAGAAATTAATTTAAAATTAATTCCCGCTGTCAAAACAAAAAGCGTGTTTTTAAGAGATAATAACTATCAAAAGATTGACACTTGTTTATGTTCGGTTTAATTGTAAAATTATGTACAATGATAAACATTAAATTGAATGGTAAAAATATATTCTAAATATACTTTAAAACCACTCAAATTCATAATTTATCACTATTAATTATTTTGATTAAAAAAGTTGTTTTTAATTAAAATTTAGAAATTTTCACTATTCATCAAAATATGAAAGTTATCCGAAATGTACCAAAATTTCACCCTAGGCTAATTTTGATATTCCGAATCCAAAAATGAAGTCCATTTTGAAATATATAATATATATGATTTCAAAAAGTAGGTATTACTATTCACAACGGCTAGTTTAATTAGTTGTGGTGTGTGTTAGAACTCGAGGTTGCGTACAACACACGCTATCGCATTATTCGAAGGGAAACGTACCATAGAAGCTTGGGGTGTTACAAACATACTTTCTAGGATGGGAGAAGAATTGTAAAGAGATAAGAATACTAGTTAGGATGAGATTGACTTACTGGGGAATGTACATATCATTGATCCATACATTAAATCACCTTGAAAGGAAATTGGGAGATTTAGTAATTAATTCGAGATCCTAAAAATATTACTGTAATAATTAAGGGATGAGTTGGGGTTGATTTAATGTCAATATGGGTATTCAGTTAATTTAAAAACTAATTTTTGGATTAATCAAAACTACATTCACAGTTCACTAGGAAGGGGCACATAGTTTTACAATTCTTTACCCTTAACTATGAACCTCTTATAGGGGTGAAATTGTTTCAAATAATTGTTACCATAGTTTTAAAAACCTTGTACTGACTATGAAATTTCACTTTATCTAGGGTTTCACGATTTGTCGGTCTAGGTTGTATAGTTTAGGGAACTATTTTCCAATTGTGAACATGACCTCCTCCTTCCAAAATTTGCAACATTCTCCCAAACGAACCCCTATACCAGACCCAAATTAAAAGTATACAAATAAAATATAAAGAGTACATTGCGAAAAGAATGAGGACTATCCAAAAAAGTTTTCGATATTATAATGTTCTCATCTTAGAATAGATTTTCCTTGAGCTTTACTACCACAAATCTCTAAGATACAGAGTAAATAAGAATGGGAGAATTGCCCATGATATATTCTTATCTCTCCCATATTTCCTACTAAAAACGTACAAGATTCAACTATAGATAAACTATATGAACAGACTTTTCCCTCAGCAGTTTATTTTTACGATCGAACCCATGTATCTGATGCTCCAAAATAGATGCATATATCACAAGTTCAACATCCTCAACATCAATCACATGAGAAGTGATGAGATGATACCATATAAGTTATGATTGATGTAAAATTTCATACATAAAACTATACATATGTTGAAGACCCAATAGGTATGACACTGGCTAGATTCTTTGCACAACCTAAAATAGACGAACAAACATGGGTTCCAACTTTACCTATCTCTGTATGCTCTAGTGACACAATCTATTTTTTGTCTCTTACATGAGGTATGTTCCCAACAATATTCTATCACCTACCTTCATCCACCAATGATGATATTTTCATGGCCTACCATAAAGAACCTCATAAGGTTCCATCTGTATAGGTTTTTGATAACTGTTATTATAAGACAACTCTGAAAGTGACATGTTTTTCTTCCATGATCCTCCAAAATATAAAACCCATCCTCATAGAATATCCTTCAATATATGTATAATATTTTCATACTTCCCATCTGTCTATGGGTGGAAGGTCATACTCAAAAAAAAACATTGTGACATGTGCCTTATATAAGACCTTCTACATGCTTGATGGAAAATGTGAGTGACATTATGAAATTTTAGACTATAGATCACCATTCAGACAAACTACCTCTTAAACATACAATTATACAATATGATCCACTAAAAATCTATTCACTACTCTTAATAAATGTGGTACAATATTCAAATGTTTTTCAATAATTTAAATTGATTCATTATTTTGATTTTTCATCAAGATACCAAGGACAAATTCCATATCCACATCATCTAAAATCTATATCAAAATTGGAAATGACATTAAAAACCACCCGGTCTCTAATTCTTAGAATTCACCTACTAGAAGGTGTTGCGTAATTTCATATACACAAATATCTCTTTTTCATGTATAACCACAAATATTGTCATTGTATTTAATTATAAATTTTGGTCACACCCAGATGTACCTCCCACTTCGAGTCATGAAACATTTGAATCAAGTAATATTTTATTATCATAGGAAAAAACATGACTATTGACATAAATGATCTCATCGTTATCTATCATCCATTCTAAAGGTTTCTCCACACATTCAATTGTTTACCTCAAGGATACACATTAAGGATCCTTATAATATTTATCCCTAATTAGTCTGAATAGTGTATACTCCACTAAAACTGATATGAGGGTCATCTTATCCTGAATCTTTTAAACCACAACATTTATACCAGCAAGTAAACTCATCATCATCCACATAGCAATAGACTCCTAAACCGCTATTGTGTGAGTTTTACTATATAATGAATATGCAATAGTGTTTCCTTTCTCAACCATATATGGTAGGTCAAAATCAATCTACTTCTTATAATCAACCCACCTACACTACTGAAGATTCAAATATCTTTACAGAAAAATACAATTTAAGATTGTGTTTTCTATATAGACAGTTAAATTTCTCCCCAACATATAATGCATTCAACACTCCAATTCATAAACCACTATAACTAACTCAAGTGCGGGCATAGGTTAGTTTTATTCATGTGGCATCAACTATCATGACCCAAACATGATAACTGAATCTCCTTTAATAATACTACTCAATGTAAGATACAAAAAGCATCACCAAACATAGTATACACCTCACCAGGTTCAGATAGTATCATGATTGGTGTCATTGTTAATAGTTTTTTCACCTCATTGAAAACATTCTCACATACTTCCAATAATTCAAAATTTGTACCATTTTTGGTCAAGACCAAAAGTGGTTGTAAAAATATGGAAATGTCTTATATAAATCTTAAATAACATCCAACTAACCCCAAAAAGTTTTGGATATCCAAAATGATCAAAAACTTCACCCAAGAAACTACAATATGAACCTTTTTCGGGTCTAATAACACACCTTCCTCTGAGATGATGTGACAGAATAAGATTATTTTATCAATACAAAATTTACACTTAGATATGGTTGTGTATAGTTGATTATCTATCAGTGTACATAGGATCATGTCATGATTTTATGAATTATCATAATGAATCATGGAGTACACCAAGATATCATCCAAAAATACTACCACAAACTGATCCATATACATATATAACATTCTATTTATCTGGGGAATACATGATACTTGTGAGTTTATCAACATACATAGAATCATAAAAAACTCATACATGCCATATGTGCTTCTGAAAGCATTCCTCAGTGTATCAAAAGATTAAACTCTCATCTGAAGATACCCTGATATCATATCAATATATTACAAAAAAATATCCCATCAAATGTTCAAATAAATCATTGATACGTGTAAGTGGATTCTGGTTCATCATAGTAATTAGGTTTGAATTTTTTTACTGTATACATAATCATATATTCTCATTGGCCTTCTTTGAAAACAAGACTATAGAACCCCATGATTATATACTCTGATTGATAAACCCCTTTTCCTCAAACTATTCTAGCCGAGTCATGATATCTTGATGGTTTATTGGTTTTATTCTATGTGATAGAACTGAATCTGGAACATCTCCAAGAATGATCTTAAAATTAAAATTCATATCTCTCTCAAGTGGTAGCCCTCATAAGTCTTTAGGAAACATATTCGAAAACTGTTCCACTATGGGTTGAAGGACAACCTAGTTCCTACCTCCTTAATCCAACAGTATTCTAGAAACTTGTGTCATACTATAACTGATATGTTGATGAACTGGACCCACGTGGCCCACTTGGATATCCCATTCTACATGGTGAATGTATTTATCATCCTTATAAGATGTAAAGTTCACTATACTCCTATAACAAAAAATATGTTCTTGATATTTGATGAACTGTTGTCGTGAACTCTCTCAAAAATATCTATACAAAGTGCAACAATGTGGCTAACCTAGGTTGGTCTCTTGAAGATATTTTGAATTCAATCACACAATAATTATAATTCAATAAATAAATGGGAAATAAAATGACCAGTAATTTATATTAGATATATGAGAATGAAATACTACAATTATATATGCACATCCAATGAAAACAAAATGAATGCTAAACGAATGATGTTAGATAGAAAGAAGATCCGCTTAGGAGATTATACATAGTGAACCTTCATTGTATCTTATATAGTTTCAAATTTAAATAAATTATATGCTCCATAATATGCATGAACATCCAATTCTACATATGTCTGTGAATATACTCTCAATGATTTTAGAGAGACCGGAAATCCACATCTTCGATCATGGGATATTTTTTAGAAGAAAAAGCTAAACGTCGGGTGGAAAGTGGAGATAAAAATGTGTCTTTCCTTCTATTACCCCTTGGTATAACTATATAAAAACATAAAACATTATGAATTATATTTCAATTACTTGGGTTCATAACTATATTACTCCCCTTAGAACTTCATCGGCTTAGCTAATCATGATCATAATCATTAGTGTTCACAGTGATGAAGAAAATGAGGGGAGAAAACAGAAGAGAGAATAAAAGAGAGAAAGAAGAAAACCTATATAAAAATATGATATGATATTATATAATAAATGTTAAAGAAAATAAAACAAAAACATACATATAAAATCTAACAAAGGATACCCCTATGTTGCCAACCCTTTAGAAAGGAGAGGGAGTACATTTTTATAGGCAAAGGGAGTGAAAATTTGGATCCAAATTTATTCCTCAAAAAGTATGGGTGTTGATGGCTTCCATAATGACACAATAATGAAATTGTTCCTTAATTATAGTTTTTAATATATATATAATATATTGGGTCATGATGTTTCAGCCTGCTTGTCAATGTAATGTAGGTGTTATGGACGATTAACTCAGAATATTTAATTCTTCCAGACAGACTATTCTTATTCCAATGCAGTGAGTTCCAATGCATTACTAATCTCTAGAATTAAGGAATCAGACAAAGACCTATTAATGAAAGAAGTTTCTATTGATGTCTTCTTTCACAATATAAAATATCAACTTATGTGGTTTTTCCATATATAAGACATGGATCCAACAATAAAATTATCCAGTTATGTGAATAGTCTTTGAGGCCTGATTTTTGAGCTGGAATTGAGCTTTCAAATGATTTATTGTGCTTTGGGTTCAGGAGGATAAAATAAAACCCATGAACTTGGAAACCAATAAAATAATAATTTATCAATTTGGATCAGTTTAGAAAATTTTATGGAAAAACATTAAATTAAATTAAAACAGTTCAAATAAAAAATATATATCATTTTTTCAATTATTGTCAAAAATGTTCCCAAAACATAAAACAATACAATTTAACTTAACATAATACATCAGTCAAGATTAAATTATTGAAATTCAGAATAAAATTATTGAAAATATTTTCTCTATCAAATCCCCAACACATAAACATTTCACTCTTGGCCAATCATCTAATACCATGGTAAAAAAACATCCTAAAGCATAAATGAGAACACAATTGAATTTTCATATCAATGAAAATATCATGACTCTTACATTAATAATAATTTTAGAACTTATCAAAAATCATAATAATACATTCAATATCATGTTAATCCTCTCATGTATGTTCTACCTACCTCCAAAAAAAATATTTCTCTCATTAGTCAATGATATATTTTGTGGAGTTTTTCACATTCCAAAGAACATGTGTTATCTCCATAGACATGCTATAATTTTAATATCTTCACATAAAAATGTGAAAAATGTTCCAATCATGAGGAATTTTTCAAGGGTTGTTCCGAGGATGAGGTTTGGGAGGTTTTAAATGTAAAAACATCTGAGGTAGAATTAGGAGGGTTATGCTCTAAAATGAAGTTATTGAATGAAAACAGTTTTCTCAAGAATAGTGTGCTCCTCAATCCGGTTAAAATTGAATCACCCCAAAACACCTCTTACATTTGTAATTTTATACATAGAATTTATGCATCAATGAATTTCATCCATATTTTCCCCAACTGTAGCATTTATTATCTTTAGGGTAGATCGGGAAAATCTTTAGAATCATGTTTTTGAGGAAAAGCGACGAAGATTATGATATTCAAAAATTGGTGAACACCCAGACCAACATTTTAATGATATTTTGGGCCACCCATCCATCTTTAAATCATTACATTTCATCTAATCAAGTAGAAATAAATATTAAAACACTTTTAATTCAGCTTTAACAGATTATTCAAGAATTAAAAACACAACCCATCTTCTACCTCCACCACATGTGAGTTCAATAATAATCATGCATTTAACATCCAAAACAGGTTGTAAAGGGTTAAATGGATTGTAATGTTTCTACATATCATGATATTAAATGGATACTAGGATTTAAATAATGATTATAATAAAAGGTAGTCCAAAATAAGAGTTTAATTGAAAAAGGGATTTCATTGTGATTCATCAATCATACTAGACACATTCCAGGAACTATAATATCTTTAGAAAATAGAAAAATAGATATTTTGAGATCCCCAAACATGTCTCAAGACCCTCAAGAAAAAAAGGAAATGTAAGAACATGTAAAAATCTTTATCAACCTCTTGGTTTGTGCATGATGTTCAGTTTGGATAGAACTTGTGCTGATGAGTTTCACAGTCACCAAAAATTCTTCAAATGAAAACATCAGAAATCAGAAACAAAATCCATTCAGAAATCATTTAAATACTCAAATACTCAAATCAAACAATGTTCCAAAAATACCAAGATGGTTTTAATTTTTTAATTTATTCTATTAAGCTCAAAAATCCTAAAATTATTCCAAAAAAATGAAAACAGAAAACAAACAAATTACAAAAAAAACATGAAAAATAAAATAAAAGCAAACTCCAAATTTGTAAAAACAAGGTCAAATACCTCTCCCAGACTTATTCCATTTACTACCTTATTTTTAGCTTAAATAATATCATTAAAATATTCACATATAATTTATATTGGGCTGAAACTAAAATAATGAAAAGGAAAGATGCTACCTGATAATTTTTTTTAATGGAAGTCTTCAGTTAAGATCCTAGTTGATAACAATGTTTAAACTACAAGAAATAAATTAAAATAAATATTTTTTTTAAAAAAAAGGTCATAAAATTTATAATTCATTTTTTGATCCCCCATGAAGGTGCTTGGGTTTTACTACCTATAGTTAGGCAGTTGCCGTAGATTAACCCCAATTAGATGGTGGGTGTGGTTTCATTGCGATAAACCACCATGTGTTACATTTCTCAATGTCCATGAGCAGACACAAAAAATGGAGAATCTAGAAGAAGATTAGAAAATTACCAACCTCTATAAATGAATACAAAGATAATTTAAGGTCTAAGGTTAGAGGGAATAGAATATAGGGGTGCTCCCTGTTAAATTTTATGGTGTCTTTCACCATATAGTATCACATTTTTTGTCAATGAGGTAGTCACTCCGCCACCATATTTTCCAGATCTTATTCTTCGATAAAAAATTGGGGTTCTCCTTAATATCATCCAAGGTATTCTCCATTTGTGTGGTATCAAAATTTTTAGAAAAAAAGGATTGTTAGAAGACAAATTTTCATTAATAATATTAAAGCATGATGAATCAATAATGAAATATTCTCTTTCATGTTTGTCATCATGGAAATTTATCTCCTCAAAAAAGATAATTGGAATGTCCATATTATTAGATTCATATTCTTCATCATCTTAAAAATCAAGTGTGAGGTCAAAATGTTTTTATTTTTCAATATCAAATATTGGATGATCATGTTTCAGATTATCATCAACAACGCTATTCCAGGATTCTTCCAAAAATTGTTGATCCCCCATAAATAAATCAGATGTCATGTATACTTTAGGGACCACATTGAGGAATGGTTTAGTACATAATGATATAATTAACTATTTAATTAGCTCTTTCTCTCCTGCCTCAGGTTTATTATCATAAAAAATTATTTTTAAAATATCTTGCACAACCCATCCAGGTTCATGTTCTAGCTCAGGTTTAGGTTTGGGTTTAGGTTGCTATACTAGTGAATAAATATATTTTCCAACCCTTCATTTCCCTTTAGTTTTTGTATGTATTCTATATTGTCTTGTAGTTGATCATTTTTAATTTCATCTTCTTGTTGTACTTAAGTGTAGTTAGTGCATACATAACAATCACAATTAAAATATATATTGAACAAAGGAGTTTTTTTAGTTTTTGAATTTTATTCTTGTTTTTGTTTTTTAACTAAAAATAATGAATATTATTTAAAAAATGTGAATAAAAATAGTGAGTGAAGAACACTTGGCTCCCTAGAAACAATCCAAATTTGATGAAGCATTATCGTACATGCAAAAAAAATATTATACAATGTATACCATAGTGGCTAACCTATGATGATCTCTTGAGAAGATTTTATGGTCAATCACTCACTAATTATAATTTACTATATATATATGTAATAAAATGAATATAAATATAGATAATATAAATGATAATGAAATAATAAAATTAAATATTTATATCCAATGAAAAAAGAATGAAGACAAAAACAATGATGTTAGATTGAATGGATATCCTCCTAAGAGATTATCTAAAGTGAACCTTCATAATCTCTCTCTTGGTTTCAAATTTACATAATGATCATTATCTATAATATTAATAGACATCATCCTCCACATATGGTTGTGAAAATATAATTCTCACAACGATCGCTGAGAAAACGCACATCTGCCTCCTCAATCGAGGGAGAATATTATAGAAGCGAAAGCTACACCTTGGGTGGAATGTGGAGACCAATGATGCCTTTCCCACAATGATCCCCCTCAATATAACTCAAATAAAATGAGAAACATTGACAATGAAGGATCAAATACTTGGATTCATCACTAGATTACTCTCCCATGATCATACTTTTGTTAGCTACTCATGAACATGTACATAAGAGTTCACAGTGAGGATGAAAACGTGGGGAGAAAAAAAAGACAGAAAGAAAAAATGAATAATAAGAACACTTAAATAAAAATATAAAATTATATTGTAGATTTAAATTAAATTTAAAAAAACACTAAAAACATAAAATATCCATCAATGGTGACTCTTATGTTTCCAACCCTTTGGAACGAAGAGGGAGTTCATTTTTATAGGCAAAGGGAGTGAAAATAGGGATACAAAAATATTCATCTGAAATTAATCCCGTGGATGGGCACATTAATTGCATAATTTGGTAATTTTTCATTCTTGAAAGTTTTTTGTATGTCTCTCATATTCTGAATCACAATTTTTTAGATTGATGTCCAAGTATGAAAGGCATTATTGTCAATTAACTCAGAATATTTAATTCTTTCAGACAAACTATTTTTATTATAATGCAGTGAGTTCCAATGTTTTAACGACCTTGATAATTAATGAATGAGGTGTGAAAAAATTAATTAAATTTGTTCATCCTGATTTATTATTACTACTTTTAAAATATCAACTCATTCGGTTCATCCGTATAAGAGATATAGGCCCTACAATAAACATTCTTTGTTTTGTGCACTGTTTTCGAGGCATGAGATGTGAGCCAGATATGATATTTCAAATAATGGATTGAGATTTGGTTCCCTAAATATAAATTGAATACCATCAAACATAAAAATCAATAAAAGAGGAAATATTAAATTTAGATTTGCTTAGAAATATTTAGGGGTAAAACGTTAAAATAAATTTAAATGGTCCAAAATCCAAAATATGCCATTATGCAAGTAAGATAATAATGTTCTTGAAACAAAATACATGACAAATTAAAATAACATAACACATTTTTGGGATTAAAATCAATGAAATTCAGAATAAAATGATTTAATATATTTTCTCTATTAGTATGATACAAACTATTCCATTCCCAATATTATTCCAAATCAAGAGATATCTAGAATATAGAGATCACAATTTAAATGATACTTCTGAACCTTGAGATAACTCCCTTTTAATAAATAAATGTCTCTTGATAGTAATCCCAAATGTGTATTTATTTTCATCACCCCACTCACGATATCCACCACTAGGATCAATCCATTGACAGGTTTTTTCTAAATAAAATACTAAGAGGAATCCGTATCAAATAAGGAAATATATAGCATAAATGATGCAAGAATAGTACCTCTCAATGCTTATGATGTATCATATGTATCCCAAATGGTAGTCATAATGGCATGATACTATCCTTTACCTCTTCTTCGTGACACAATATTTGTTTTCTATGTTTCGCCACTATTCTAAAATGGAATATCATTCCCTAGAACACCTAATACAATAGATGTACTCTAGCTTCAATAATGATATAGTGTACATGTTTCCCTTCTCTCACACTTGTTCTGTCTAGGTCCACCATCACTACCCATCTATGTCGAGTTCCTATAGACCCTCTATAGATGACCCATCATTCCATAAGATTGGAACACTACTAATGGTCCACTATAGTGTCTACAATATCATCTAGGCCAACCACATTGGTGACAAATAACTCCATCTTGGTCTTATTTAACTATACCCTATGTCTGGAAACTCTTACTTCCAATTCCCTCAATAAAATTATCATTACAATGCTTCTATATCTCTAAATTTAATCCTTTGTACCATCTAGTGTGTGCCACATTTATACCACTAGAAGTCTCTTTCAGGTTTCCCTCAGATATGAGATCGTGATTCACCACTTCTAAAAACATATTCAACATGAAGATATTCATCGAGGAATTAATTTTATAATTAAGGAAATCAGAAAATATCTACTTCATAGTATCCTAAACCCACAAAACAATTGAACAATGAATTGTAACTTTTTGAAGTTTCCAGAATAGACCATCAAAAACATTCTTCCTTTAGTTAGCCCCATGAACTCAACATCCCTCTCATGTCTCTATGTCTCAGGATAAATGTTCTCAAAGAAATTATCTTGAAAGTCCTTCCAATACTTATTTTACTACTATCCAAATAGAGTCTGGATGTCCCACCAAGGCATAACATGACCATGTGACAAATAAGAATCTAATTTGACTCTCTTCTCATCTGGATTCTACAAGGGATCAAGTATTGACTCGATGGAATCAATCTAGAACTCAGTTCCCCTAGTCCACCCTAAATTATAAAATTTAGTGGTTTTTGAAACTGTAAATCCCTAGTTAGATAATAATTGATTTTCAAAAATATCATTGGGTGTCATTCCATGAATTTCATGAAGCAATAAACCTTATCTCAAAAATACACTCTGAATTCCTCTGCTGTCACTATCAGTGCTTTAAGTTCCACTAATATAAGAGAATCCCTAACAATGTAGTCCTATTATCCTATTAAAAATTTTATTCAAGGAGGAATATCTATATAATCCCATTCATTCTCATTAGGACACATATAAAAACTTTAACACATTTATATAATCATAAAATCAGACTTAGGAACAACTAGTTGTTTCCCTAAACCTCTTCACAAGGAAAAAAACTAAGGCTCCTTGACTACCCTTAACCCTACTACTTCTAGGTAATTTTTCAAAAAGGGATACCCATTATCATTTTTAAAGATTAAAATATGAGACCCATTTATTCACAATTTTCGTTATCTTTGAGTTTTTATTTCACAATAAAGAAAAAATAGTTTATGTTCAATGACTTACAGAAAACATGTTTTGCCTTATTTTCCTAAAATGATGCTTGAAAAAAAAAATCTCGCGTTCCTAGAATGATGAATGCATATATAACTCTCATGACATACTAGTACAAGAGTAAAATATCCAAAAATATCTAAAAAAATAATCACAACACACAACGAGTACATCACCCAATGGGGAAATAACATCAAACTGTAACACCAAATACCAATAAAATCATTCCCACTTAGGGTACTTTGGTTTTATCTCATACACATGTTAGGAACAACTATGGATGAGCTTATAACCAATAACCAACTATTTATTTTCTCCTTTATACCATTCCAAAATATTAGTTTAAAATAAAACAAAAGAAACCATCTCTGATACCACTTTGTAAATTCCCAACCTGAGTGTCACACGCTAGTGCCCTATGTCAGTCAGTCACATGCCCTCACGAATTCCTCCTCATATGCAAGAGGCTGTTGAAGAGAAATGAGGATATAATATAATTTATGAGGAGACTGTAAAATCTTTACCAAAGTTTAAAAACTACAAAAATAAACATGAATAACAGTAGGATACAACCATAACGTGAATGATACCAATTTAACAAGATGACCTAATACTGAAAATACAATATCAGAACTCAACTGTATATTTTTTATTCTAAAGCATGTAACATGTTCGAAAATGAAAATCCAAAATTAAATAAACTAAAAAATCCCCAAAATGTTATGAACCATGTCTGGTCCTCACATCTATTCTCTATTCTAAATTATCGATCAAACAGTGGGACTTTTCTCTTATATTATGCTTGAAACATGAACTCCTTTTAGGTACTAATCGGAAATCCCAAGTAGGTTTTGATTAAAACTCACTAGGCTACCAAAAATGGTGTTTAAAACAATATCCATTTAAAAAGTGAATTTAGTTTTATTTTGAATAAAATTTCAGCAATAATGTAAATAAAATATATTTATTCAATTACTCTTTTTTAACCAAATAACACCACTTAATTCCTTTGGACACCCAAACCATATAATATATATAAATATCCTTTCTTCCATTCACATTTTATAATACAACACAAAATTATATTATTACTATTTGACATTCCATAATTGAATGACATTTTTACCATTCATATTACATAATATAATATTTAATTCCCTTTTAACCATTAATAATTTCATTATTGGATGCCATTGTTAATGTAAATATTTATTAATAAATGACTCAATGTCATTATTACCATTATTCATGTTATATTGGATGTATTTGTTACTAATCATTTTTCCTAATCATAGTATTAAAATTAATTAATTCACTAATTAAACAATCAATCACAGTAATTGCATACTCCCATCATTCCATAAATTAGTTTGACAATTAATTAATCACATTAATTTCACTAATAACAAAATAATAAGTTTATCACATCAATCCCATTAATTAATTCCCAAATTAATTAATCCCATCAATTAATTTAATTATTTCATTTATTAATTAATGAAATTAAATCTATTTTATAAACACATTATACACCCCTAGTTAATTAAGAAATTAATTAATCCAGAATACTCAGTCCCAAGATCCCCATATGAAATTAAAAAAATAATTATCGAAATTCTATAATCTCAATAATCTGTCAATTTGTTCAAAATTTAATTGTTCCCAATTACCACAATTTCACCATCTCGATAGTTAATTAATAAATTAGTTCTTTTAAATTCATATTCCCTTAATTAATTGATTCGCCAAATTTATCAATTCAATTTAGGAACTTCAATTTCTAATCTATACCGATAAATCCCTTAATTACTTACAATTAATTGAAATCAAAACTATGTGATTTGAATTATAGACCATTACCTCAATTTTTATGACAAATACTCACCAATTTAAGAATTCCAAATTTGAAATGATTTTTCAAGAGCCCGATGATGAACATGATCTAGATCTGAAACCTAGAACCAGGATCAAACGAATTAAGAACTAATACACAAAGATATGTATTTATATTAACAATTGAAAAACATTCTTTCTAGTATGGTATAATAATTTTAAAAAGATGGAAAAATCAATCAGGGGGATTTTAACTTATTAGGGAAGGTACATATCATTTATTTGGACTTTTAATTGCCATGAATGATAGTTGATAGACCTAATAATTAACCTAGAGACTACAAAAATAATAGAAATAATTAGGGGATGAGCTGGGTTAGTTTTGGGGAAAATATAGGGGTTCTGATATATTAAAAACTAATTTTGGATTAATTAAAATCGTGTTCATAGTTTGATAGGTAGGGATACATGGTTTTCCAATATATGTGCTATAACTATGAACATCTTATTGGGGGTGTAATGTTTGAAAAAGCTTATTCCATACATGAAATTACACTATTTATGGGGTTGGATGGTTTTTTATTTGAGGTAATAGATTTTTGGAAAACATTTCACAGTCCCTCCCCTTTCCAAAATTCTCAGCATTCACCAAAATAATCCCAAAGGTGAAAACCAAATGAAAATTACTCAACAATTAAAAACTGTGTACCTATAAAAAAGACCAAAAAATATCCATAAATGTTCAAGATATTACACTCCCTCGATGATTATCGTTACCAATTTTTCAACAAATCATTAATTAGTTCAGAAGAATTCAATTAAATATAATTTAATTTGTTTATGTTTGTTAAATCATATTACAACAACATTATCTTGACATCTGGAACATATTAAGGATTACCAACATTTATTCATGTGTTTCATGTAAAATATAACCTTTCGATATATCACATTTCAAGGTCATTAATACCATTCAAAATATTCTTTAAAATACTCAATGAATAATTCTATATAATAATCAATATATACATAATGATTCATATAAAAATATCCATGAATTATCATACAAAAATGACAACAACCATTCTACATCAGTATTAAATAATTAATTTCGACATATCATCTTATTATTTAATATCTATTTTCTATAATAAGAAATATAAATCATGTATTAACAATCATCATCCTCGATTTAATCGGGCTTCTAATATTTAACCAAAACAATACTGTTAGAACATCCCAAACATTTCGTATATAATTCATGGTCACTTAATCAATCAAATCATAAACATTTCTAGCACCACCATGTTGATTCTCATCACAGTAATTTACCGTATTACATTGGGTTTAATAATGGTCATACATTCAACTTTTAAATAATTCAACTGTTGATAAAACATCCGAAGATTTATGTTTCCATCCATTTTCTTAACTAAAAATTTCATTTTTCCTAGTAAATTTCTTACTCGATGTCCTTTTTGTCCGTACATAAAACTTATTCATATTACACTGAGACATTATCTGGAGTGTTTCTTCCCATATTCATGACATAAATGAAACTGAATATTCATTCCTCAATTTTCTCCACCACTGGATGTCTCAGTGAACTATATCGTTGCTTATTTTGGTGAATACATCTATTAGTTTGGATTCAATTTTTTAGTAAATTACCTTGATAAATGATTATGACTAAAAAAATTACCCTTCACTCTAATAATAATCTAATTTGGTTTTTCCTAAACATATTTTCTAAAACATTAAACATTAATATTTTTCCATCTGGTTCCCACCATTGAATATAACCAAAAATCATATAATGAGTAACAATATATATATTACGAAACCAAAAAATAATGAAAAATAATTTAAAGGATGAATTAATCATAATCCCATATGTTTAAACTATGAAATCATAGTCATTATTCAAATAATTCATCATGGTTTATGAGGATTTTTTAAATTTAAAAAAACATATCCTCTATGATTTTTAAAAATGATGTTCATTAAGGCCAATTGCCATACAGTTGGTGATGATTGATTATCTCTCAATTCCTAATTTTTAAATTTATCAATCCTTTACACCACAATACCATATATATATATCCACATTCTTTATCTATATAGGAATATAATTTCATAGATACCACACACTCTATCTTTAACCAAAACTAAAAGTAATTCTCTTGTACCATGTCTCATCCATAGACTTATCCTATGATATATACGTAAAAATATACATAAAAATTTCTCTTTGGATATCACTAATGATTTTTTCATCATGGTTTCTAAAGGTTAAATAAACCTTACTTTGGTACAAATTATAAAGATGAAAAATTCCCATATATAGATATTACATCTTAATCGAAAAATATTCATTAAATAAATTAATGATCCATGCTATAATAATTTAGGTATAGTTCTTTGGGAATCTTAAACATGTAAAAAAATTATCTATAAGTATTTTTCGTCATCTCCCACTATGATTTTCATAACCAGAACCCTTCTTATACATATTATAAACTATACCTTTCATCATAACATATGGAATATAAACATAAAAAAATTTGAGATCAGATTATTTGTAAGCTTAAACACAGTACATATGAACATATTATGAAAATAATGGAATGAGAAACTGAAAATTATCTTTTAAAATCATACCCTTCAAATAATATATCATTAAATTATTTCATGGATAAAATCATCACATCTCTTAAGATATGAATCATGTAAGAATCATAAACATTAACACCATGAATATTAAATTGAAATAAGCAATAGATTTTTTTAATAATCATAAACATATAACATTATATACATTTATAATAACTAACATATAAAGTTAAGGACATATAATCAATCCCTTTCATAAACATATGAACATGAAATTAGGTCAAATCAAAACCTTATGGACTTAAAATCCATGCCTATCATAATTTGAAAGCGTAATAAGGTTCAAACATAATATTATGATTATGTAATTTGGTTCACACATAACATATTTATTCATGATTTATCCATCTTTATCCAATTCATTGGAGGGATATATAATTACCACCCATCATGTAAATAAAATCATGCATATTTGTTCCAATATATCATATGGAAATTTTCATATCATAACCAATGAAAACAAATATGTTTCATTAATTTATCATCATAGATTAACCTTTGAAAACATAGTATTCATAATCATTTCATCATTTAATCATAGCATAACCCATGGAAACAAATTAATGTTTCATAATAAGTTTATCATGATATAACCTATGGAAGTAAAATGATTTTGATAAACATAATTTCACTAGAAACATATAACATCTAGTGGATGAATAATATTTGTTCTATTAGATCATATCGCCAATATTCTTAATTAACATAAAAGGATGTTATCATAGATGGAAAGTGATTTTGAAAATTCAATTGGTTCATTTCGTGGGTAAAATAGATAATCCACAATGAAAGTAATTTTAAAAACACAAAAAATTTTAATTATCCTTGCCTCTTATAATAAAATTGTAATCATATAATAGAATATGTTACAAAATATTTCAAACAATTCATCAGGAAAATATTCATTCAATTTTTAAATTCCAAAAAATCACATAAAATATATTTTAAATTATTTTATTTTAAAATAATCTTTAAATATTATATATTATTTTTAAAAAAATAATAAAATAACCCCTAAAAATATAAGAATGACATGTTGATTAATTTTAAAAAAGGTTTTGTAAAAGAAATAAAAAATTGTTAAAAATATTTTTCATTAAAATTATGATAATGATAATAGCATGTATGAAAACATTTTTATGAAACATTATTTTTGAATGAATCATGTATTCGATAGATGAGAGAAATAAAGAAATATATTATTAAAAAATTAATTTGAAATATTGAGTACTCAATGAGAGTAAAATAAAAGGTAAAACTCATTCTCACCAAATGGAAAGAAGATTATAAAATTCATGAGTTTATTGAGAAATTTATCATAATATTTCATCACTGGAAATATATTTAAAAAAATCCCAATAAAAGATGATATTTTATCTTAAATTCATAACCAAATTGGTTGCATTGGATAATATTCCCCATTAAATAATTATTCTCAAATGGTTTTATAAATAAAAATATTTTTTGACATTCATCATAAAATACATTCATACGTAGTATATAGACCACATAAAATAAACACTTGATGAATATAGAATTTGGCACATAGAAAATAATTTATTTAAATATATTATACATATATTTAAAAAAATACTAATATATACAATTCAGTATATTATATATTTATGATATTGTATTACCCTTTTATTAATAATTTTTTATTGAATTCCATTTTCTTATAATAAATGGTCTTTTTTCATGTATATTTTCTTTGTTACATTTAGTACTCTTACATTGACCTTGGTTCATCATATATATAATGAAAAAATATAAAAATTTCATGTATATTTTATATATATCTATTTATAGTTGTATATAATAGTATGATTTATAAAATAAAATACATCATTCATGGAGATAATAGGCCATATGTACGACTGAATTTTACTTCCATTTTCTCATTGAATATAAAAAAAGAACTATAAATAATATTTAACTATTATAGAATCATTTTTATTTAATCCATAAAAAATTATCATAAAATCCATCCTTAATAACTTACATGTAATGTCTGAATGAATCACTTTGCTTCGTAAGGTGGTAGTCCACTAAACACAAAAACGATGTTATTTCCTCCACTAAAAATTAGAATGTTAGAAGATATATGTGATATAATAATTCCATTTTTATAATTATATATATAGTATTATATTGTATCCTTCAATACATTATTACTATTCTAGTAAAATAATGTGAAATATACATCACATTGGTGCGTAAGACGGTAGGCCTATCTGTACATGAATTATTGTTTTATATCCCATTTGATGGAAGTGGAAGTGGTGGTAAGTAATTAAATTAAATAAAACAACCAGTATATTAAATATACAAATTTATATAATATTATCATGGTTTAATATTATTTTTTAGGGTGTAACAATATATAAAATAAAATGCTCGGTTAGGTATGTTATATCTTTTTTAGGCAACATGTTTTGATTTTAACCCAAATTTTTCCATGGCTAGAGTTACGACCAAAATAAGGACTCTAGGATGTTATGATGCATGTAAAGATGTTATTTGGGAATGTATTGGAATGAAAAATGGGTTTTGGAAGTTTTAAGAGGATATGCAACAAGTTTCACTTTTATATGCGAGGTGAGTGGCACACTTGTTATTATTGCAATGAAAATGGTGTAACCATGTTTTTAAAATGTAAAAGGGCTCAAAATGCGTAATTATAAGGCCTTACTAATTATATGTTCTATATATGGCCTTAAATTTTGTTTTTAATTGTTTATAGTTCATTTTAACCCTTTTAATTTTAGTATAACCCCTAATAAGCATATTTTAACATTAAATGCATTAATTAATATTTACTATTTTAGTATTAATTATTGTAGAAAATTAATTAGATAAAATTTAATAATATATGTTAATATTATTTAATATATTAATCCATTTTTAACTATTCCTTTAATAGAAATTTCAAACATTACTTTATAATTATTCTCACATACAGGATAAAAACATATTTTTCTTAAAAACAAAATTTTCCGACCTATAAAATGTTTTTATATAAAAATTAATTAAAAACATGATTTTATTTAATTAAATTGGATAAATAAATATATATATATATAATTGAACAAGTTTTACTATTAAAATAATATTAAAATAAAATTTCACTGGTAAATTTATTAAATTAAAAAGGGATTTTGGTAATAAAAAATAGCTATTTTTACTATTAACTAAAAATTGATCATCCCATTAATTTTTTAAAACATTACCTGAAAATAATAATAAAATTATAATTTCAAAAAATTTGGTTCATTTTTTCAATTTAAATATTGAAATGTCAAAAAATCAGTGATATTATGTCTTTGTGTACAAATTGGAAGACAATAAATTTTTATAAAAAAAATAATTTTTTTAATTATAAAATTAGATTTATTGTTATCTCACATCTATAATGCCCATATGATAAATCAGAAATTTTTTATCGAATATAAAATATATATATTCCATTAAATCAATTCACTTCTCTTTATTTATTTTACTTATTGTGGAAAAACATAATTAGGTTCCTAAAAATAGTTTTTCTGAAAGAGATTTTCATTGTTTTCAAAAAAAAATTATAATCATTTATAATTAATTATTAAAAATATGAATTAATTTTATATAAATGTGTAAAAAAATATTTTCATAATTTAGTTTATAGTATTCATACCCTACATTCAAATAGAAAGGTTTTAATTATTATATTGAATAATAATAGTATAATAGTAGGTCATGTTTTATTTATGCTTAGTGTTTTGTGTAACACATGATAAACAAGGTGTTGTGTGTAACAAAGGCTATGAATAGTTTTTAATGTAATGAAATGTAAAATATATGTTGCGTGTGGATCAAAATATTGAAAATATTATATTTAATGGAAAAAATCACCTTATCTTATAGAATCTCATTAAAAATTCATAATCTTGAAAAGTACTTATTTAATATAACTTCATAAAAATCAAGAGTAATGGGTAATTTTTGTAAACATGAAATCCCTAATTATTCTTAATATATATTGAGGGAATTTAAGAAGAAAATATTATTATTTCATTAATAATGGAATTTAATTAATGAACCTTATAATTCATTGAATCATATGAGAAGATCATCTATGATATGTTTTGTTTCGAAACATTTCTTTAAATTTATAGGTTATTAATCCATGGAAATTATTCCATGTATCATATATAATATTTTCCTATAAGATTTAATTCACTGTAAATTTATGTGATGGTTAGGGAACAAAAATATATAAAAACAGGTCCACTAGTAGGCCACATGAGAATACTAATATAAGAAAATGAGAGCATCTTCACCCATTATATTTATTGTATTCGATCAATGATTCAATGATATGATTATTATATTCACCATTATGCAATTAAATCTGTCAAATTATTATGTTATATGTGTTATTATATATTTCCCTTTATTCTTGTTATTATATTTAACTATTTATAATTATGTATACAATTATACTCATGATGTCGTATAATCCATATGAATCATTAATTTGCTTCCACCGTATGTTTTACGCAACATAGAATGTAATCTCACCACCATTAATATAATTCAAATTTACTTAAGATATGATGTCGAATAACAACATTGAAAAACTCCATGGATTTTTTTTTGAGTTTTATTTATACATTTTTATTTTAAAACATAATTTTATATTTTATTTATTTTATACATCGTATCAATATGTATACTAAAACTTGATAAACAGTATATAATATATGTTTTTCATGTACTAAATAATTCACAATCTATGGGAAACCAGTGATTGCAGTGTTATAGTTTTTCTTTCAGATATAGGTTTAGTACAAATATTAGAAACTAGATTTATGAGAATGAAGTTAAAGAACATAGATTTTCCAATGATAATTATATTAAAATTTATTATATAATTAATTTGATATTATATTATATAAGTAATTTTTTATGATTAATAATTAAATAATTAAATTATTTTTATATAATGGAATATTCTATGAGAATACTAAACTAGGCTAAGAACCATGGATAATTTTTTGATTGTTTGAATAATCAATATAATGGAGTTAATATTGGTGTGGTTTAAATTACAACTATTAATAGAAAATTGACATAGGAATTGATAAATATTCATACCCATATAAATCATGTCTTTCCCATGTATAGTGAGCAACTACATTGAATCATTTTATGTAAAATCCTTAACCTTTTAGAAGATATCCCAGCCTCGTCTCTTGGTATTCTTTATCATTGTAACATAGCATTTTTTTTGTCTTATATTGGGGTGAGTTTTGGTACAGTTTGTGAATTTTTGAAAGGGGAGGTAATGTGGAACATTTATGAACGATTTTCCCAAACCATGTTACATATTATAAAAAATTATGAAACACCATATAGAGGGGAATTTCAAGGATGGAACCTGTGTTTTCAAACAATGCGTCCCATTAGAAGAAACTGTGACCACCCTATAAGAGGCACACGATTAAAAAGAGCAGATTAAAAAATGTGATCCCCTTTATTGTAAACTATTAATGGGGCCTAATTTTTTTTATTAAAATATATGTACCCCCATATTAATCCAAAATCAACCACCACTCATACCCTAATGATTTATTTCAATTTTAGGGCTCCAAAATGAATTCATACGGCTCCCAAACTCTATTCATTGCAAATTGAATGTCTGGATCGAAGATATGCACCTTCCAATGTAAGTGACTCACATATAGACTGGATTTACTATTTATTTTACATTAATCTCTCTTCGTTAAAAAGATTTTTATCTTCTATTTATTCTATATCTAGATCATGGTTTTGAAGATCTTGATTTGTTTGATCGTCGATCATAAATTCAGATCTAGATTTTGTTCTAGATCATGTTCTGGATTAACCCTCTACAAATTGGTGATTCATCCATCGATAACTATTTGATAATGAATTGTTCAAGGTGTTGTACAATTCAAATCCCATATACTTGATTTCCATTACATGTCTGTAATTGGGGAATTTCAAGGGGTTTTTAGAAATTAAATTATCTAATTGTAATTGATTGATTTAAGGAATCGATTAATTATTGGAATATGATTTTGGAATAATTAATTGAAAAATTAACACTATGGATATTAAAATAATGGGATTTTATATTAATCAATTTATGAATTAATTATCACAGTATTGAGAATTTGTAATTAGAATAACAAATTGTCAAACAAATTATGGAGATTTTGAGATTTCAGATTCTGGATTTATTAATTGTTTTATTAATTAATGTAGTTTGTTATGATTTGAACATGAATGAATTTTATTAATTAATCGGTGAATTAATTTATTCAATTAATGTGAAAATTGTATTGTTGAATTAGAGATTAAATGTAAGTGATTAATTATTGGTTGAATTAATTAATGGAATGATCCCAGTATGAAATTTATGTATTCAATTAATTAATTTTTGAATTAATTAACGAATATATTGTGATTATGAAATATGAATGGTAAAAATGAATTTAAATAATTAATTTATTATTGGTTACAATGAAATTCAGTCTTGTATTGTGAAATATGAATTGTAATAATGGAATTCATTTGTGACATGATAAATGGTGATAATATAATTCACACTTATATTATGAAATTTTAATTTTATCAATGTAATTAAATTATGAAAAGATGATTGGTAGAAATGTAATTCCGTGACGTATTATTATATATGAATCATAACAATGACATTCCATTATTAAATGATTTATGGAAATTATGTAATTTAGTCACGTATTTTGAAATATTAATTGTAAAAATAAAATTAAATAATCAAATAATGAATGGTAATAATTTTATATAGTCATTTATTATTAAATATAAATGGTTACAATGGAATTAAGATATATGATAAGGTTCAGGTGTCGTCAAGAAATTGGTGGTATTATGTGGTTAAATAATGTGTAATTTAATAAATAAAAAATGCATACCTTATTTCTTGTATTTTATTCTTTATAAATATTTATACACTTTTTTGAATATTTCTTATTTCAGACAGTGTTGGTGGTGGAATACTAAGGTGTACTCACACCCTACTTGGGATACCTGTTCGGTACATGGATAGACCCCAGGTGTATGTGACAGGATAAAATAAAATTCCTTTTGTTATATTGATGATTTGAGATGGAGAATGGTTGAGTGGACCATACACAATTCAGAACCTGCTGGGGAGTTTCTTGTGTCTTTAAATTTAGTTTTTAATTTTGATATTTGGCATGTAAATTAGCGTGGAATATCTATAGATTAGTATTGAAACTATATTTCCACTTTTGGGATGTCATTTGATATTGGTATTGTTCTTGTAATGGTTTCATCGTATTATTATTCATGTTTCCTTCTAATGTTTTATACATTTTTGAAGATGGAATAGTCTCCCCATAATTAATATTAAACTCCCCAATGTTGGTCGTAATCCTCTAAAATATGAGGACATACACTTGAAGTCATGTGACCAACCGGCTTTAGGCACAGATATGTAACAGCGAGGCTAGAAAATAACATTTTTAAGGAAGAAAATACTGAATTTACTGTCACCCTTTATGTAGAGATTGATATGTTAGAAACCACTAAGGGGTAGGGGAATCATTTGAATACTAATTTTAAAAATTTAATTACATATTATTCAACCTCTGTGTGTAATAAAATTCTCAATCCCACTTCATTTATACTCAACCTCACCCTATAAGAAATAACAAGAAAGAAATAACCTCAAAAGATGATTAAAAATGATCGGTACAATGAAATACTCATTTTTATCTTTATTAATCCCCAACAAAAATTCTTATCTATATAAGAAGGTGATTACAATATTAATTTTTTATACCCCCTAATTAAAAACTGGTTATACCCCCAATTATAATTATCCTTCAATAGTTGGTTAGACCACCCCCACTGTACCTTCTTCGTAGTGATTGGTTAGACCCTCCTAATAAGAATCTTCCTGCAACTAGTTAGACCCACCAATTTTCAGCCTCCATCATTATATAATTTTCCCCAATAAAAAGTTCTATTAAAGATACTACTCCTCAATTTTGGTGGATCACATATTCTTGTGTACAAATTTATGATCCTTGCCCAAATGATGAAAATTTTCAATTAATAACTAATCACTAAATATAATCTGGTGCCTCAATAAATCAGGGCTTTGGAAGGAATTATTTTTTCTACTATATACATGGAATCACTGTACTCAGAAAATTCAGATACAAAAATACTTCTCAATCATTGATGATAAAAAAATTAACGTGATTTATTTCAAATAATTGTATAGTGATTGTGCAATATGATTTTAATATGGATATGTGAAACCTTCAATGATGAAAATAAATTCATGGAGATCTCAGTATTCATTAAATTATAATCAATACATTGTATTATCATAAATTTTTCATTATGAAAGAGTTGTTGGAAGCATACACAAACACAATTCCTCATGATTTATTCTTTTCTGACCAAATCAATATTGTTTTGCCACACTATGCACTACCCTCTTGATTCATAAAATGATAAAACAGTCATCTGTTCATATACCTCAGTATATATGCATGAAAACACACTATCCTCAATTTTTCTCTTCATGAACATGTTGTCTAGTTCTTCTTATATTTTCATCAAACCATGAAGAAAACACCTTATAGTCCTCTCCCAAAACTTCTTTTTAAAGGATTCCTTCAAAATCACTATTTTTTGTGCACACACATGGATCAATTTCAGAACCTACATAGAAACAAATTGAATGTATATTATTTATAAAGCCTCATTAATAATGAATCATATAAAAACTTCTTGTACAGATCATGAAAATGTAGTGATTTAATGTGTGGAGTATCAAGCTTCTTTATATGGCTTCACGAAATATGATCATGATAAAAGAAATAGAGATGCTCATAATATTATCTTAGTTTCTTATTTAATCCTAGATCACCATGCAAAAAACGGTCTATGGAATACACATTTTGATTTCATCCTAGGATCTCTCTTCATCACATGAAAAAGAGTAATCATGGAACTCATTTCTATGAACCGATAGGATTTATGGTGCTTTGTTTCTCTGGAATCAAGTGTTTCCCCAAAAAAATTACACCAATATCTTACCTTGGTGTACTTGATATTTATAGTCGATGAAACTACCTCACATCATGTGTAATACTTATCCTTTCACGAAACTGATAATAAACACCATAGAAAAGACATATTTTATTCAGTTCAATCTTCATTTTACCAGGAAAATGTAGATGCATTTTATTTTTACCCCATTATAATTATCATAACATTCGAATGATACTCAAAAGACTTAGATTAAGATTTAAAAAAAATTGGAAATGGAGAACCATCTATTCAAATGTCTTGGGTGAGGGATTTCTAAGAATAAAACATCCATAACTAATTAAAGAACACAGATAATAAATCAAATAGATCTCATAATTGTGGATAATGGATGAATACTCAGACAGTCTATATGGAATAATCAGTGAATCAGACAACCATTATTCATTTTGTTACTATATTATTCAATCCCAAAGGGAATAATTATGAGTTTTTTCAATGCATAATAATAAATGGCTTGTATAATGTAGTCTATAATTGATTACCAGTCGGGTCTCATCAACCACCTACTGCGGGGCCTAGTTATATTATTGTTCCACCCTGCATGGTGGTTTCTCCATCGCACCTATTATTCATGTAGTATTTCTAGATATGACAGCTCTCACTTAGCTATTCCCTGCCCATGATAGACAACTTATGGTCATAATAATTCCGTCCCATATCGGTTCTTCTCCCCTAGTAATCATAACATGGTGGGTTTGTTACTTTTTAATGTTTAACACATTTACAAAATTAACCAAAATTTTCATTTATATCATAGTAAAATTAATAGCCAAAAAATTTAAAACCACACAAGAAAATATAAAATTTCACACATGTATGGAATTTTTTACAAATATTGAATTCCCCTCTTACATAACTTCTTTTAAAAATATTAAATTCCTCTCATGCATTGACTATTATTTAATTATTAAATTATCCGGAGGCCTGGTCTATCCTTGTTTCTAATTCACTCACTATTGAAAAAATATTTCCACTAAAAAATCATTAAAATATTTTCTAATAAACTAAAAACTTGCTCGACAATTGTGACATTAAAATCCATAAAACACAATCAAATCTTTCTCTAAACACTCATTTACAATATATATAATTCATTGCATACAAAAATCGCCCCATTTGTATTTTTTTCCAATACTGAAATGATAAAAAATAAAATGATATCAATATGTTTACTTTTTATTATTCCCATTATTGTCAATAAATACAGAGGTTATTTTAAGAATTCTTCTCCACATCAGTTTTTTTAAATAGAATGAAATCTGACTCAGCTAAAGCAATGAGTTTTTGTTAATAAAATCCATGACTATGTGGGAAATACTGATATAGAAAACAAGATATATTTCACAGAAGAATCAAATCGATTCAAATATTATAATATGAGACCATACTCAAATTTCATTTAAAAATTTACGCACAAGAAATATTTGATCAAAATTTCGTTGAGATTTCCTGCGCACATCTCAGCAAATAAATCAGAGAGTGAATGTGAATAAATAGAATATATTTTTAAATATAGACTAAATCATTGGGTGTTATCATTATTTTTACAATATTTTTAATATTTGACAACCTCAAGTTGTCTATGATCCCCCTCAAATTAGGCATACATCTCTTTCAATTACATATATGTTAGCACAAAATAATTTATATAAGGGAATAAGGAGAACATGTTACTACCTTAGAAATAACAATAATGATGAGAGTCACCTCTCAACATTAATTTCCCTTTTTCCATTAAAAAATATATTTTGAAGTGATATCCATCAACTCTTAGGATATTATATGTTTCATGATATGTTTTATGTCATTCCCAATTTTGTACACACCTTTAAAACTGCAGAATTTTGAAGTAATTATTTTTAGATGACTCCACATGATCAATAAATTCTTTATATTTATACAATTTCTATTCTTTTTGTCATAATATCTTCTGATATTTTTCAAAAAAAATCAGCTTCCATGAAAATTCACTAATGAATGTAGACATATTCACTCTCTAATTATTCATTACATAGTCATTATGATAAATCAGACGTGGAAAAACCACATCGTTTGTCATCTTTGTGACCTTATTGACCACAAGTTCCGTATAATTCCATCAAACCTTAATTTATTTTATCATTAATATTTTAGATGATGTCTTAATCACAAGATTACCTTTTTGATCATATAATCACATCCTCTCAGCATTGATCCCCCTTGATTCATTCCACCTTAGTGGTAGTGACAAGTTATATTAGCATGAAAAAGATTCATGGCTATACACTCTACAACACCAATTGTATCCATTGAACCCTATTCTTCTAAAAATATAAAAATTCAGTTCAAATATTTTTTATTTATTTTCCAAAGAATATGGATGTATATAATTTAGAAAAAATGTTTTGGATATATTAATACATTCTTATTTTGGGAAATATATTTTTTATTTGTTCTTTTGGGAAAGATCTAATCAGTATTTTCATTCAAATATTCATTTTTGGAAATACCAAATATACATTGAGATTAATTTGTTTTATAATATTTCATTTTCTATGTGCCCTTATTCTTAATATCATTAGAATATTCACCCTTAATCTCTACACCTATAGTTATTTCACCATTCTTCTTCTTCAACTCACTTTGAGCAACAAGAAAAATAGATTATATCTCATATAATTATTCCTCTTTCTCAACTAGTGTTTCTAAAATATCATTCACTATTTTCTCAAATTCAGATAATTTAACATGATTTTATTTATTATCATTAATATATAATGAATCATTATTGACAAAATCATTATATCCAATGGTTTTTAGTTTTTTTTCTAGTTCAGTTATCATTAACATATTTCCTCTTATCTCATTAAGATTAATCTCATATTTCTTAATAGGTTATTTATTCTTATAAGAAATATTGTAAATTTATTTCTTTTGTTTTTTCATTTCCTTATTGAGTTGAATATTTTCCATAATAGTAACTTCCATATTTTCTTTTAACATTATTTATAAATTAATTCTCTTATCACCATCATCACATTCAAATGATTCTATATATTTCATAGATTTACCTATAACGAACATTTGATTCTAAGAATATATTCAATATTTTGATTCACTACTTAATTATGTAAAATTTCCATTTGTCCACTAATCATTTTTATCTTTTTGCATGAAAAACACATCCATTACAAATATTTCTCATTCTATTCAGGTTATTTTATGTCCTCAGCCCTCTACATTTGATATTTACTATAAAAATGACCACTATTTTGACAATTTTATCACATTGGTTATTATTTTATATTTTCTTTTTATAGTACCCTTTTGAAAATTCTTATAAACAATGCCAACATTTTTATGAATTCTTTTTTATCTGCTTCATCTTCAGAATCACTTGATTCTGGTTCTTCGTTGATTTTATTTTTACCTTTTATTAAGGATTAAATGGATATCTATTCTATTTTAGTTTTATTGAATGGTTGTACTTTTCTCATTTCATAGGATATTAGAGTATTATTAATTTCATCTAATAATAGATATTCTCCCTCTTTTTGTGAATAAATATCGGATTCTAATCTATTTGAGAAATTTCACAAAATATTTTCACAAAAGTAGAATAGTTAGTTTTCACTCCAAAACAAATGATTTTTTTTTGAAAATTTCATTTACCTTTATAATATAGTCATTAATAAATTCATCATCATTCATTTTTATTTCATTTGACATACTTTTCTAGATTTATCAATTTTCTTTTCCGAATATAATATTTATTTTATAACTACTTCTCTTTTTATCTTAGATCTACTTGGAAATTCAGATACCCATAACATAAGTATAATAATTTTCTTATAAATCCCTCACTATTTCATTCTAAGACATTCCATAAAATTGAATATTTCAATTTTTATCATGAGTAATAGAAAAATATTTATTAATTCAAAGGAAATACACCATTACTACATATCTCACTTTCAGACTAAGAGATGGAAGGTAAGGAAGAAAAATATTCCTCCAAGTGTTATAGTTCATGCCATCATATGAAGTAATTCATTGTTCACTAAATTCATGTTCTCCATTTATAAGAATTTTTTCTGGATCTACTGAGGGTACCTTAGGCTGTAATACCAATTTATTTGTCCAAGTGTTATTTAGATACCTTTGATATGGGGTTGAATTAGTGGTATACTATTTTTAAAATTAATATTACTTTTGATTCAATATAGGTGAACGATAAAAGTCTTGATCCCTCATTTTTAAAACTTATCCTCACCTTGAAAATAGTGGAAAAAATGAAAGATAAAAACATGAGGGTTTTCAAGGATAGGAACAATGACCTACTCTATTCTATGTTTGTTAGACCTCCCCAACATAGATTCTCAACATTATTAGAAGGTGATTATAATATTAATTGGATAGAGACCCCAATTACCAAATGGTTATACCCCTGGATCTAATAAAATATCAAGAGTTGGTTAGACCCCCCCCCCCACAATTATATATTATTCACAATGATTGGTTGAAAACAACCAATCACAATATTCTAGAAACTGGTTACACCCCCCGATCCACGACCGCAATGTTCCGATAATTGATCTGCTGTAGAAATATAAATTAATTATACAACACCATAATTTTTTTGGATCAAACATTCTTGTGTATAGATTCATCTTCCTATGAACATATTCTGAACCTACTCAGATAATATCTGAAAACTAAATATAATTCGGATCCTCACTAAAACATTTTTAGGTAAATAATTTGTTCTCCTACTCAAAACCCGACCTCCCTGAACATAAAAAACTCTGATAGAAAATTAATTCCGAATTAGTAATGATAAAATTTTACTTACATCAGTCTCAAATCAATATAAATTTATTATGAAATACAATTTTTATGTGCATCTATTTAACCTTCATTCATGAACATAAATTCATGGATAACTCATTCTTCATGAAAGTATAAACAATACATGGAATTATAATTTATTTTTTTATTCAAGAGTTGAGGAATATATGTACAATCACACTACCTTAAGTGATATTTTTATTTACCAATCAATACTCTCTAGCCACATCGTACACTACCTTATTGATTCTTCAAATGAGTAAAAAATCATGGGATTATATACAACCTTACATATGCATGAACAACCACACACTCCACTATCTCCTCTTAATGTACATTCTTTTTAGTTCCCTTTACATATGCATCAAACCATTAATAAAACAACTAACTTCCCCCTCATGAAACTCCATAAAAAATGTTTCCTCCAAATGCTCTACCTTATGCACCCATGGATAGTTAACTTTTACAACAAATGTAAAAACCACAAGCTTGTACATTATGCATGACACTTCATTCATTGAGAGTCGTATATGACCTTCTTATACAGATTTAAAAAACTATGTTATGTCTTATATAGAATATCATGCATCATCCTATGGATTCTTGAAATATGTTCATCATGAAATGTAGGGATATACACACAACACTTTTCCATTTGCCTCAGGTATGTCATATCTTCCTGAAAAAAATATTATGGAAACCACATGTCATTTTCATCACAACAACCCTCTTCTTCACGTGGAATTGAGTAAGTAATGATATACTTTCCATGAACCATATAAATTCACGATGCTTCATTTCTTTTTTAAACAATAGATTCTCTAAAACAATTACACCAAATTATTACCTCGGTGCACTTTATTTTAATAGGTGATGAATATCACCTCACATCATGTGTACTTCCACTCTTTTAGCGACACTAAAAAACAATGTCACAGATAAAACATGTTTTCATAGAATGTAATTATTTAGTTTGATCTTTTCATTATCATAAAAATGGATATTCATGTGATTTCAATAACATTATAATTTCATATCATTCAAATGATGCTCAAAAGATTGGTTTCGAACTTGGGTTGGCATGTCCATGAATATCCAATTGTGATGAACTCTTGGGTGAGGATTATTTGAGAAGATAATGTTTATGACTTATCGAATTACTTAAATAATATATTTAACAAATCACATAGTTGTGGAGCCCGAATGAATGATCTAACGGTATATATGAAACAATAAGGGAATTAGACAACCACAATTCAGTTCAATGCTACAGTATTCGATCACACATTGAATTGGTATGAATTTTCTTATTTCATTAGAATATAAGGAATCACGACACAGGAAATGAATTAGATACCCATTCAGTCTCTTAACTTCCTGACATCATCTTTCGCAATCCGTTCATGGCCATAATTCTACCTGGAACGATGGTTTCTCTACTCCACCTATTCCAAACGTAGGCGCTCCCTATGTGATAACTCTCCCTCAGCTACGACCTTCCCATGCTGTACATCTTACGGTCTTGATCTTGGATGCCCACAGGGGGGTTATTCCCCTAGATTGGATGGCATGATGGGTTGGTTATTTTTTTAACATAAAACACTTTTAAAAACATAATGAAATCCTACATTAAGTGAAATGTGAAATTCAAAGCCAAGCAACTCAAACAAGAATGAAAAATATCATATTATCCTCATGTATGGACTCTTCTAATAATTGTACACCCCCCATGAATGACCTATTCTACAAATATAAAATTATCATCATGCATGGTATCTTATAAAAGTATAAAATTATTCTCATTCATGTAATCTTCTTATTCTTACTCTATTTGTTATTTTAAAAATTATGTCAACTAAAATAATCAATGACACATGTTCTTATAAACTATAATCCAACCCCGCAATTATCACATTAAAAACAATAATATATATTCAAATATTTCACCAAACACTCCTCGTGAAAAAGATATTTCAACAGATACATACACCCATAATCATATAGGGGAAGAACATTGGATTAATAATTGATATAAAAAAATTTCTATTAGAATTATCTATGATTGAAAAATACATTATGGTTGTATATTTTTTATGAGGTGATGTTCATTAATAGTAGTCATTAATTCAATATAAAAAGAATATTTACAAGATTTTAAAAAATAGAATAGAATACATAGATAGTGATTATTTAGGGAAAAAATTCTTTTAGAACAATATGTTGATATAGAAATTCAATTCTTTTTCGTATGAAAAAAAAGAAGAAGAGATAGTGGCCTAGAATAGGGATACTATTTCAAGGTTATCAATGAATGTTGGGAATTAACTTTGAAAACATAAACAAAATTTTGATCACATCATTTACTACTTAAAAACAAGTCTTTTATCATTCAAGGTGTCTCAGAATTTATCAATATATGAAGATATAGTAATAAGAACTATCGGGAATGTAAAGGAGATCACTAATTATGTTTCATATAAAAGGAAACCTATGAAGAAAAAGATAGATAATATCCTTCATGTGATAGTTTTTAGAATGTAATAGAATTTAATATTGTTTCTCCATAAATTTATTAAATGTGTCTAAAAACACTCAGAACACATTTAAGGGTATTTGATGAATACAAAAAATGTGAAGAAAAATTTCATTATGCTCAAGAGTGAACTGGAAATTATGAATAATCTAATGTATAATGACTAAAATACCAGAAGATGATACATTAAATTAATTAATTCTATCACATCCAAGGAAATATTTCACAAAACATTCCAATGGATTAATGATACACCTTTTCAATAAAAGTACATAAATTCATGTCTCTAAATAATTTTATAGAAGGTACATAGATAATACAATAAATGTTATTTAATGAATTGTTTGATTCTTGACATGTGCATTCTATTATTTCAACATAATATTAAAAAATACCCAATCACCCATTATATAATAAGGAATATTTAAACATTAAACATGTAATGGTACATTTATTGAAATAATGGAAGACTATGAATCATAAATTTTGACACATGGGTGCTTTTTATATTCAAATGTAATAATAATACCAATGTTGGATTTTGATTTAATCTAAGAGATTATTTTGATATTATATTAAAAATACAGAATTTATTTTGGTGAGAATGAAGTTATAATAAAAAAAGTATGGAATTACTTTTTTTATGAGGTACATCATTAACCAAATCCAATATTGAATCACACAAAGTAGATCAACATAATGAAATTCATGGGGAAAATGGATTTAATTTATTCGAAGGTGGATGTGGGTTTTCTAAGAATATAAGTGGTGGTGGTTTTGTAATAAAATATAGATGTATTTACTAAGGATTTATCTTTATTAACCAATTAAAAAGATTCTAAAAACTATTTTAATCACCATATTGTGGTAAATATGATATCTAAGACATGAGTTGGTATTATTGGAAAGGTTTGGATCAACGATCAGCTGTGGCATCCAAATTATTGCATAGACATCGCGGCCCAATCAATTCTAAAGGGCGGTGGGTAAGATGGCTTTATCCTTCTAGCGGGATCAAACTAAACATGGATGGCTCATGCATGCATGGAATGATGAGGGGCAGTGGGGTTTTTAATTACTCATAATGCTCAGTTTATATGGCTTCCAATGTAACATCCCAAGTAAGTAATGAATAATATATATTTTTATCTATGTCTATTAATGATTAAGATAGTGTTTTAGAGGCTTAAAATGAAAATAAATCCAATCTTAAGCATGGAATACACTAATATTCTTAAAAGATTGTTTTACTTCCTTATGATGGAAAACCCTTTTTAAATCTATCTTTTGACAATTTTATAAACTATGTTTGTCAAAATAAACTTATTATTTATTATTGGAACATCAAAATTTACTTTGTGTGAATTTTTGGTATTTTTCTGACAATGTTCATTTTTTAATGAATAGTGAAAAATACTGCATTTTACATCAAAAATTCTTTTTAATCTAATTTATTTATATGATTAGATTATCTTTTGAATTAGTTTTAAAGTTAAATTAAAATATATTTTTACCATTTTATCCAATGGTGGTCATTGGAATCAATTTCACTTTGAAATTAGACTTAAACTGGTGTCAATCTTTTGATACTTATTGTTTTATAAAAACACGCTATTTGCTATGGCAGCGGGAATTAATTATTAAATTAATTAATGTGACTTATATGATTTTAATTTTGTAAAATATACTTCATTTTTGAATTCTGAATATCAAATATAGCTTAGGGTGAATTTTTGGTAATTTTCTGAAAAACATCAATTTTTGATGAATAGTGAAACCACTAAGTGGTACTTATAAAAACTGATTTTCCGTTTAAATGAAAATTTCCCATCATTGTGTTTTGAATTTCAAAAATCTGACATACATGGTTTTCATTAAGATGTAAAATGTGGTTCAATGAGATTAACATAATTTTTTTTGGTGAATAGTAACTTATTAAGTTTTTAATCGCGATTAGTGGTAATTAGTGTAGTTTAAGGTAAAAATAATGCTTTAATAAAATGAGATGAGCTTGACACATGTCCTACCCTTATTGGTTGTGTCATGGCCGACCAGGACAAGCCATGTGTCAACTGGGGGACCCCATGGATCCACTTTGGTTGGGAAATGAAATAAATAACATTTTATTTAATGTAAAAGTAAAAATGACACAAACATAATATGTTTTACGAAAACAATTTTTACATGGGGTTATAAAGATCTGATTTTTGATTATAAATAGTCATTGGAAATCTAAAAAGATTTAATACATCATAGTATTTTTTTTATAATTTTTAGACTTTAAATAAATTAAATTATATATGACATCATGATGATGCAGTGCTGACCTCATTATTTAACGATTTAAATAAAATGGAAAGATAATGAATAATATAAAACCCACACATGGAAAAAACTAATTGGATGAGTGTATTTCGAAGCCTTATCACCTTATCCTCGAATTATAGCAATGTGGGACCTTTTGAATCCGAAACTCTTTTTAAAATAAAGTCACTTATCTTTACTTTCCAAAAGTGCCCCCCTCTCCTCTTATAAAAGGCCCCCACCTCTACCTCATTTCACACACTCCTCAAGCCTTTGGCTCAGCCAAACCCTGCCCATTTACTCTCTCCACATACCTATCCTCATTCTAGAGTATTCCCTTTGGGAAGAATCCTTTCAAAGGAAGCCTTTAGGCTCAAATCAAAAGGAGTTACACTTTTAAAGGTAATTCATTCTCTCATGTTCATTTGTTTTATTTTTCTTCTCCAACCCCCTAAAATCTTTTTATTTACTTCTTTTGTAAAAGCACCAGTATCTTCAATATACTAGGATGTTTTTAAAAGATTTATTTGAGCTACACTCTCACAAAACTACATCAAATGGTTAAAGAACATACGATTTTCGTGGATGACGAAATTCTGCCTTCCGAAACGATGATTGTTCAATACTCATTTAACACCTTAAAAGGTGGCCATTATGATGTCACTATTTTTATATATGATATATAATATGATTATTATTTCCTTAAGATTCTGTTTTTTTTTATTTTGGGCATACCTTTATGGTTTCCATTATGGGTAAACACGATATCTTCATTTTAGGAAGTGCGGACTACCGCCCCCAGAAAGTGATTTGATTCGTTAAAACCATATGTGGGATGTGTAAAGGATAAATTTTATGATATTATATATGTTATTATACTAGAATTATAATATACTCTTATATCATTATGACTCCATTCTATAAAATAGGAAATATAAATGGAAGTAGCGTTCATGCGTATGTACGGCTTACCGTCTCCATGAACGGTGCATTTCATTTCTTACCTCTAAATGTGATGTAATATTATAAATACATGTATATGATGAATATATATGATATATATGTTATCCAAATCATTAATATCATTCTGGATATAACGAACCTTTGACCAAATTAACAACATATAAGTGTAAGAAGTCTATTTTTGAGTTAAGAACCAAATACCGAAAAAATGAACATTATTAACATAAATGATTACATGATGTTCATAACATGGTATAAAAGGAATAATGAACTTGAAAAAGGTTCATAAGCAAGTATAGATTAACTCAAGTTTATTATTCAGGAGATTAAAGAACGGTCGGGTCAAGTCGGATACGAGGTATGGGACTTCGTCTCAATCTCCTTTCATTGAGGCATATTTTATTTTATACACAACATTCTTTTATACGGTGTATAATCCCCTTTGAATTTTACATTTATTCAAAAGGAATCTTTTTTATACGAAGCGTTTACTAAATGACAAAAGGGAATGTTTTTGTCGTATGTATGCGGCAACAATGACTTCTCCGCCGTCGTGACCGTTATTTGAGTTTCGGCTTCCTCTACAAGCCATACCTTATTTTTTTTAAAAAAATAAATACCATGTTTTACTTTTCTTTTATTTTGGTATTGAAAAGGGTTTTCACAATGTTTTTTGTGTTGTATTGATATCTTCTGATTGAAATGTGGAAATGTTATTTTCCTTTATGCATGTTCTATGTGATAGGATTATGTTATGGTTTTTGGGCATTATTATGAAGATGGGTGGTTCCGTGATAAACTAAGGGCGGGTGAGCCCGATATAGCTCTCCAATGCATTGGGTTACGCGAAGGAGTGAAAATTTATGGTTTCTCTGAAGAGATTTAAAGAATATACTGTGATGGGTATTCCAAACGTAACCAAGAGGGTTACTCCCTACATAAGAATGTTATGAATGCCTCAAGTTTCCTTTATGTATTATGATTTCTATGATTTATTCATGATTTGATGAGGTATGTTAAAGTGCTTATGTTTTATGGGTAAAGTATGATCTCATCCTTATGTATATAAGTACCCATGTTTCCTTTCCATATTTTTATATCCCTTACTGAGCTTTTTATGCTCATCCCAAGTTTTTTTGAAATGTTTTTCACAGGTCAAGGGAATGGTACATGATATGATGATAGTGTCATGGAAGTGTCAAGAAAGAATCCATGATTTATTTTAAATATGTTTCCATTGATGGGAATGAATAATACTATCTTTATGTAACCACTTTGTTTATATTTGGAATGTAATGCAAGTTTTATGATCTAATTATCTAAAACTCTAAACCCGAAAAGATCCTCAATGTGTAATCTTGTAATAACTCAAGATTAAGTAAGGTTTAAGGCTGGGGCCTTATAGTTGGTATCAAAGGTCGGTTTAGATAACATTAGGATTTATAATTCTATTAAATGATTATCCAATTTTTTTTTTGAAATGATATAGCATTTGAATATTACCATGTTGCTTCATCTAAGACATGTTTGTTCAGAATGGTTTTCCACAGAGGAAACAGGGAAGCAGTGCTAGGAAGGCATACAGAAGGAAATAACCTTCCGAATCAGCATCTAGAAATGGTCGGAATTGGAAATGAACAGTTCGTTGCAGTAATGGCGTAGTTGACTCAAGCGATAAATGGTGGTGGTATCCATCCACAAGATCAGCCAGATCAACCGCAGAGGAATATGTCAGTGGTGGATCATTTCATGAGGCAACATCCACCATCATTCAGAGGACCATCTGACCCTGTGCAAGCTGAAGGGAGGATTAAAGCACTGGAGAAGATTTTTGATATCATGGGGTGTTCAGACAATCAAAAGGTTAGTCTTGCTATTTACCGTTTGGAGGGTGAAGCGGATCAGTGGTGGTCTATGGTTAAAAATATCAGGGACTCCGATGAGATTGATTCTCTTGACTGGGATGAATTCAAAGGTTTGTTTCTTGAGAAGTATTTTCCTAAGGATGTTCGACTTAGGATGGAAAAACAATTCTTGGAATTGAGGCAAGAGGAAGACTCAGTGGCTGCCTATGAAAAAAAGTTCACTCGATTGGCAAGGTATGCTCCAAATTTTATCCGAGACCTTGATAGTAAAATAAATCATTTTTACTCAGAATTAAAGCCAAAATATCGAAGGGAATTAGCTTCTCGTGAGTTCAAAAGTTATGAAAATATTGTTTGATGTGCTGAGAAGGTGGAAATGGAGTTTTCTGATGACCAAGTGTTCTATAAAAACCAACAGAAGAAGAGACCGAGGTGGCAGGAGAAAGGTAAGAATTCTTCAAAAAAGTCTGATGGTAAGAGAACTAAGTTTCCAGTTTGTGATAAATGTGGAAAAAGGCATGCTGGGGAATGTCTCTTGAATTCTGGAAAGTGCTACCGATGTGGTAAGATGGGACATAAGGCTCATGATTGCACTGAAAAGGATCAAGGTGAAGGTAAGAACAAATTTGATTTACAATTAGTGAAATGTTATAAGTGCAATGAGATGGGTCACTATGCAAACGAGTGTCTGACAAAGAGCTTGAGTGATGGGAAGCAGTTAGACTACAAGAAGAAAGGGGTGGTGAAATCCTTTGCAACTACTTCAGCAGATTTCGGGCCATCAAATGAAGTTGTATCAGGTACTTTGTTTGTTTTTTCAGATTATGCCAGTGTGTTGTTTGATTCGGGGTCTACACATTCTTTCACCTCTGAAACCTTTTCTAGTAAAATGTGAATACCATCTCAAGAAATGGCTCCTGAACTTTTGGTAAAAACACCTGGGGGAAATGTTGAGGCAAAAAGAATTTATAAGAATCTTCCTATCATTATCTGTGGAAAGAACCTACTTGAAAACCTTATTTTTCTACCTCTAGTAGAGTTTGATGTTATCCTGGGTATGGATTGGCTCTCTATTTACCATGCTAAGATTCACTGTAGAGCTAAAGAAGTTTCTTTTCAGAAAGACTTTCAGTTTGTTTACAAGAATGAACCCTTACTTTTGATAACTTATCAAGAGGCCGAGAAACTTATAAAAGACGGAAATGAATGTTACCTTGCTCATATTTTTGAAAACAGGGGAACTGTTCAGATTGATGATTTGCCAGTGGTAAATGAGTATCCTGATGTTTTTCCTGATGAGTTGCCTGGAATAATACCAGATCAGGAAGTTGAGTTTACTGTTGACTTAGTTCTTGATGCTAAGACAATTTCAAAACCCCCTTATCGAATGGCACAAATTGAACTTTTAGAGTTGAAGGAGCAATTGCAAGATTTATTAGAGAAAGGTTTCATTAGACCTAGCACATCACCATGGGGTTCTCCTGTTTTATTTGTTAAAAAGTAATATGGTTCTATGAGACTTTTCATTGATTATAAATCCTTGAATAACATCACTGTTAAGAACAAATATCCTTTTCCTCATATCGATGATTTGTTTGATCAGCTCCAGGGAGCTCAGTTTTTTTCAAAGATTGACTTGAGATCGGGGTACCATCAGCTAGAGGTAAAAGAGGCAGATATTCTGAAGACCGCATTTCGTATGAGATATGACCATTATGAATTTGTAGTAATGCCTTTTGGGCTAACCAATGCACCTGCTGTATTCATGGACTTAATGAATAGAATTTTCCATGAGTTCTTGGATAAGTTTGTGGTGGTTTTCATTGATGATATTTTGGTGTTTTCTAAAAGTAAAGAGGAGCATGAAAGACATTTAAGGGTTATCTTGAAAACCATAAAAGAAAAGAAAATGTATGGTAAATTCATCAAGTGTGAGTTTTGGTTGCAACAACTTTCTTTCCTTGGTCACATTGTTTCTAAATATGGAATAACTGTTGATCCTGCAAAAACAAAAGTTGTGGAAGAATGGCCAAGACCCACAAATGTAACTGAGATTCGTAGCTTCCTTGGTTTGGTGGGCTATTACCGAAGGTTTGTTAGAAATTTTTCACGGTTATCTAGTCCAATGACTAAGCTAACTCGGAAGGGTGTTAAGTTTATCTGGACAAAAGAATGTGATGATTGTTTTCAGGAATTGAAAAGAAGATTGGTGAATGCTCTAGTTTTGGCACTACCTTCAAGGAATGGTGAGTTTGTTATATACGGTGATGCTTCATTGAAATGACCTGGGTGTGTCCTAATGCAGAATGATCAGGTAATTGCTTTTGCTTCACGACAGTTGAAAACTCATGAGGTAAATTACCCTACACATGATTTGGAATTAGCTTCTGTTGTTTTTGCATTAAAAATTTGGAGGCATCATTTGTATGGAGTAAAGTGTGAAATATATACCGATCACAAAAGTTTAAAGTATATATTCACTCAGAAAGAGTTAAACATGAGACAGAGGAGATGGCTAGAATTAATCAAGGATTATGATTGTACAATTCATTACCATCCGTGAAAAGCAAATAAAGTGGCTGATGCTTTGAGTCAAAAAAGTAATGCTTCATTAACAATGTTGCGTTTGGAACGTGATCCTTTGGTTAAGGATTTGATGAACTTTGGAATAGAATTTGTTGGTGTAGGAAGTCCTTCTGTTTTGTTTCAGGTATCAGTGAGATCATCTTTATCAGATAGAATCAAGAAAGCACAGAAGCAAGACAGTGAGTTGCAGAAAAAGGTAGAGCTGGTTCAGAAAGGTAAGTTGCCTGAATTCAACATTGATAATGATTGTGTTTTGAGATTTGGGAAGAGATTGTGTGTGCCTTCTGATTCACAGTTGAAGAGAGAGTTGTTATGTGAAGCTCATAATTATTCGTTTTCAGTTCATCAGGGCAGTACTAAGAGGTATAGAGATCTGCGGGAGTATTACTGGTGGGATGGAATGAAAAGAGATATTACTGATTTTACTGTGAAGTGTTTGACTTGTCAGCAGGTTAAAGCAGAGCGGAAGTTACTGAAAGGGATGCTTCAGCCTTTACCAGTGCCAGAGTGGAAATGGTAGAATATATCCATGGACTTTGTTGTTGGATTACCGAAGACATATTGAGGTAATAATGCAATCTGGGTAATTGTTGATCGCTTGACCAAATCTGCTCGTTTCCTTGCTATACGAGACAGTTTCTCTCTTGATAAACTTTCTCGTTTGTATCTTAAAGAGATAGTCAGGTTACATGGAGTTCCTCTCTCCATTGTATCGGATCGTGATTCCAGGTTTACTTCTAACTTTTTGAAAGGCCTTCAGAAGTCGTTGGTTACTGAATTAAATTTTAGTACAACTCTTTATCCTCAATCAGATGGGCAGTCAGAATGAAAAATTCAGACATTAGAGGATATGCTACAAGCTTGTTCTATGGATTATCAGGGAAGTTGGGACCAACATCTTTCTTTGGTTGAATTTTCATATAATAACAGTTTTCATTCCAGTATACAGATGGAACCATTTCAGGCATTATATGGGAAGCGGTGTCGAACTCCAGCTTTCTGGGATGAAGTGGGTGAAAGGAAGTTGATGGAACCAGAATTGGTATAAGAGATGGCAAAAAAAGTTTAGCTAATTCAGAAACACATGAGAACAGCTCAGAGCAGGAAGAAGAGTTATGCAGATAACCGGAGGAAGGATCTATCTTTCGAGGTAGGTGATCATGTTTTTTTCAAGGTTTCTCCTTGTAAAAGTGTGATGAGATTTGGTAAGAAAGGAAAGTTGAGCCCAAGGTTCATTGGACCATATGAAATTCTGGAGAGAGTTGGATCAGTTGCATACCGAGTGGCTTTACCTCCGATTTTATCTCAGGTACACAATGTTTTTCCCGTTTCGATGTCGAGAAAGTATATGCCAGATCCATCTCATGTTTTGAGTCCAGAGGTAGTTCAGCTGGAAGAGAACCTGTCTTATGAGGAACAACCGGTCCAGATTCTTGACCACAGGGAGCAAGTGTTACAGAATAAGGTGATTCACTAGGTAAAGGTTTTGTGGAAAAACCACATGATTGAAGAGGCAACATGGGAATCTGAAAATGCAATGAGGGATAAGTACCCCCATTTATTCGATAAGTAAATAAATTGCGGGGACGCAATTTTCTAAAGGGGGGAAGGATGTAAAATCCCAAGTAAGTAATGAATAATAGATATGTTTATCTATATCTATTAATGATTATGATAGTGTTTTAGAGGCTTAAAATGAAAATAAATCCAATCTTAAGCATGGAATACACTAATATTCTTAAAAGATTGTTTTACTGCCTTATGATGGAAAACCCTTTTTAAATCTATCATTTGACAATTTTATAAACTATGTTTGTCAAAATAACCTTATTCTTTATGATTGGAACATCAAAATTTACTTTGTGTGAATTTTTGGTATTTTTCTGACAATGTTCATTTTTTAATGAATAGTGAAAAATACTGCATTTTGCATCAAAAATGATTTTTAATCTAATTTATTTATATGACTAGATTATCTTTTGAATTAGTTTTAAAGTTAAATTTGAATATATTTTTACCATTTTATCCAATGGTGGTCATTGGAATCAATTTCACTTTGAAATTAGACTTAAACTGGTGTCAATCTTTTGATACTTATTATTTTATAAAAACACGCTATTTGCTCTGGCAATGGGAATTAATTATAAAATTAATTAATGTGACTTATATGATTTTAATTTTGTAAAATATACTTCATTTTTGAATTCGGAATATCAAATATAGCTTAGGGTGAATTTTTGGTAATTTTCTGAAAAACTTCAATTTTTGATGAATAGTGAAACCACTAAGTGGTACTTATAAAAACTGATTTTCCGTTTAAATGAAATTTTCCCATCATTGTGTTTTAAATTTCAAAAATCCGACATACATGGTTGTCATTAAGATGTAAAATGTGGTTCAATGGGATTAAAATAATTTTTTTGGTGAATAGTAACTTATTAAGTTTTTAATCGCGATTAGTGGTAATTAGTGCAGTCTAAGGTAAAAATAATGCTTTAATAAAATGAGATGATCTTGAAACATGTCCTACCCTCATTGGTTGTGTCATGGCCGACCAAGAAAAGCCATGGGTCAACTTGGGGACCCCATGGATCCACTTTGGTTGGGAAATGACATAAAAAACTTTTTATTTAATGTAAAAGTAAAAATGACACAAACATAATATGTTTTACGAAAAAATTTTTTTACATGGGGTTATAAAGATCATATTTTTGATTATAAATAGTAATTTGAAAGCTAAAAAGATTTCCTACATCATAGTATTTTATTTATAATTTTTAGACTTTAAATAAAGTAAATTATTTATGACATCATGATGATGCAGCGATGACCTCATTATTTAACAATTTAAATAAAATGGAAAGATAATGAAAAATATAAAACCTACACATGGCCAAAACCAATTGGATGAGTGGATTTCGAAGACTTACCTCCTTATCCTATAATTATAGCAATGTGGGACCTTTTTAATCCGAAACTCTTTTTAAAATAAAGTAACTTATCTTTACTTTCCAAAAGTGCCCCCCTCTCCTCTTATAAAAGGACCCCACCTCTACCTCATTTCAGACACTCCTCAAGCCTTTGTCTTGGCCAACCCCTGCCCATTTACTCTCTCCACATCCCTCTCCTCATCCAAGAGGATTCCCATTGGGCATAATCCTTTCAAAAAAAGCCTTTAGGCTCAAATCAAAAGGAGTTACACTTTTAAAGGTAATTCATTCTCTCATGTTCATTTGTTTTATTTTTCTTCTCCAACCCCCTAAATTCTTTTTATTTACTTCTTTTGTAAAAAAACCAGTATCTTCAATATACTAGGATGTTGTTATAATATTTATTTGAGCTACACTCTCACAAAACTACATCAAATGGTTAAAGAACATACGGTTTCCGTGGATGGCGAAATTCTGCCTCCCGAAATGATGATTGTTCAATACTCATATAACACCTTCAAAGGTGGCTATTATGATGTCACTATTTTTATATATGATATATAATATGTTTATGTTTTCCTTAATATTCTGTTTTTTTTTCATTTTGGGCATACCTTTATGGTTTCCATTTTGGGTAAACACGATATCTTCATTTTAGGAAGTGCGGACTACCGCCCCCTGAAGTGATTTGATTCGTAAATACCATATGTGGGATGTGTAAAGGATAAAGTTAATGATATTATATATGTTATTATACTGGAATTATAATATACTCTTATATCATTATGATTCCATTCCAGAAAATACGAAATATAAATGGAAGTAGCGTTCATGCGTACGTACGGCTTACCGTCTCCATGAACGGTGCATTTCATTTCTTACCTCTAAATGTGATGTAATATTATAAATACATGTATATGATGAATATATATGATATATATGTTATCCAAATCATTAATATCATTCTGGATATAATGAACCTTTGACCAAATTAACAACATATAAGTGTAAGAAGTCTATTTTTGACTTAAGAACCAAATACCGACAAAATGAACATTACTAACTTAAATGATTACATGATGTTCATAACATGGTATAAAAGGAATAATGAACTTGAAAAAGGTTCATAATCAAGTATAGATTAACACAAGTTTATTATTTAGGAGATTAAAGAACGGTCGGGTCAAGTCGGATACGAGGTATGGGACTTTGTCTCAATCTCCTTTCATTGAGGCATATTTTCTTTTATACACAACTTTCTTTTATACGGTGTATAAACCCATTTTACTTTTATGTTTATTCAAAAGGAATCTTTTTTATATGAAGCGTTTACTAAACAACAAAAGGGAATGTTTTTGTCGTACGTATGCGGCGACAACGACTTCTCCTCCATCGTGACCATTATTTGAGTTTTGACTTCCTCTACAAGCCATACCTTCTTTTTAAAAGAAAAATAAATACCATGTTTTACTTTTCATTTATTTTGGTATTGAAAATGGTTTTCACATTGTTTTTTGTGTTGTATTGATATCTTGTGATTGAAATGTGGAAATGTTATGTTTCCTTTATGCATGTTTTATGTGATACAATTATGTTATGGTTCTTGGGCATTATTATGAAGACGGGTGGTTCCGTGATATACTAAGGGTGGGTGAGCCCGATATAGCTCTCCAATGCATTGGGTAATGTAAAGGAGTGAAAAGTTAAGGTTTCTCCGAAGAGATTTAGGAAATATACTGTGATGGGTATTCCAAACATAACCAAGAGGGTTACTCCCTATGTAAGAATGTTATGAATGCCTCAAGTTACCTTTATGTCTTATGATTTCTATGATTTATTCATTATATGATGAGTTATGTTAAAGTTCTTATGTTTTATGGGTAATGTATGATCTCATCCTTATGTATATATGTACCCATGTTTCCTTTCCATGTTTATATATCCCTTACTGAGCTTTTTATGCTCATCCCATTTTTTTTTGAAATGTTTTTCACAGGTCAAGGGAAAGGTACATGATATGATGATAGTGTCAAGGAAGTGTCAAGAAAGAATCTATGTTTTATTTTAAATATGTTTGCATTGATGGGAATGAAGAATACTATATTTATGTAACCACTTTGTTTATATGTGGAATGTAATGAACGTTTTATGATCTAATTCTCAAAAACTCTAAACCCGAAAAGATCCTCAATGTGTAATCTTGTAATAACTCAAGATTAAGTAAGGTTTAAGGCTGGGGCCTTATATCCAATGTTCCCATCGGAATGGGAAACTCGTTGGGGGCAAAGGCCTGATCCCTTCGTAAGGGACTGAGAGTTTTCAAGAGAAGAAGATTTAAGGTGTCAAATTTGGAGTCGGATTCAAAGGTCTTGGTTAATCATGTACAGGGAAGGTCAGGTGTGCCTTGTGATCATGCTTATATCATCAAGAAGTGTGCCTTGGAGACCAATCAAGGAAAACTCATCCAATATAGCTAGAGGGAAATAAATTTTGTTGCGGATTCCCTCGCAACGATTAAATGTATCGAGGACAAGATCGTTATGTATATAATCTTGGGCTCTCTATTGCATGAGTGCAGGCCCTTCGTGTTAAAGGATGCCTTAGGGTTACATTATTCTAGTCCATCCTGAGTGCCTAGGTTGTTATTGTCCTTGTTTTTACCTCTTACTTATTATAATAAAAAGAATCATTCAGGAAAATCACACTTTGATCAACTTCAAGGGGTCAATTTTTTAATAAATATGTTTTTTCTAGATAACATTAAAATATAGTTAATAAGGTCGATATTTTAAAGACAAAATTTCAAATATGATATGATCATTATTAGTTCTATGTAATTATATTTTGATTAAAAAAGGTTACCCCATTTATATTCAATTTTTTAATAGTTTATTAAATGAAAAACCTGATAATATATTTTCATATATATTGATAAAATTCATATATGATTTTAATTTTACAAGGAGGAATATGTTCATTTATGAAATCTTATTATAAAATTTTATAAATAGGAATTTTAACTTTAAAAATTTAATTTTATTGAGCATATTATATCCATGAATGGTATATCTATTGACCCATAAAAATTAAGGTTGTTAGCGAATGATCAAGACCCAAAATATTATAGAAATACAATGTTTTAATGGGTTAGTATGAGATTTGTAGTGATTTTTTGAAACGTTACTCGATTGGAAAATCCATTAACCAATATTACATGAATATGGGTTATGTTCACATGAAAAAATGAATATTAAGATAGTAATAATAAATTAAAAATGGTATTAGTGAATTTTCATTTATTTAATATTATATTTCGAAAATAATTTTTTATTATTTATAGTGATTCATCAAGAAATTTTCTTCGAAGAATTCTATTGAAGAAATGACATTCATTTTTTCATAAAAATAAAATTTTCTAAATTTAACGATATTAATTATCCAACTCATTATTTATATTTTTGGAATAAATTTTTTCATGAATTTTATGGATAAATAATTCCTTTGGAGAGATATGTGATATATACATAGATCATAAGAGTTTTAAATACATATTTACATAGAGTGACCAAACTATGAGGAAATATAAACATGTATTACAACTATTCTATTCATTATCATCTGATGAAGGAAAACAAGGTGGTAGATGATTTGAGTAGAAATAACAATTGTATATTATCCATGTTGATGGTAGGAAACAATTCAATTCTCTAAGGAATAGTGAATATGTACATGGATATTATAATGGAATGGAAATCCCCATCGTTAATCTATTTTTATCAAACATATTTATTATTGATTATTAACAAAATTACAACCTTTTGATAAATCCCTATAATAAATTATGTAATATTTTTTTAACTAGAAATTATTGGATTTTAATATTGGTGATGAAAAATTTTATGATTTAGTAAGAGGTTATGTATTTATTTCATAACAGAGTAGAAGATTCATCAGTTGGATAAGGCCCATGACTAAAAATTATCTATAAATCATTGAAGTAACATGTTGTACATGGAAATTAGAGATCCATTCCTGTTGGAAAATATAATGATTGAATTAATATATTACACTAAAAAATTATTTTTATGTGAGTATTTTAAGGATGAATGTGAAATCCAAAAGGAGTAATTAAACCTCTAAATATAAAATAATGGATGAGGGATAAATTTATTAAAGATTTAATAAAGGTAATCCCATGACATCAATAGAGAACAATGTAATATGCCTCATTTTTTATCTTCTCAAAATGTCATAAATTTTAATTTCAAATTGGCTGATTTTTATCGATATCTTTTTGAAATATTTTTAAAAAATTGTGTTGTTAGTCATTATGACACAACCAAATAGATAGTCTTTGATCAAGACCTATTATTCATTGTAAAATTTTGGACGAGTCATTGGATATATTTAAAGACATATCTTAATCAAAGAACATAATATCACCATCAAATAGAGGGAATGATTAATTAGACTATCTAGACATCTGAAATCATTCTAAGTTCATGATCTCTTGAATTCCATATTGGTTGGGATATGTATTACATATTGTGATGCTTTTCATCAAAAACATTAAACACCAAAAAATTAATTAGGATCTATATGAATCCATGTATTGGACGATATGATTAACTCTATCAATCTAGTATTATTTTATAGAACAAAATGTTCTAGGGGCCGATCATTTGGAATTTACAACTGAGAGGGTAATAACCATCCAGATGAATATAAAATTTTACAAAATTATATAGAAATATTATACCAACTTATGAAGGAATGATATTCATATTTATGTGGGTGATTATTTCTTTTTGAAGATATATCTACATGAAAGGGGGTATGATAGTTATCATTAATGGGAATTTGGGACCAAGAAATATTCATCCATTTGAAATGTTGAATCATATGTAGTTGTGTTAAAACGTTTGTACATGCATCTAATCATATCCCATGGTCATGATGTCTTCCATATATGGCTTCTATGATATTATATTCTAGACCCAAGAAAAAATATAAATGTTCATCATATTCAATTAGAGTAATTTGTATCATATTACTATGTTCCAATTAAAATACTTTATATAATAGAACAAGTCAAACATAATATAATGACTTGGATTGTAAATGTTATTTTAATGGATGATCTTCTCGAAGAGGCTACATGAGTTCCATAGGATTCTATGGGAAATACGTCTCCACATTTTTAATATATTGAACTACAATTTTGAGGATAAAATATTTTTATGATGGAGAATGTAATACCCATGACTCTATAATAGAAAATAAACTATTAAAGTTAATATTTGTTGAAAATGAACACATTATTATTTTATCACAAGAGTAAACTTCCATATTGATAGAAAAAAAGAAAATGTAGATAAATTAACACATTATGATAACATTGGTTTAAAAATTAATTTTACAATGTATTCCAACACTTTAATACTATGTCAAATCATATTCTAAAAATAAAATCAAGTATACATGATAGATTTATATTAATAAGAAAACATTAATCCTTGGAATTGATTTTTTAATGAATGTAGAGAATGTTATGATGTGACATTGAATGTTTATATATATGTGTTAATATGACATTGGTCAACAAGGACATTTGTCCATATGAATATTAGGCATTTTGAATATTTTCCTATAAGACCATTAAAAATACAAAAAGTGGTATATTAATTAAAAATTGGAAAACATTGTTCTTTTATATTAGTTGAAATAATTAGAGTTAATTATCTTATATATAAGAAATGATGGATTCGACTAATAAGAGCATCCCTTATGAAGTTTATTAATTAGATCATGTAAATAATGTAGCGTAACGGGGGTTCTACATCGACTAATCCCATGAATAATTCCAATATGTGAAGTTTGGTAATAACATTATTCAAGAGATGTGAAATTTAATAATAATTACCACCAGATCAATGTTGGATGAACTAAACCATGAATGTTAAAACATTTCAAACCATATGATTATGGAATATTATGCTGTGATTATTGTTTTTGTTTTTAGGGGTAATGTTAATTTATAATGAAATTCCATTTAAGAAAGATTATATTTACTTTTATAGTCATTCTTTTGATGATTTTATAATCCAAAATAAAGGAATAATATATGTAAATTGGAAAAATATTTGATAAAATTGAATAAAATTTGGTAATCAAGATGTTAAAATTATCCATGTGTGGGAAATATGGTAATTTTTTATTAAAATAGTATAATAAAATTAACTTTTTTAATATGGTAAAATTAAGTAAATACACTATATATAAAAATAAAATTAATTACGAATTATTGACTTCATACCAGTAGGTTTTATTTTACAATGATTAACATAAAAAATATAGTGGATCATCAATGGTTGTAGTAAAGCATAATTTTTATAGTGGGGTAATTAATTAATGTGTGAAGATAAAATAAATGAAATATTATTCTATAAAATTCGACTCACCACCCCTAAAAATAAGAAACCCTCATATCATTGTTAGATATAAAAAATCAAAGACACCTATTTATTTTACACTAAAAAAGTATATCCCCTATCTCATAATTCAATGTTTTTGGTTTTTTAGATTGATGATATATTAACAACATAAGAAGCTCCAACGAGTTAAGGGTTTTTGATTCCCACTCATCATTTTTATTTGATTTTTTAATTTGAAATATCCCATAAAATTGAATTTTAAATTATTCTTTGATTCTTATCCATGTTATTATCTCTAAATTAAACTGTAATGTATTCTTCATTACCCAAAATCGTCCCATTATACCCTTTTATAAGTCGCTAAAATTCTAAAGGGTTTATATTCACTATCTTTACAATTCATATTTATATTACCATTATTTTATCCATTTTAATCCACAACATAATATACCATATTTTTTTAATATCATTTTATGTTTTGTACTTAATATATCTGACACATTTTAGAATTCATTTTAAAAATATTTTTCCCAATTCAATAGTTTTTACTATTCCTAATCTAACTCATGTTAATATAAATCATTTAAAATTGTTAAGTAAAGATTTTTTGCTTTTACAGAAAACTAAGTCCCTATCGAGATACAAGAAATTGGATACTATTTTCAAATATGGGTATTTGGTGGTAATAATCTAGAATTGTGTGGGTCAGATATATCCAGGTTATCATCCTAGGGTTTAGTGAATTTTCCATTACATAGTGTGATACTCTCATTGTATTTTGTGTAGATATTTATCATAATCATTATAAAAAAGAATTAATTTATGTGGTGTTTTATAATATATGTGTCTATTTGGAATTTGAACATTTAAAATAAATTCTCATAAACTAACTTTAACCCATTAATCATGATATGTCCCAATTAAATATAAACTCTTATAAATCAATTATTTCATGTACTTGTTGAAAATTGTGAATTCCTATTTATTCCTCACTTGTTTGGATATAATTAACAAAGAAATTACTATTAATACATTATTTAATGAAGTATAGTAATAACCCATATAAGATATTATTCCACATATTAAAGTCATGATTGGTATGTTTAATTGGGTATGTGTGCATGGTATTTTTATGTTTTTAATACCATGACATTATTCAATGTGTAACCTATAGTCATTAGGTATGTGGTGGAATATATTTAAATTTTATGTTATGCGTGTGGACCAAACTTTTATAGTCACATAGTGAACTGGTGGATCCCATTAGAAAACACTAACATGTTAAAACAAAGATTCATGCCCTTATACATATAATACTATAGAACAAGGTCTAGCCTGTTTTTAATGGTTTTCAAATTTTTAAAATTTCCTCTTTCATATTATTATATAGTCCATGTGATTATGTGTTTCTCTTTCATAGTTGGATTATAGTTATGTGTCTTTTTTATGGAAATAATTGAACTCAAATTATTTCATTTTCACCCATTATTATTATTCATTGTAATATTTCTCCAACAGTGCATTTACGAAGTCCACCTTTACCATGTTCCCAATTTACCTATCTAATAAAGTTGAATACTATGGATAAAAAATCAATGTATAACATTTTAGTAAAATTATATGTATTAAAATGTTGTGAAATTAACATATGTATTATATATATTATGTATATAGTCTCAGGAGGACTAATAAACATTGATTCATGTAAATAAATATCCTCTAGTATATTTTCATTTTAATAAACAACAAAAAAAATATGGAAACTATTGTAGGGGAATTACCAAATTTGATCATTTCGTATACTTTTTGTAGTAGGAATTCTTTTCCACATTATTTAATTCAAATTTCATCATAATAAGAAAATAAAATGTATTTAAATAATTTGTTTTAAATAATTTCTTTTGATCAATTTCAATTTTATGGAATATATTGTTATGCTGTTCAAGAATGTAATCATTGATGAGTTTTTTTAAGATATTAATGTATAATAACATGATAATCTATATTTATCATTTGTTTTTTTACATAAACCTTCCTATACTAGGGAAATAATTATATTCATTTTATAACCATGATTTCTAATTAAATCAATTTTCCTAATAATCAAAGTATGTATCTGATTAAAACCAAAATACATAATTCATAGAGGTGGGATTCATTTCATTAGACGTGAAATGTACTCATTTTTGAAATAGATAAGGATGGTGTAGAAGATAGTTATATGGTTATGTTAAGAACATTTATAAATATAAATTTTATTATTTTAATTATTTCAATTCCGATAGTATATATTTGGAGTGGGTGGAGGAAGATATAATATTGAATGAACATGGTTAAAAAAATATTTCTTCCTCGCATGTACTCTTTTTGGAAACTCCTTATGCCTTCAAAGAAGGAATTTCCTATGAGACCATAACATAAATGAAAAGGGAAAAATAGTTGCTGTATTTTTTTTAAGAGTTTGGTATTGATCATATTCTTTATGTGTGAGGACAAGTGGGGTGTCCATGGTGACATTTATAAATTAGAAATGTGGAAGTTCTATAAATATTCATTGTGATATTTATTATGTATGTATCGAATTCTTAAAAAAGTTCAAAAGAACAATAAAATAAATAAATATAGATATGTATACATTGATAAGTCCATCCAACTGAAATTTAGTGACATGTAATCATTATATTTTTATCAATTATCTCATTGATTTATCCCTTTTTACCACTTTTTACCATTACATTGGTTGGTCAATTATTAATTCATTCATAAATATTATTGAAAAATATTACAAAAATATAATATTATAAATTGAAAAGGTTTTTTCTAAATATAAAATCAATTTTTAAGGATCAAAATTTTGGTAATTAATACTGAATTTTCATTAAATTCTCTGTAACAAAACAAAACCGTATTTAGAAATAGTCACTTTTTAAGCATAAAAATTAATTTACATGAAACTAACATATAGAATTTATTCCCAAGATATTAAAATTCTTTTGATTAACACATGATAATTTTTTTACTTTAAAAATAAACTAAAACTGAATAGATCATTTTGATACTTAAATAATGGAAATCGACCAAATTATTTGTATTATAATAAAATAAAACACATTCTCCAAAACGAAAAGAAATAATTTCTAATTTCTAAATATTAATTTCTATATAATTATTTTACTCCTTAAATGGATTTTTGGTAGTGTAAATATTTTTATAAATATTTATATCATATTATAAAATAATAATTTTATAAAAAACTTATATATATATATATAATAACATTTTTCAAAAATGATATAAAAATATTCCATTTCAAAAAAATTATAAAAAAGTAACGGTAAGAAAATTTTGACATGATGAAACCAAATATGATGTTTATTTTTTCATATTGAAATTTTAAAATAACGAAATTCATATTTTTATAAAATCATGAAATTCATTTTTTATAGGAATGTGAATTTTTAAATCTAACATGTTCTTAATCATATATAATTTCAACAAAAATTTAAATTTATGTCAATATATTTTTGAATTTTCTAAAAATATAATGTGAATCATCCCTTATTAGTGGCCAAAAATACCCAACTCAATATGAATAGTTTATTAAAAATATTTTTTACATTAAATTCAATTATAACATTAAACTAATTATTTATCCTCAAACCATAAAATTATAAAAAATTCATTTGAATTAAAACACATAAACTAAATATATTATAATAATATTAATAAAAAACAATGACATAAAAAAATATATTAAATTGTTTTATTATCTTATTATTCTTAGTTTATACATATTGTAAATTTCATAATTATAGTTTCAATTGAATATTCATTATAAATTTATATATTTATTTCACATTAATAATGAAGATTTTTATTTGAGTTGAGTGTTTCATAAAATAATACATAAAATATATTTACATAAGAAGTAATAAATATATATAACTTGGGGTGTAACATTATCACCCCTTAAATAAATTTCCTCCTTGGTGCTTTGATTTTCACTCCTTAAAATAAATATATATTGGTATCTATTTTATAGGTTTATATCATGGTATGTTTTCTACTAATATATCAAACTCACTATAGTCGGTAAGAGGTAAGAATATCATATTTTACCCTATGATATTTTATTAGGACCCATATGTTGAAAATTCGTCACATATGGAGTTCATCATTATCTCTTTTTTGTAGATGAGCATTGTATGATTCCAAATATTAATTCTGAAATCTGTATCAAATAATAAATATGTAATATACATGGATAAATATGATTCATTATAACAATAACATAAAATTTATCTAATGACGAATAATAAATTTAGTTAGAATCAGATTCTCATATATATATTTTAGAGAGGATTTATAGACAAAGTATTCAATCAAATTACGACAATGAAATTTAATTGATAAATTTTTATCAATTTATTGGTGTCGAAATATATTAATCATTGAATATATAATTGATATAAAGAATATGATACAACTATTACTAAATAAGTAATTTTATATCCTTGAGTAGATAATGAGGGTACGTTACAATACATTATTTAAAAGAACCATTTCACATGTAGTTATTTTATAAGCCCTCCCTCTAACCCCTGCCAATGATTATTGCTGGTGATAATTGTTTTTTTATTGAACCATAGTTTAGAGCATTAATTTTATATATTATTAAATTCCCTTTGTTTTAAACAATTAAAATTTTGTGTGACCATAGGAAATATGTTGTTTCCTCAATTGTATTAACTAAACTCTTAATTTTTTTAATAAATCTTCTACCCAAAAAACTCTTAAGAAAATGATTCATTTTATATTTTAATTTAAACATTTAGCCAGGTTATTCATCCCACATTCATTTCATGTATGAATTTTAATTATTACATCCCATCCCAGACCACCTGGTTGAAGTCAGATGTTACGCGATGTCTTGAATTTGTTTCTATATGTAAGAGTCTACTGGATAGTAATGAGGGTCTACCTATGAAAGTGGGTAGACTATAAACCCCAAATTATATCTTTGATCATGTGTAATATATATAAAAAATGAATAAAAATAAGTCTGTTGAGTAATTATGATGAATAATAATGATGTATCATATTAAATACAAGTAATAGATCCCATTGTAGAATGTTAGATAAAAATATAAGGGAAGGAAATATAAATAAAGAACTACTAGTTTTCTTGTTTCCTTCCCAGTATTCTACCAACTCCATGCTCCACTTACTACTACATACATAATACGGTACATTCACTTTTCGAGATATCTCCTAAAATATACAATCACACTAAAATTAGAGAGTATGGTGTGAGTGTAAAACTGAGTAGAACACCACCAATTATTCCTTAACCTACTGTATTAAAGAATGAAAATTATATTTTACAAAGTGAAAAAATTAAAAAATTGTATAATGATATAATTAAAACCCAAGAATCCATTTTATATCCAATTATCAAAAAACCCTTGGATGTACCTACATTATATATATTCCATAATATAATGAAAAATGATTGTAACAAGTAAACCAGGCCTTCTAGGGGATCCCCGATGTGACGTGATGATGATAATTGATGAAATCTGTCCATCATGATTACTATGTCACAAGGAATCATCATGTCAAGTGTAGGTCACATCAAATATGATTCATGGAAGTGAATGGGACTTGTAAAATCAAGGCTACCTTGGAAAAAAGCTCTATATGACAACATGGAATCCACATACCACGACCCTATATTCAGGTCACTCATTATAGTCATTTGAAACAAAATCAATCGCCCTCTGTGGGATTAAAATGTCACAATGGTCCACATATTTGTAGTACAAATTAAAACCTCCAAGGATGACGTAGCATACCTAATGGGTGATCACCTGAGTAGGCATATCACAACGTAATGAGTCTATTGAAGTATACATAACACTATGCGAATATAATTAGAATGGAAAAATGATACCCTGTTATCACAAATGGTAATCACATATCATAGGGGTATCATGGGATACAAACACCCTCATTAGATAAAAATAATTATGGAGTTAAAATATAAACTTATAGATATACATAATTTAAAGAAGTATAAATGATATCCTAAAAAGGTAAGCAATGTCATACCAAAAATTATTGATGACCATGCCAATGACTGATGAAGGTATCGATATAGAAACCACATTCACACAAAAATAATATCATACTCATTAGTAAATATCTCATATAACATGTCCATATCATAAATTTCATGGGTTTTAGATTATGGTTAAGAAAAAAATAGAAAAAATGAGGTTGATCCAAACTCACTTGTGGTCAATTATTTTCATAATAGTTCCATAATGATGGTTCTTATAATGGATGACGAAGGGTTAATGAGAAATTAGTTGTATCCATGGATAAAGTTAGTAACAACCGCATGGAGGTTGTGATGGAATATGGGATAAGAAATAAGGATGATGACTTTAGCATGGACTCCTTGTCAGCGAAAAACTGATATCACATAACAGGTGGATGCAACGTAGGGGAGTTCTAGAGTTTAATAACCATGGTGTATAGGAAGGGGATATGGTGTGGTTCTTTATTTTAGTCCTTTAGTAATATGATATTTCATTAGAATTATGAGGAGTAAGAATAGGTATTTATTGGGTTATCTGGTGGTTCAACCATATAAAAAATACCTTTATAATTCTTCATTAAAATGCCCTTATAAACAAATAGCTTCCCTAATTTAATTATGAAATATTTTATGGATTTATATAATTCTAGATGACCAATGGTTAAAATCGAAAGAATAAAAATATGTTTAAATGCCACTAAGAATAACCCTACAAAACACAATAAACTCATACAACCACTCTGTAGTGAATATAATGAATAAAAAACTACACCAAATACAACTCCTTTGTGTTTCCCCCTTTTCATCTTGAGAAGTCCTTGATATAGTATAGCCAAATAGGATACAATATGTTAACATATATTTTGTTAGTACACCATAATAAAATATAATTAATCCTCCAAATAATTAAAAATATATATAGATGTATCCCATTTAGGGAACTAATAGAGGACAGTTGGAAAATAATATAAATAAAGCTTTTATTGAGAACATGAATTTTAGGGGTTTACACTCTACAGTATTAAATATTCTACTGTTGATCCTCATACAAGTGATCTTAATCTATTTTTATAACCACCTAGTTTAGTTCAAATGAAGTATCATGTAATTTATTCCATATGAGAGATAAATATAACAGATAGTGATATTTAGATTGATTTAGGGGAAGTTCAAAATGATAATCTATTATCCCTATGCATAAAGAATTTGACACAAACTAATATACACAGGTCATATAAGTACCTTAAATCCAAATTTCAGATCCTTCTTCCTTATAGATATTTATAATAATATGTTTTTAATAATCGTGAACTCTAGATCTACAAATTACTATCTACATAACGTTTCTATTAAAATTGAAATGCTCTTATATAATAAATAATGGATCTAAACTCTTCTTCAATTTAGTTATCTAGGCCAGGTCAAAATAATATTCATTATTAAAATTCATCCAAACATTTTGGAGTTATACACTTCATTCTATATAGGGCTTCATAAGGATCCATTTTAATGATTTAGTGAAATACATTGTTTTTGTTTAGGAAAATTTCCCTTGAGGAAGCTATAGATCCCAAACAACTTCGAAACCCAGAAAACATGAAATCATCATATACTCTATGGTTTAAATAGTTATCTCATACAAACATTCTATTTTATTATGAGAACAAATAATAAAACATAACTTTGAATCAATATTTTATTAAAGAATTCACAAAAACATTGAGGTTATCCTCATGTCCTGATCAGATACAATTGAATATTGTACTGCATGTAATATCACATAATATTTAATTTATATCATTGTATCTTTATCATGATTGAAATATTCTCTAATTTAATTATATTGTTTTAACATCATATGTTAATCTACAATAACCCAAACAGAAAAATACCTTTTAGATATTTGGGTAAATCCAACTAAGAATTTCTTGGTAAAGGTTTTCAATTTCCATTGATGTATGGGTAGTGGTTATAACATCCAATTATACTTATGTATCTATTCCTTAACATCCTTAAATAGAATCCATCAAGATACATGTAATTCAAAATCTATTTTTCTTTTGTTCCACTATAAATATTCTATCAAATCACTATAAATCATCATAATTTTAAGATGAATTGAGAATAATGATTTATGATCTTAGTCCAATATATCCTTCTTCAAATTGTTTAGGGAAAAAAACATACATGGTTCTAGAAATATATCATTTCATCAAAATATATTTTTAACATAGGATCATTTCTCACCTTATATTTTGGTTATACATCTTCATTTTGTGCCTCATTAATATTTACATTGATAGATGGTTGAATATTCATTTGGGTGGGAAATGATTTGTCCACTTATTTAAATATTTTAGGATCAATCATTTCAAAATAAAAAAATATCAGATCTTTTATCATCCTCATCATAGAGAAAATAGCATGATCCTTTTGACTCAAAGCATATAAATCCTTTTTTGAATTCACATGGTAATTTATTCTATAATAATAATCTATAATCAACTTTATGAATCATCTCTACATTATAATAAACTCATTATAAGTGAGTATAATATTTAAATATTTACAATCACTATACATATCCCAACATTCTATATAAATACAATACAATTATATCTTTAACACAAAAGTTATATTAGTTAACTCCAAATCAGGGGTTTTGATATTTTTCTAAGGATCCTTTAGTTTTTATGGTGAATACAATATCAATCTATAAAAGTAAATGGGGACACATATCAGACCCTTCATTCAATAGTAATTATAGATAAAAACTACTCCCCACTATATGTTAGTGTGTGTATAGGTACACTGAATTACCCTCTCTTCTACTCAGTGAAATTCTCTTCACTATCATATCATCCCAATATCATAGACCCCTTTCGAGTCTACATTCTGTATGGAATATATATCCAAAAGAAATTATTTAAAAAATGGTTGCAATATCTAGCTAACCTAAGCAATCTATATTTTATTCATGGTTAGTCTTATATATTTTCAATGCAATCCAAATTTGAAGGATCTATTGATATATCATTACATGAGATTATTTGACCCATGAATGAAACTTTTTGAAGTAAAAAATCACACATGACAAAATTTTCATATAACTTCTCCTTCAAATGGGTATTTAGCATAACACATAAATAAATTTCATGGCCTTCATTCGACCTTAAATATAGGAAAATATTATTTATAATGAATTCACCAAATATGTTAAGGTATTGTATAATGACTATATTAATAAAATAGATGAAGATAGAGTGGGTATTAGTTTTTTGAAATGGAATTGACTAAATTTAAATTGAACATAACTCATATATATTGTTATCAAGGGTATTATATCCATCTTCACCCTCAATTGATGATACCTATAATGAAGTTCAATCATTGAAATTAAATGATATACTCATAATTGATTAAGAAATCATTGATATAGGGTAGCAGATAATTTTGATTGATAGTGACCTCATTAATACCTCTATAATCAATGGAAATATTCATTGATATATATTTGATCTAAACAAAAAAATAGGTACACCACATGGGGATACATTAAGGAATATTAATTCCTTATTATTATACTCTAATAGTTTTATATTCCTTTCTCGCAATTCAACTGGGTCCATTCTCTAATAAGCCTTTAATATAGTTTTATCTCCTTTTATTAGTTCTAATGAATACATAACATCTATATTTAAAAAAGTCCCACAAATCTCTTATTGAAAATCATCATCAAATTCTCACACAATAGGCATATACACAATTTTGAGTTTCTCCCCAACCATATGAGAGAGATTCCCTTCATTGCATAAAATTAAGACTTAGAATATAGATGTAATAACACATAGAGGTTCATATTTAGCCTCGTAGAAATTAAATACCATAATATCCTTAAGGATATGAAATTTAACGTCCCATACATGGATATTCATGTGGTATATATTTAAATAATTCCAATAAATTTCATGAATCATATAAAATACAATAAAATGTAGAATCATAAAAGTTAGAGGAAGAACATTCCAAAAAATTAAAATTTAATAAGAACTATAAACATAATATGAAACCATCATACCATTTATATTTATCATTTTCAACATAACATCTAAACATTGATATGGTAATTCAATACCCATAAAAAATTTAATAGATATAAAACACTGGTCAAATAAAAAATCAAATATGAGATGGAATTCTCTATAGTGGATGAGAAGTGTACATTTATCCTTATAACTATTGTAAACCACATTAGTAGTCTTGAAGGTAATATTTTTTTTCCATTTTCTTTATAGATTAAACAATTTTTATTTCGATCATCATCAAAAACCATATGATTTATTCACTAATTGGTGTAATGTCCACACACCTTTCATTTGATGCATTTGAGGTTGCATAGTGAATAATTCAGAATCATTTTTTTCTCTGTCTAATATACATGCATATTCATCATACTTAGACATTCACGATATTTATGTCCAAAACTTTAATAATTACAGAACATCCCAATTCTTTCAAGAAATTATCATAGTGTTTGTTTCCACATTTCATGTCAAAATATGGATTGTATTACCTTCCACAATAATATTTATACAATTTTACATGATTATATATCATTCTATTCATAATAAGTCCTTAATAATGGTGTATTTCCTTATATTAGATTTCTACAATGACTTCACATAAAACTATTTCATTCATTATATAGTATTCTCTTATTGATAACTAATTTTATTAAATAGTATTCACACCACCAAAGAATCGTTCAATTTTTATTTTAGTTGTTATGTTTAAACCATAAGCATGATGTTCATGTCACGTAAAATATTCCTCGTAGAGGCCAATGAATTCATCATCCATATGCATCCATATGAGGAATTTGTCCTCTAAAATTTTAAATTTAATAATAGATATATTATTACTAATATATAACCTCTTAACTTCATATCATTACATGGATTCAATTTCTTCGTAATTCCTTACATTCTAAATAAGACTCCACCATTGATCTTATCAACCCTCAGTATAATAAATGGGTAGAACAACTATTTATTATTACAATGACTTTAGAAGAGTAAAACTTTTCTCAATGGTTCTAATCAATATCTCAAACACTATTATAATATAAGGCCCACTACAATAAGGTCAATGTTTTTATATTAGGGACTAATAATACATTACTCCTTCCAATAATTTATAATCTCAACACGTGTAATATACTAAAATTGTTTCAAGAGAATTATATTAGGATTTTTCAATCCATCTCTAATAGATTTTGGTTTTTCGGGTGGAAAACGTTTCATCTTACAACACTTTAATTATTATCACAGTGTATTATAATTAGTTCCATTAACTAATACCATAAATTTGACATTACCAATAATGATATAATAGTAAAGGTGAGATATAACATGATCATGAAATTTCATTCATATTATATGAAAAACACGAATCATTATTCTAAATCTATGGAACATTTTCTATAACCTATGTAATCCATGGCCATTACCAAAAACAATATGGCTGTAATCATGTATATAGACATATCCTAAATGTTTTCATTTATTTTCTAAAACCATATTCTTTAATGATTCAGTGATATCTTTTTTATACCAATTATATAATCACATGGTTTAATAAAATTATTATTAAATCATTTTTGATAAATTTTCAATATATAACATTAGGATCCACATCAAGGCCAAAATGGATTATGGTATTTAGAGAATTTAAACATGAATATATAATTTAGGTTCATTATTAGACATATATAATCATTTAATTATTAAATCTTACCCTTCCCGACTACCCTAAATTAAAATATTCATCACAACTATGGGATATGAAACATGAGAAAGGTCGAGTTCATATTCATATTAAATTAATAAATGATAGAAATTAGTTGATGATCATATAAAAGAATAATATAATAATAATTCTCTAGGACAATGAACATAAAATTAAATTTATAACCTCATCTGTAAAAGATTATAAAATTGATTCTTTTCTGAAAACATTATCATTTCAAATAATATTGATCATAATATAAATGAATTATCATAAATAAATCACGAACAATATGTTAATATCACAATCATAAATACATAACATAATAGTATGTACCCTCAAAGGTATATAATCAATTTCACATATCATGTTGAACTAATGAGGCTACCAAATCATAGTGGGAAAAATATCAATACATGTTTCCAATATCATAACAGATCATGCATCATCGAATGATTATAAAAGTGGATATTTCATCACCACCAGTTTCTTGTAGTGTTTCAGGAACATCATCATGTTTCTAATAATTATTGCATGAGATATAAAACATTACAAATTATAATAGGGGAATATATATTTCCATAACTGTCCATTAGATAATGAAAATGAAACAAATTTGTTCCAAAAGATCATATAATATTTATCATATCATCATAACAGAACCCATGGAATGTAAAAAGGTTGTATAACCATTTTATTATACAATAACCCATAAAAAATAAATGGAATTCATAAATACATCACCATAATACGTATTTAAAATCTATAAAAATATTAATTTCTGTAACATTGGATAATATCCATAGTCAATCACAATTAAAATCATAATATGTTGTTGTAGATTAAAATTCCCATAAAATAATGCTGAAAATTTTCATGAGGTAATTAAAATTTTTATTTATAAAATAATTATCTAAAATATAAATATTTAAAAAATATTATCATAATTTTTTTAATTAAAAGAACCATGGAATATTTTAAATAATTCCTGACACCAATGAGTGGTCATGATGATAATAAGTTTCACTTATTATGTTTATTCTAAAGAAAAAAACATGTCATTTTTTTATAAAAATAATAATAACAAAATTATAAAGAAAATAATAAGAATACATTGAAATGTTTACATAAAAATTAAAAAACAGGAATGAATTAATTTAAACATATATATGAACATAGATTCACATTATTGAAAAAAATTTAAAGAAAAAATGAAAATGGAACAAAAATACACCTTGAAAGATATTACAATTTAATAATTTTTTTATAAAATTTATTCTGGTCTCCTTAGAAAATAAATTTGGGTAAAATAAAATAAAAACATTATTATCTAGATTGGCCTGATTAGATGAACCATGAAATTGAAATATTAGATAATTATTCTATAATTTTCTTAATGGATATTGAATCATTAAAAATATAAAAAAATGGTTTTGAGATATAAATCCCTTACCTAATGTATTATATTTATTAATATGATTCATAACCTCCTCTTTAATAAATATATATTAGTTTCGAATATGTTCCATAACATTAATCATATTCACCATATAACTTATCATTCCTTCCTGAAACATTAATTTTTTATTTTTATTATTTAGAGGCGTTTAAAAGGATTCTTGAAGTGGTTTTTTGATTCTTGGAGGTACAATGTCGCTATTATAAGATATTCACATCAAAAATTATTTACATAAAGTTAAATTTTGTTTGGAGGATTGTGTATCTAGTTGGATTCATAGAATATGTGTGGTTATGATAGAATATATAATAAAAATTCAGAATGTGAAGATAATTACAGAAGTGTAGTTACATCCCTGTGAGGTGATGGAAACCATACCAGAAGTCAGTTTTTTGGAAAATACCAATGAATTTCAATATTTAAATGAGTTATATGATTTTAAAGTGTTGAGTTCTATGTTTATGATATGTATTTTCCACAAACCATCCTAATTTTATATTAACATCTCTCTATATTGTTTTTGGAAAATCTAACGTAGTAGTGGGAGGATCGTCTTCCCCTTCCTCCCACCATGAATTGTTGGTTCTGGTGGATACCTATTAGTAACTGGTATTCCGAACATCTCATATTTGTGATTTTTTTATTTCGTAAAACTCCTAGATATCTGATATGATGGTTCAATTTTAGTTAATGTTTTAAGCTGATATGGGTTAATGATTACCATTGATACATAGTAGGTTGATCCATTGGTTTTTTAGGAGGCTGTTCTTTTTGGTAATTTCATATTCACTTTTTTTCATAGTGAGTTTTAAATAATTCATTAATGCTTGTAATCTCTTGTTTCTCAAATTTTCATATCATTCTATATGGGTTTCTTATTTTTCTATGTGGGATGCATTTCACAATCTTAGTAAAGATACATAAATAATTTATTTTAATTTAAAGGGGAATATGGAATGATTCACATTCTATTATAGCTTTGATATTGTTATGATATTATGTTTATAAAAGATAAATTTCTTGGAAAATTGTGGGTGTTTGTATATTTTTTCCACATTTTTGTTATGTTTTGTTGAGAACATATTAGGAAAATTATTATTTTATCTCCCTTAAATGAGAAATTACTTAATCACATATTACTTATTAATGAAATGGTTCCACTACAATTTATGGATTCTATGATAATTGCACTCTTTTTTTAGTGAAATGTGATAAAATAACCCTTTTAAACATGTATAATGTATTGTGTTTTAATGTGATGTGTTTTTTGAAATATGGGATTTATGGGTGATATTTAGACATTATTTAAGAGAGTAAATGTGGGGGGTTTTGGATTTTGTTTTTTCTTTGTGAGGAGGTGGTTTTGATGTCTATGATTTTAGGATGTTAAGTTGGTGGTTTAAATTTCCATTCTTATAGGGTGATGAGGTTGTGGTTTTTTTGTCTTTATTTTACGGTGACATTGTGGTTGTCTCTTTTCCTATGCAATTGTGGTGGTGTTAGGGTTATGTGTTAGGCCATGTTTTGGGGTTATGAGGTTTTGATTTTATTTGGATGATAAGATTCATTTGAGAATGGTTGTATTGTTCTGGACTCCATGGATGGGATGGAATAATTATTTAATAATAATTGATATGTATGTGGTTTGGTTTAGATAAATGGATTGATGAATGAATGAATTTTGTGTTGTTGGGTTAAATGAGGTTGTCGGTATGTAATGTAATGAAAGGTCTAGCTAACAGATACTGTTGGGGGTGTGGGATGGTGATTGTGGTTTTTGGGTGTTATGAATATAAATTTGGTAGGGAATATAATGCACTGACATTAAAACATTACATAATCTTGAATTAAATGAATAATTCACATTGAGGATTTTTTCAGGTTTAGATTTTTTTATAATTAGGCCATAACTATTACATTACATCTCAAAAATTTATGAGTATACACTTCTACTCGGTTTTTGTTTTTTTATAAAATATAAACTCTTCAAAATGAGTCATGTCTAGTTCCATGTTTTAGCCAACATGAATTTTCATTGATCCCATCCTTGTCCCTATTCATCTTTATGTCTTGTGAAAAACATTACAAAACCAATTATGAGAATAAAAAAAGATCAGTAAGAGGTATAAAACAAAAAAAGAGAGAATATTAGTTTATAAATACATAAATATCATAAGCTCTTTAACACTCCTTGTGATATCATAAGATTTATTAATATCACATAGTAATCCAAAATCATAAATGTAACTTGTGGCATCTATAACATAACTACATTGCAGATTTCACAGCTACATAGTGAGTTACATTTGTAATACCCATCAAAGTATATTCCTTAAACCACTTAGCAGTAACATTCATGTACACCTCCGTCAAATTAACCAATGCATTGGAAAGATATCTCAGGCTCACCCACCCAATGTTTACCATGGAACCACCTTTATAGATAACAATGGCCAAGAACCATAACATATTAATAAAACAAAAAACAAAAATAATGGAAAAATAACATTTCCACATTTCAATGACAATATATAATTTCAATATATTGACATAAAAAAATCCATTATCAAAAACATTTTCAATACCAAAATACGTAAAAGAGTATAGGGTATTTATTTTTCTTTTAAAATCATTTCAGATTGTTAAGGAAGACAAAGATCAGATAACACTCACAGTGGTGGAAAAGATCATTATCACTACTTATATTGAAAAGTAACATTATTTTTTTTCATTTAGTAAAACACCTTGTAGAAAAATATTCCCTTTGAATTAAATGAAAATTAAATTTTTTTTATACACAATATAAAATAATGTCACGTATAAAACAAAATATTCCTTAATGAAAGGAGATTGAGATAAAGTCCCTTACCTAGTGTCCAACTTGACTCATTTGTTCTCTAATACCCCTAATAATTAACTAAAGTTCATTTCCACTTTATTAATAACTTTTTCCAAGTTTCATATTCCTTTTATACCACTTATTTCCATGTCATAAACATTATGTAAAAATTTAAGTTAATAACAGTCATTTAGTCGATATTTTGTAATTGAGTGAAAAATGATATTCTTATATTTAAAAGTTGTCCACGTGGTCAAAATTCCATTATATCTTGAAAGATATTCATGATTTCAATATCATATATATCCTATATATATATTTATTCTTAACAATACATAATATTGGGAGGTAAAAATGAAATGCACCATTCATGGAGACGATAAGTTGTACGTACGCATGAACGCTAATTTCATTTCTATTTCATAAATAATGGAATTAAATATTAATTATACATTGGTATATTATAATTTCAATATAATTTTTACATATATAATTCAGTAACATCATCAATTATACGTTCCACATATGGCTTGAAAGAGTCATATCACTTTGAGAGAAAGGTAGTCCACACTTACCCAAATAAAATTATCGCATTTACCCATTATAGAAACCATACAGGATTTATATAAATGAAAAATAACAAATTATAGAGACAATATAAATTGAATATATATAACATATAAATAAAACTACATCTTAATGGCCACCATGAGAGGCGGTTGGAGGTATTTGAACATCATCTTTTCGTAAGGCAGTACATCAACGTCCACAAAAAAGTGTGTTCTTTAACCATTAGATGCAGGTGTGTGTATGTGTTGTTCAAATACATATCTTAAAAACAACCTAGTATATTTAGGATAATATTTTTGTCATAAAATAAAGGCATGAAAAATATTTGGGTGGGTGGAGAAGTAAAAGAAATGAAATGACCGTAAGAGAAGGTGTTACCTTTAAATCGGGTAACTCTCTTTTGTTTGAACCAAAAAGATTTCTTGAAGATTCTTATTACATAGGAAACGTTTCATGGTTGATTATAGGGATCTTGAGGGACTATCTGGAAAGATTTTGTATGAGCCAAGGGGATTTGGAGGTGTGATTAATGGGATAGAGGTGGTGTCTTTTTATAAGGTGGAGGAGGGGCTCTTTTGGAATGTTTGAAAATATTATTTTATTATATAATGATTTTCGGTTTCAAAAGATCTAAAACAAATTAAAGTAGAATATAAGATAACTCTTTATCAAAATAAAGTCATCAAATAATAATTGAATTTGTTTTGGATAATTTTTTTATTTTTATAATCTTATTTATTTTAATCATTTATTTTTAAGGTAATCACTGGATCATCATTGTGTCATAAATATTTTTTTTATTTGATGTCTACAAGTTATAAATAAAATTCCATGATATAGGAAATATTTTTATCATGAAAATTAATATTTATTGTAAAATAGATAACTTATATAACCCCATTTTAAAATTGATATACTAAAATAAATATGTTTTTGTTATTTTTTCCATTACTTTAAATTAATTAATATATTGTGTCATTATCACTCTTAAGTGGCTCCATGGGGTCCCAAAATCGACCCAAGGGTTACCATGGTTGAAAATGAATATACCAATAGTATTTTGAAAAAAATTAGGTTAATATAATTTTGTTATAATATTTTTTTAACCGTTATTTTCCAGATAAACCTTTTTTACCATGGTAAATAAAATATTTAGAAATGTAATTATTCATAATGACTAAAAATGAAAGTTACCTATTAACACAATTTGGATCTCCTGATTCCAAATATGGAATCCATTTTTTCTAATTATAAACACAAAAATTATAGAATGTAATTTAAAATTAATTCTCATTGTCAAAATAAATAGCATATTCTTGTGAAATAATTACTATCAAAATATTTCCACATGTTTATGTCCAATTTCAAAGTGAAATTAAATCCAATAACAAATATTGGATTAAATTGTACAAATATAATCCAATTAAACTTTAAATCCATATAAAAAAAATATTCTAACTATATAAATAAATTAGATTAAATGACAGTTTTGAATTAGAATTCATTATTTATCAATATTTCATTAAAAAATAAACATTATCAGAAAAATACCAGAATTTCATCCAAAGTAAATTTTAATGAACTAATTACAAATAAGAATATTATTTTGTAAAATATAACATATAAAAGTGACAAAAATAGATTTAAAAATAATTCTCCATTAAAAGGTAGTAAATCGACCTTTTAAAGAATATTAGAGTATTAATGTTTAAAATCGGATTCTTTCTAATTTTAAGCCTCTAAATTTTATTGGATAAATGTAAAAAAAATTAACAAACATGTATTAAATTCTTTTAGTTCTATTTATTCCTACTATTACAATGTCTATGCATTACCTACCATTAATAATAATATTATATTATTATTTTTCAGTATGTCCCAATGTTGTATGAAACATAAGATTTCTAATAAACCCGTTATTGTGTATCAGGTACGCCATCGAACATAGAATACCATTTAATGTAAAATTAATATTTAATTCACAATTATTAATAAATATGAAAATGCATTATTATTTATTTACATGGGATGTTACATCATTCCCCCCTTTTGGGAGTTACATTCTCACAAATTTTAATCATTTATCAAATAAATGTGGGTATTTGTACCTCAAAACATTTTCATATTTCCACATTTCCACTTCAACCATAAGGTTTTTCCACTAAAACATTACCTGTAGAATTACCTTATTCTGCAACACTTACTCTCTTATGTCTAGAATTAGGATTGGTTGTTCCACTTAAGATAGATTCACTTCTAAATGAATTACCTCTGGACTCAAAACATGAGATTGATCTCTCATATACATTATCAACATTAAAAAATGAAAAACAATGTGTACCGAGGATTAACTTGGAGGCAACTTCACTATGTAAGAAAATGATCTAACAATCTCTAGGAATTCATAAGGTCCAATGAATCTCAAACTAAATTTTCCCTTCTTACCAAAATCCATCACACTTTTCCATCGAGAGACATTAAGAAAGGCAAGATCACCTACCTCAAATGATAGATCACTCCTCTAGTTACCTAAATAAAATTTCTACCCTCACTGGGTTGTTCTCATGTGCTTAGGAATCATCTAAACTTTTTCTACCATCTATTCTACCAATTTTGGTCCCATCAGATTTGTTTCACCTACTTCATCTGAAAAATAAAGAGTTTGACACCACCTCCCATATAATGCCTCAAATGGAACCTTCTGTATACTTGAATGAAAGTTGTTATTATAAGAAAATTCAACAAAAGAAAGATGTTGGTATCAACTTCCCTGGTAATCTAGTGAACAAGAACGTAGGATATGCTCCAAGGTCTAAATTCTTCATTATGGATACCCATCTGATTGAGGTTTAAATGATATATTATTATTTAATTTAGTAACCAATAACGTCTGAAGGCCATTCCAAATGTTATAAGTAAACCTAGGATCATGATCAGATACAATAGAGAGGGGAACTACAAGCCCCCTAACTATCTCTTTTGCACACAACCGAGAAAGTTAATCTAGAGACAAAGTATCTCAAATAGTATGGAAAGGATAAGATTTATTCAAGAGATCAACAATAACCCAGATTTCATTGTTACTTCGAGATGTCTTTGGTAATCCCACAATGAAGTCTATGGATATATTTTCCCATTTCCACAATAGAACCAGTAATGTCTGAAGCATCCCTTTCGTTAAGAGCTTCTCAACTTTAACCTATTGACAAGTAAAACACTTCATAATAAATTCATCAATATATCCTTTCATTCCATCCCACAGGTAATACTCTTGAAGATCACTATACATCTTAGTACTAGTAGGATGAACTGAAAATGGAGAATAATGAGCTTCACATAATAATTGTTTCTTAAAATATGAATCACAAGGAAGACATAATCTCTTACCAAGACTCAAAACATAATCATTATCTATGTTAAAATCATGCAATATACCCTTCTAAACCAATTCTAACTTTTTCTAAAACACACTGTCTTCCTTATGCCGTTGCTCAATTCTGTCAGATAGAGATGATTTCCCTGACAACTGAATCAAAACAGAGTAATTTACTACACCAACAACTTCTATGTCAAAGTTCATCAATTCATTAATCAAATTATCTTGTTACAAATGTAACATGGTTATAGTATCATTACTTTTCCGACTCAAAGAATCGGCCACATTATTTTCCATTCATGGTTGGTAACGAATCGTGCAATCATAATCCTTGATTAATTCTAGACATCTTCTCTATCTAATGTTTAATTATTTCTGATGGAAAATATAACTTAAGGTTTTGTGGAAAGTATATATTTCACATTTTACTCCATTCAAATTATGCTTCCAAATTTTTAAAGCAAAAACAACGGAAGTTAATTCCAAATCATTTATAGAGTATTTTAACTCATGAGGTTTCAACTGACCTGAAGCATAAGAAATTTCCTAATCATTTTTCATTAAGACACAACCATGTACTTTAAATGAAGCATCTTTTTTGGTAACACACTCACCATTTGTGGGAGGTAGTTCCAAAACTGGAGCATTCACCAATCATCTTTTCCATTCCTGAAAATAATAATCACATTATTTTATCTATATGAACTTAAAAAATTTTCATGTTAACAAAGTCATTGGGCTAGAAAACCATGAAAAAGTTTCTACCCAACTCTATTAATAACCTTCCAAAAAAGAAAACTAATGATCTCAGTTGTATTTGTGGGACATGGAAATTTTTCAACAACTTTTGTTTTAGCAGGATCAAGATTTATTCCTTTTTTTAAATCAATGTGAACAAGGAATAAAATTTTATGTAAAAAAAGTCACACTTTTTTTACTTACCATACAATTTCTTTTCTTTTATGGTTTGAAATACAACCATTAAATGAATTTCATGCACAGAAACCAAAATATCATCAATAAAAATGACCAAAAAGTTATCCAAGAACTCACGAAAAATTGTATTCATAAGATCCATGAATACAGTAGGTTCATTGTATAACCCAAAGGAATAACAACAAAATCATAATGGCCATATCTAGTATGAAACGCGTCCTTCAGAATGTCTACTTCCTTTACTTTCAACTGATGGTACCCCGACCTCGAATCAATCTTTGAAAAATATTGAGCTCCTAGAGCTGATCAAACAAATCATTGATATGAGTAAAAGGAAACTTGTTTATAATAGTGATGTTATTCAATGCTATTTAATCAATGTAATGTCTCACTGAACCATCATTTTTATAACAAACAAGATACGAGTACCCCATAGTGATGTGCTAGGATGAATGAATCTTTTATTTAATAACTTTTAAAATTTCATCTTTATCTTTAAATGTTCAATTTGAGCCAATTGATAAGGGATTTTTGAAATTTTCGTAGCATTAGGAACATTTTCATCAGTATATTGAACACCCTAATCAGGTATTATACCTGTAAAATCATCAGAAAAACTTCAAGATACTCATTTACAACTGCCACATCATTAATATGAATTGTTCCTTTATATTCAACAATATGTTCATGGTAACATTAATTTCTATATTTTACTAGTTTCTCAGATTCCTAAAATGTTATCAAATGTAAGGGTTCACTCTTGTACACAAACTAAAGTTATTTCTGAAAATAATCACCTTTAGCTCTACAATCAATCATGTCATGGTAAATGAAAGTCAATCCATAACCAAAATAAAATCAAACTCTACTAGTGGAAAAACAATAACATTTTCTGGTAGATTCATCTCATGCACAAGGACATGAACATTAATATAATTTATTTTTGTCTCAACATTTTTTTACAGTGTTTTTTCCATTTCCCTGATCTTTTAGTGCAATTACGAGCCGTATTTCCCATTTTACTGCATTAGTAGCACTTACCAGAATTCAAATTACATTTCACAGCATGATTTTTACCACATTTTTTATAGTCTACTATCTTATGTTTCTTACCATCAGTCTTTTTTTTAAGAGTTATCCCCTTTCGCCTACCACCTCGACCTCTTATTTTTCTATTTTTCAAAGAACAACTAATACCCAAAAAATCCATTTCCACCTTCTGTACAGATCAAAAAAATTTCATTACTTTTGAACTGATGAGAAGCTAAATACCTTCAAAACATTGGCTTTAATCCTGAGTAAAATGGTTCATTTTATTATCAAGATCTCATGTGAAATTTTGAGCATACCTTTCCACTCGAGTGAATTTGTTTCATAAGTATCAACTGTGTATTCTTCCTTCCTCAATTATAAGATTTATTTTCCATCCTATGATGAACAACCTTAGGAAAATAAGTCTCAAGAAACAAGCCTTCAAATTCATCCCAATCAAGAGCAGCAATCTCCTCACTATCCCTGATATATATTACTATCGACCACCACTGATTGAATTTACCTTCAAAACGGTAAAAAACATGACTGACATTTTGATGTAATGAACACCTCATGACATCAATAATATTATCCTCTACTTTAATTCACACTTATGTTGGCATAGGTTCAGATGATCCCATGAAGGATGGGGGATGTTTCCCCATGAAATGCTCCACTAATGACACGTTCCTAAGTGGTTAATCTGGATGATCTCATTCATGGATACCCCCACCATTTATAGCCTGAGTCAATTGTTCCATCACTGTAACAAACAGTCTTGTTCCTATTCCAGCCATCACAGGTTGCTGATTTGGATGGTTTTCTTCCTCTTGATGTTGTCCTAACATAGCTTCCATATTAACTATGTGGAAAACATTTCTAAACATAGAAATATTTTAAGCAAAGAAACATAGTAATTTGAAAATACTATATAATTTCAACAACATACCATAAATTAATATATGGACATTAATTTAACAATATGATAACTCATAAAGTTGTCTAAACTGTCCTCTGATACCAACTATAAGGCATTTGCCTCAAGACATTACATAATCTTGAATTAAATGTATAGTTCACATTGATGATCTTTTTAGGTTTAGAGTTTTAGATAATTATTCCATAACTATTACATTACATCTCAAAAATTAAAACGTATACACTTCTATTTAGTTTCCATTTTACTCCTAAAGTAAAAACTCTTAAAAAAGAGTCATGTCTAGTTCCATGTTTTAGATAGCATGACATTTCCTTGATCACATCCATGACCATATTCATCATTAATTCCTATGAAAAACATTTCAAAACATGGGATGAGCCTTAAAATATCAGTATGGGTTATAAAACAAAGAAAGGTAACATTATATCATCAATATATACATAACATAAGCTCTTTAACATTCCTTATGAAATCATAAGATTTTTGAATAACACATAGAATTCAAAAATCATAAAGGTAAATTTTGGCATCCATAACATAATTACATTGTATCTTTCACAGTTATGTGGGGAGTAACATTTGGAATACACATTACAGGGTATTTCATAAATCCATTAGAAGAAGCATTCACTTTTACCCCTATCATGATACATGATGCATTGGAGAGCTATCTCAGACTCAGCCACCCTAGGATTATCGCGGAACCACCTGTATACGTAATAATTTCAAAGAATCATATAATTTTAATAATACATAAAAAAATATAAAGTAAAGATAACATTTATACATTTCAATAAAAAAATATATCATTTAAATATTTTAACATAAAAAGTCCGTAATCAACACCATTTTCAATACCGAAATACGTAAAAGTTTATATGGTATTTATTTTCCTTTTAAAAACATTCCAGGTTGTTATAGATTCCAGTGATCAAATAATACTCGTGGTGGTAGAAAAGTTCATTGTCACCATGTATGTTAAAATGTAACATTATTTTTTTCGATTAGTAAAATTCCTCATAGAAAAATATTTCCTTTGAATTAAATAAAAACTCAAACGTGTTCATACACAATATAAATTAATATCATGTATAAAACAAAATATGCCACAATGAAACTATATTGAGATGAAGTCCCTTACCTCATGTCTGACTTGACTCGATCATTATTTAATCTCCTGAATAAAAACTATAATTAATTTATACTTGATTAAAAACCTTTTTCATGTTTATTATTCCATCAAAATCACGTATTACCATGTTATAAATCATATTTAATCATTTATGCTAATAACGATCGTTTTACAGATATTTGGTGCTTGAGTCCAAATGAACTTCTTATATTTACAAGTTATCCATGTGGTAAAAAGTACATTATATGTAGAATGATATTCATGATTTAGATATCATATATAACATATATATCCTATATATTTATTTATTCATAATAGTATATTACATTTTTTCGTATGAAATTAAATGCACCGTTCATAGAGATGGTAAGACGTACGTACGCATGAATGCTACTTTCATATAAATTTTGTATTTAATGAAGTAAAAACATAATGATATATAGGTATATTATAATTCCATTGTAATATCATATCTATAATTTCAGTAACACCATCTTTTATAAATTCCACGTATGGTATGAATGAGCCATATCCCTTTGAGGGGGTTGTTGTCAGCACTTCTTCAAATGAAATTATCGCATTTACCAGTTATGGAAACCATAATGGTACGATATAAATGAAAAATAAAGAATTATAGAGAAAATATAAATATAATATATATCTCAAATAAATAATGTGTTGTCTTAATGGCCACTATGAGAGGCGGTTGGAGATATTTGAACAATCATCATTTCGTGAGGCTGTAGTTCGCCATCTACAAAAACAGTATGTTCATTACCACTTAGATGGAGGTGTGTGTAATTTTAGTTCGAATAATTATCAAAAAAAACAACCTAGAATATTGAGTATAACTGTTTTGTTATAAAATAATTGAATAAAAAAAGAGTTTAGGTGGGTTTCGATAAATAAAAGTTGAGAAAAGAACATAAGAGAAGACTTTACCTTTTAATTGAGTAACTCTCATTGGTTTCAACTGAAAATATTTCTTGAAGTGCCTTATGCCTAAGTTGAGGCTTCATGGTGGAAAATATGGATCTAGAGATCTTATATGGAATGATTTTTTATGACACATGGGGCTTGACAGGTGTGAGTAATGGGTTATGTGTGATGGCTTTTTATAAGGTGGAAGAGGGAATCTTTAGGAATGTTTGAAAATATTATTTTATTATATAATAATTGTTTGTTTATAAATGTACAAAAATTATTAAAGTCGAATATAAGAAAAATATTTTTTGAAATAAAATTATCCAATAAATATTGGATAGGTTTTGTATATTTTTTTTTTTATAATCTTATTCATTAAAATAATTTATTAGAAAGGTAATCACTACATCGTCATTGTTTAATAAATAATTTTATTTATTTGATGTATAAAAATAATAAATAAAATACCATGATATAGGAAATATTATTATCTTAAAATAATTTTTTATTTTTAAAGAGATATCTTATATAACCCCATGTAAAAATTTATTTACTAAAAGATAAATGTTTTTGTCATATTTGTCATTACTTTAAATTAATTAATATAAACTGTCTGTATCACTATTAAGTAGCTCCATGGGGCCCAAAAATCAATACAAGGGATACCCTGTTAGGATATGTATCAACCAATAATATTTTGTTCACATATTAGGGTAACTAAATATTGTTATAATATTATCATTTACCCTTATTTTCCAGATTTAACCCTTTTACCATGGTAAATACAATATTTTCAAAATTAAATATTTGTAATGTCAAAATATTAAATTTACCTATTTAAACAATTTGGAGCACCGGATTCCAAATATGGAATCCATTTTTGAAAATTAAAAATACAAAATTGGATGAAATTTATAAAAAATTAATTCCGTTTGTCAAAACAAAAAATCATGTTTTTAGGAAATAATAATTATCATAATTTTGATAATTGTTTATATAAAATTTCCAAGTGAAATTATATCTAATGACAAAAATTGGATTAAATGGTAAAAATATAATCCAATTACACTTTAAAATAAATTAAAATATTATTCTATATATATAAATAAATTAGATTAAAAGGAAGTTTTGAATTAAAATACAACACTATTCACTATTTCATTAAAAATGATTATTATCGAAAATATAAAAAAACTTCATCCAAAGTAATTTTTTATATCCGGATTAAAAACAGAATATTATGTAGTAATAAATAACATATTAACGTGACAAAAGCCCCATTTAAAAAGGTTTCCCCATTAAAAGGCATTAAATCATTCTTTTAATGAATATTATAGTATTTATTCTTAAAATAAGAATAATTATTATTTTATGCCTCAAAAATTTACATGATAAATGTAAAAACATTTAAAAAACTTGTAAAATCATTTTCTAGTTAGTTATGTTCATTTTCTCCATTACAGTGACTAGTTTTTAACTACCATTAAAAATAATATTATATAATTATTTTTCAGTATGACCCAACATTGTGTGAAATTTAATATTTCAAAGAAACCCATTATTTATTATTGGGTACACCATTGATCATAACATCCCATTTAAAGTAAAATTAATATTTAATTCACAAATATTAATAAATATGAAAATGTCTTTTTCTTTATTTTCATGGGATATTACAGTGAATGTGTGGATGTTTTGATTTGGTTTGTGTTTTTTTGTGAACCCGTATGTAGGGATTTTTATTGTCTATAAGTATATAGTTGTATAATAAATTGATATCTACACACTCGGCCTGTATTGAGGACAATGTCCAAATATCCTTATTTTCACACACTGTTGTTTTTCCAACATCTTAGTGGTGAGGATGGATGGATGACTACCAATTCTTTCCCAATATCTCTTCTATGTGTTTATACATGAACAAGTTATAATGGATGGAGGGATGGAAATTCATTAGGTTATATATCTAGTTTCATCATGAGAGAAGCAATGTGTCCATGTTATAGAGAGGTAGCATAGGTGTCTTCAGGTAAGATGTGATTTGCCCATGTTTTGGGCTCTTTATTGTAGGGTTCGTTCATAGTAGGAGGTGTGGATGATGATTCTGTACCTCATGTTCATGATACCCAAAAACCATATAAATTCTTGTGATGTTATGTCCTAGGATATTTTTATAAAATATGATATATGAACTTAATTTGGAGAGGTAGCCTAGCTATCTATAGTAGTGATGTCATGTGACCATGTTTTAGGTGTCGGTAAATGGTGTACTAAAGAGATGTATGATCCAAGACATATTTCATTTTATTATAATAGATGAAAATTAGTGGGAAAATGGTATGTGGTTACCTTTATTTATATGATTCTAAATATGTTATTATATTTGGATTTCTTTATTTAGTGAGCATGTATTTGTTTTGTTAGGATGTATAGTTAATCTATTTAGATGTTTTTGGTTCTTATAATTCATCACAGGTGAATTAGTATTCATTATTCACATTTTCATGATAATCATTGTTTTTCCTAATTAGTATACATTTATGCTCACACTATAAATACATTCTAATTATCTTTTTTGTATGAGTATTACATCGACTCTGATGAGTGGTATTATATCAGAACTTTTTGGACAATTGTTTGGTTTTTCTATTAACATTGAATGTGATTATTTACATTTAATTATTTTTATCATTACTTTTTCCATAATACATGAAATATGAAATTTTTTTGGTTTATTTTTATATTATTTCATGGAGTTTCAGGTGTCTGATTCTTCAAATCTCCTGAAGAAATTTATTTATATAGGGTATTGTCTCCCATTTTATAATATTATTATACACTCATTATTAGTCCCCAGAATGGGGAATACTAGAGGAGGGACTTATGGGATCAATAAATATCTCCCCTCACTAAAATATATTTGGAGGGAGGGCCATGATAGATTGGTAATAGAGTTTGATGGTTAAGACAAATGATGGATTTTATATCTTGAAATAGTGAGTATTACATGGGTTGTTTTGAAAATAGTACTAGTTAACTATGATACATGGAATATGCTATAGAGAATGGATAGGATATGACATTTTAGGAACCCCATTATCCAGTGTGTGAACTGTGATCTTATTAAATGACTATGTTGAATGGACATATTTGTAGGGTAGATACATATGAGATGCAGATGAATCATAATGAATTATGTTACTTTCTTAGTTGAGTTGTTTTGGTAACTTTAAAATGAACAATTTGAATAAAAACTAATATAAATAACATTACACACCACCCATATTATAAAATTATTATCTTCTTTTTAGCTATGGCTCTTGGATGTCATCTGTTTTTGGATCAGACAATTTGTGTTCAATAGTTTGATATGGTTGAACATTGTAGGGTAGATTTTAAAGAGGAGGATGAGGATAGAAAAAGGCAATTGTATGTTTTTCAATTGAATGTTTTGGGATTGAATTTGGAAATTTTTCTTAATATGGATACATAGTGATTTATGGTGGAGATCGAGATCACTTTTCATTTGATACATGTTCTAGTGAGATCATGGGTCCCTTTTACAATTAGTCAAAAGTACTGAGATGCACACAAGTGGTGGAAAATGTATCTAGGTTACAGAAATTGTACTGATGTTTCATGGGTCCTCTTTCAAAAGTGTTTTGTGAGAAGGTCATTTTTTCAAAAATGAAGGAAATAAAGAGGCGTAAGATTAATTCTCTTCTTTAAGAGAGTATATTAGTGTTGGACTTTGGAATCATGTTCAAGTGCTGTCTAAATTGTTCCCAAAAATATTTATACAAATTACTAATATCATGTTAGACATCATGAAAAGGCAATCCAACTTTCTATCCTATATATTGTTATTCTATTTTACATTTTTAATGTATCTGGAGTTTTATAAGAAAGTAAGGTTGATTAAGAGGATGAACTCATTAGGAGGTTTCCATGAGAGGGGAAACAAGATGGTTCTTGAGCCAGGGATTTTTTAATGGTAGGTCACAGAAACCAGGTTCATTAAGGTTTCAACCTAAAGGAATTAATCCATAGCACAATCCCATCTAGCCTCATTGGGCTAGTGGTTTTTTTCATTTCATATAAGAATGTGGGTGGTGTTTTTTTTCTATGGGGTTTATGACCATCATCAGATTCAGTACCCATTGGTTCTTGGAGAATAATTTTGTGGAGGTGGATACGTTTGGATCTATCACCAGAACAAGTTTCCAATTAGAATATTTTGGAAGAATGGGTGGAATGTTTATGTTCCATCGAAGTGATATTGTGTAAGAATAGTTTGAAAATTGGATGTTCATCCTGTTTAGGGTCCTCAACACAACCATGGTCTGAAAGGAGGCTATCTGTAAAGAGATATATGAGTTCTGCATGGTTAGTTGCATGTTGTGTAGGTGGCGGTGTTAGAAGGGCTAGATATTGTCTCAGTTATCCTCAAGTTATCATCTACCATGGTTTTTCCTAATCTGATTTACGATCATTGTAAAAAATATTCACCTACTCTTATCTGTGATTTGGTACTACATTTATCGAGGCTTCCCATACCCTATGTGATGAATACTATTGTTGGAGTCCAACCTATCTTTTATTATGTGGGTTTTATGTGTAGACTAATAATGTGGATATATATGTATGTTAGGGATATTTTTTTACAATATATGTAGCCATATTATTTCATCAAAGGTATCAATTGGTTGTATTATGTACATGCAGTTATTGACTACTTCTAGAGGAGAGCCATGTTTTGTGATGTTGATTACCAGTGTGTGGTTTTTTGGAGGGAATGATTTTCATGAGATAAGTTAGAATGTGGAGATCCTTCATTATATTATGTCTCAATTATTAATGGTGTTAAAGTATATTGGGACTATGGAGATCCCCATAGTCGTTGTGGAGTTTCTGGATATTTTCCCAAAAGATTTTTTCGCACTATACCCATCATTTAAATGTTGAGTTAAGGATATTAATGTATCCTAGGTATTCAAAAATTTAGATGGATCCATATAAAATTTATCCATTCATGTTTTGGTATTTTAGGAATCAAACAGATGAATTGATTTAGAAGGATTTTATCCAACCCATTGTTTTCCTATGGGGTTCTCTTGTGTTGTTCCCTATGTAGGTGTATAGTAGTATACGGTTTTGTATAGACTACTAGAGGTTGAATCAATTAATGGTCAAGAACTATACCATGGACATCATTATATTCATTCTTTTTTACTATTTGATATGGGTGATTTTGTTTTACAATAATAATATACGATATGGATATCACCAGTTGAGGTTGAAGGAGGGAAATTTCAGTAAGACTCACATCAGATGTAGGTATGGGATCTTCAACTATGTGGTTATGTTGTTCACTTTCACAAACACACTAGATATGTTCATGGAACTCAGGAACATCAGGTTCCATTATTTATTAGTCAATTTTATATTCATTTTCATGGGAATTTTTTTTGTCTAATTAGTGTAAGAAGAGGTTCATACAAATCATCCCATAGTTGTATAACATGCTCTTTATTTCCACTAGATCTATGGAAATTTTTCCAATTTTACATTATGGAAACAATATGGAATTAACTCATGTCGGTGGTGCTTAATTAGCGTGTGCAAGTTAAATCATTAATGGTGAAGGTAGTTTTTCCATGGGAAGCACCGAAGAACATGAAATAGGATCTTAGAATCCTTGCTCTAGAAGGATATTATCAATGGTTTTTGACTAATTTCACTTAATTTTCTACCCCATTGAATGAATTTACTTGGTTGTAACACGATTTTTGTTGATTTTTTTGAGTTTAAAAAATTTGGTTACATGATTGAGACGTTGGTCAGTTATCCGGTGGATTAGTTTCCTAATGTGGGTGTGATGATTGAGGTGTTTTTATGAATTCCTGTCTAGGATTGGGATGCATGTTGATGTAGTAAATAGAAATTATATAATTTAGGACTTTTAAGTAATTTCCCCACTAGAATAAATATTCCACTCATGATATCGAGCTAGTATTGGCAGTTTTTTCATTGAACATGAGGGGAAATTACATCATTAGGGGGTGATTTCTAGTCTTCAAAAATCATAAAATATTTAGGAATATATTTTATAATCATGAATTGAAAATATGAAAATGTATTTGGATGGAGTTTCTTTTTTTTATTATTTTTAGATGTCATACACCTCATGAAAAGGGAATTTTTTTGCCATCAATTTTAGAAACATGTTATAAAAGGATGTTGTCTAAGAGATTTTGGATTTTTTGGTGATATATTATAATCCTCATTCATAGATACAAGGATTGTTAATGGGTGAAGATATTTGTTTCAAATGAGGATTCGGTATTCTATAATGTTATGGGTGTAGGAATCATTGTGGGAAGGCTTTGAATAATATATTATGTATAATCGTGTTGGACATGGTGATTCTCCATAGGGATATTCATAGGATTTTTAGAACAGGCTGATGTTTAAGTGGAGGAAATTTTTTAGGTAGTGATGTGTGATGGATTCTTTCATGAGTTTAAAAATCACCATTATTTGTACACCATAGTGTTTCAAAGATGTATGATAGATTGAATTCATTTTTTTGTTGGCTCAAAATAAAATGGGGAGTGGCATTGTTTTTTAAGGTTGATTGGTTTTCCAGTAGGTAATGAAAGATAATCGTGTTACTTGGGGGTTTATAAAACCATTTGATTATCCTTTATAGAAATCAAATGAGATATTGATGTATTTTTTCATAGTTTTACCTAGATCTTAGAGGTGTTTTGATTCAATTTGTGTGAAAACTTATCAGTTGATGAAATTGGGCCAATTTATAGTGATCAAGAAGTAAACCATAGGGGTTGTATTGTATATTAGGTCAGTGTGTAGTTTAATGGAGTTATATTTTCCACTTATTGATGCAATGATTCATGTTTTACCTAATGATTTTGTAGGTGACTATAAAGTGATTTTTTCACTTAGTTATGCCTAAAATTTTCTTTCCCCTATTGGACTAATTGGATGATGGAGTCTCAAATGTAGACATTAGAAGACATATTGAATGAATACATCATATACATGATTGGATTATGGAATTCATTTTTTTATTATACATCTATAACTCATACATTGGCATGGCCTTGTTAGAGACCATTTATTATAGGTCATGATGTTCTCATTTGTGAAAAAAAATTGGGGGAGGGAGTAGTTCATTTTCATACTATGGTGTAGAGTATGAATGGAATTATTTTATTATTTCAAGATAAGATAAATGAACTATAGATCTGGAAGAAGACTTATTTCCATTATAGGAGGACGTCTTTCGAGTTCAAGGTTGGGGGAAACATATTCTTATAGATTTCCATCAAAATGGGAAGTAGAGGTTTGATGAGGGAGAGTAAGATTTCCGCCATGTTTGTTAGCCCCTTTCAGGTGATGTGGAGGGTGGAAATTGTGGTGTATTATTTTGGATTTCCACTATAGTTATAGTTAATTTATGAAGTCTTCCATGTCTATCAGGTCCATCCGTATCTTCATGAATAATACCCTATCATTGAATTGGGAGATTTGGATATCTAGGATTATTCAATATTCCTAGAGTGGCTAGTAGGGTTCCAAGATCATCAGGATAAAGTGCAATGAGGATGAACTATCCATTTGGTTCTTGTGTCATGGTGGAATGGTGGACTAGATGTGAGTATTTTGCAATGAGATGTGTGGATAGGTCACTTTTACCAGGAGTTTCTTTCATTTTTTTTCATGGTTGTGTTTACATGATGATGTGATGTTTGGACTTTTGTGATTTATCTAATGTTTTTTCCATTTATTTAATTTTTTTTGTTGAATGAAATGTGATAGTGTTTCAACATATAAAAATGGGAGAAACTAATTCTTAATGGAGAATCCATATAATATTATGTAAGTGACCACCTCTAGGTGAGTAAGTTCTACATGTAAAGGATAATATATTGAAAGGGAAATTGGAATTTTCTTATATTTATGTTCATTTTGGTGTGGTGTTTGGTAATAAACGTTGTTTGTTTGGGATGTGTAGAGAATGAAAGGCTTCTATGGTAAGGTTTTATACTGGTGTGGTTGTGTGAGCTGTTTTATGGACATTGGGATAGGCATGTATGGATTGTCGTAGAATTTGAGGTATGAAGAGATCCTTTAGATGTATATTCATGTGTAGTTTTTTAAACGCATTTCTTTTCTAGATATGGTTTTGATTATGAAGGAAGAGAACCATTTAATAAGTATCTAATATAACATTTTCTACCTTATTTGGCTTTGACATTTCTAGATTTGGGTATTGAAGGTGTAAAAAATGTTTATTGAGAAGGATTTATGGTTGTTGAGGGTATAGTAGGGGTTCTTCTGTATACCCTTGTATTGAATGGATTACAGAATTTGAAATGTAATTTTGTAGCTTGTTTTTATTTTGATAAACATCTTCTGTTTGAAGAGGGATTAATCAGTTAAATAGATTCACATCATGGAATTAATTCAGGATTAGATGTTAAAAAAGTCCAACATAAAGATATTTTTGATGGATGATTGTTTTTTTGGGAAAATACAAAAAAAACTGATCACAAATTGGTTTCAAAATGTGAATGTGTTCAGTTACTGGTTTTAAATCATTCATTCAACATAAACCCACCTCATTGAACCATATATATTATTTATTTCATTTTTATATATCCTTAGGTGGTTCTTGTTGTGTCTTCATCCCCCTTCCTCTTTTTTTAATTGTTTGGTTCCAATGTTTGCTCATTGGTGATCGATGGTAAGCAATTTTCTTTGGTTTGTTTATTTCATTATTCTCTTAGGGAATTTTTTTGGTGGTGTGGTTTTGGGATTGGGTTGTGATTTAGGATACATGTTGGTATTCCTTGATGTTTTATAGGTTTTTAATCGGTATTTCATGAAGTTGTTGTATATGGATTTTTTTCATTCCCTCTTGAGTAATATCTGAGTTGTAAATTTATCTTTGACGTAGGGAATCCCTTATTTCAAATTTTTTGTATCATAGGGGGAATGGTTTAGTCCTTTTTAATCTTTGGATTATGTTTTTTATTGGAATAATAAATATAAATTTATATGTTATTTGAAACATAGTGGTAAAGGGTAACAATTCACATATATTTACAAATTTAATTTTATTATGATGGTGTGTTTTTATATGGTTAATTCTCTGCTAAAAATTGGATTACACTGATTTTGTATTTTTTATGGATAATGTTATGTGAAATTATTTTTGATATCATCCTAAAACGAGAATTCAAATAATCACTTATATTTATCTAATCAAATACATTCCCCTATATTTATTTCTTGTTAGATCACACCCCTAAAATGAAGTGAAATATGATAATATCTCATTTCATAAATATATATAATGTTCTATGATATGATGTGATTTGTGTTTGTGGGATGTGGGGAAGATGGGTGAGATGCTTCCATTATTTGGGAGTAATGGTGGTTGTTTTTTTTCCATGATTCTGTAGTTGTGTGGTCGCAACTTTTTTAGATAATATTTTTGCGTAGAGAGGTGGTGGTTTAATTGTTCATGCTTTTGGGGTGGTGAGGTAGTTTTAATATAGTTTTTATTTTTTGAAAATGGTGATGTTATTTTTGTCCATTCTTTTTAGGGGGTGTGGTGATAGTTCTTTTAGAAGTTCTATTGGAGAGGTAGGGTGTCAATTCTATGGGGATGATGAGAATATTTTGAGAAAGGTTGCATTGAGCTAAAATCCCATATATTGATGGAATAATTTTTTAATAATTATTGAAATTGATGTGTTTGATTTTTATGATGGGATATAAGTGAGTTACGAAAAAAATAAATAATGGGTTATGTGGTTAACTATGGTTTTTGGTAAATAATGAAACGAATGTGCCATATCATTTATTTCGTTAGTGTTGTGAGTTGTAGCTTGTAGTTTGGGTGGTATTATGAATTTATGGGTGGAAATGAAATTATATGTGTTTTGACTCAGAAAGTGTCCTCTTGTGAACCCTTATGCTGGTCATGTTTGTGGCTATACATATATACTCATATATTCCATGAATTTTATATGTACCCAACATCCACATCAATCATTTTATTATTAACCAAGTATTTTCACATGGGGTTGTTTTACCAACATCTTAGTGATGAGGTCTAATTCATGGCTACCCTCTCTTTCCCACTCTCAATTCTAGGTGATATGATTAGAATAGGATTTTATGGATGTAGGAATAATAGTTCACTAGGTTATGGCCCTATTTTTTTCTATTGTGACATGATGTGACTATGTTGTAGGGTGGTGGAACATTATTTTCTTGTGAGATGTAACATGAACTTATAATAAAGGGGCATACAGTGGAAGTCATTCATTGTAGGGGGAGGGAATGAGATTCATTTCCTTCAACCTCATTATAATCCATTATTCTTGTTATTGTTGTTACATTATGGCCTAATAATTTTTGGTACTGACAATTTGTGAGTGCTCTCTAGGGTGGTGGCTCATATTTCTCTATGTGTGATGTGATATGACTTTCCCGTGGGGTGGTGGAATATGTTATATGGAAGATATGGAAGCTACAAAGAAAAATATGTTGATGTGGGAGAGTGGATAATTAGTGGGGATAAGTTTCATTTACCATTTATTGATATGGTTATCATTATGTTATTATACAAGGTTTGGTTTATTTAGAGAGTATAACTTGGTGAGGTTAGGATAAATAGTTGACTTGTTTAGGTGATGTCTTTTAGTTTTCTTGTGGGTGGATTAGTAATCTTCTTTAACATGTTCTCAAGATAATTTTGTTTTGATAATTAGTATACTTGAATTCCTACCATATGTATATAAACTTTTTTTTTTGTTTCTAGTAGGATTACATGGATCATGAGGGAAAATACTCGGTCACACCTTTTTGGACATGTGTTATGCCGTTGGATTAGCTTTTTTTCAGTATTCACTTTTGTATACATTAATCAATACATATTTTTTATTCATTAATTGTGGGATGTTACATGTTTATTTTTAAATTATTTTATAGAGTATATTGTGGTTTATTCATCTTATCTATGGATCCTATATTAATATATATTTTAATGTCTCCCATTTTATTAAATTTTTATATTATCTGTGCTACTCACCAACTCAGGGACTACTGTAGGTGGGACTCGGGGGTAATTATGTCTATCCCTTTATTTTATAATAATTTTAGGGAGGGGTTTTGAAATTTAATTCCATATATGAAATACATATAACATCTTATCACCCATTTATTAACAATTATTTATAAAAATAACTATACTCGGTAAAAACATATACGTTTCTCATGAACATTTCAGTTCAAAATACCATTCATTGTACATTGAACATGGATCCATTATTTAAATTATTTTAATCATGATTAAATATATTATATTTTGTTTTTATATATATTTATAATAATCTATATATTTTAGAGATAGAAAAATTAATTTCACCTTTCATTGAGATGATAAGTCATACATACGCTTTTATTATGTCTTCATTTTTCGTTGGATGGCACGAATTCATGGAGAAGTGAATTAACCATTCATGAATATTTATTTTAAAATATAAAAAATTAATATTGATTAATAATATCTTTATTATTGTACATGTAATGTACAAATAAAGAATGAATTGTGTCAATTTTTGGAAGATGTAGTATACACATATGCATGAATGACATAATCATTATAATAACAATAATTTATGTCATTTTTTCAAAATTCATTATTTTAGAATACATTATGTATATTTATTGTAGTAATAATTTTATTTTAAAATGATAATACTTGTTTAAGAGTTATAAATCTTTTTTAAGAAAAATTCTTCATCTTACACCTTTAGACACAAATGGATGGATATATGGAAAGAAAAAAATGACATTGGATGTGATTAAGTTATATAAAATGGTGTTAATAGTGGTATTGAATGTGAAAGAAGGCTCATACAAAGTAAATATAAGAGGGTCGGTGGTTTCCATTTTTAGGTTATGGGAGGGGCCCTAACGGAATTAATTAAATTATTAATTAAATATAAATTAATATAAATAATTGCATGATTCATAGTTAATATTATTATAATATATATTGAAAATGTTGAAATCCTCTCAACCAATAATATTTGGACAAGTATATTGTATATTTTTACAATTACCTCATATTGTCAACCTTCCATTATACCTTTTGAAAATTATGAGAATATCAATGTTTTATAATAATTATGCATTAAAAATGTTACCATAACCGAACAAGTTAATAATAAATGAATCTGGGAGGATATTTTCAAATGTTTCCGATTCACATATATTATCATATTATTTTTAAATTGTTAATTCTTTTGATGAAATATTATATCTTATAATATATTATTTTTTATTGTTGTGGAATAATTCATTTAATTTTTAGTATAAGATAATAATATAGAAAATAAATTTTAATATAAACCCTTCAAAAAACAATAATATCATATATTTATCCAAAAAATATAACATGAAACAATAATCAATCAATGTTGAATTACATTTAATTTTTTTTAAATCTTTTAATTTATTTTATTTATTCATTGAATAAATATTACGTTGGCGTTGCATAAGCCTCTAATGTAATAATAAAGTAAATAATAATTAAAAATAAATAACCATGATAAATAATTCCATATATCATAAAAAAATTTCTAACTAAACCTCCCCATTTTTTTCGTTATATAGAGAATTTTATAGTTATTAAAGGGAAGAGAGTAAAGTTTCATATTAATTAATTTTTTAAATTAAAATAATGGATAGAGTAAAAGAAAAATGTCATAAAGTGGAATTTTATTACAAAAATGGATGAATATAGACTAACTCAATTTCTACAAAAGGATACTGGAAGGTGATAATGAAATTTTAAAGCCTTATCCTAATGTTTTATCACTATTATACCTATTTCTTCCAAACCAAGAAGAAAAATATATAAAATGTATATTATTCATAATAAATAGAAATAAAATGCACCTATTTAAAAAATTTGAACCACGAGATTAAAAAATGAGAATCCATTTTTTAATAATTAATTTCATGATGTGGTAGGATGTAACTTAATAGAAATCCGCAGATTTTAACCGTAAAATAGTATTTTGGGGAAATGTTTCTTTATCTGTATAAATGATTTTATACCATATTCAAGCATAAAATTTATTCCACTGAACATAATTGGATTAATAATAATATATGAGTACTAAATATCATTTGATCAATTTATAAACATATTGTATACTTTTAAATTCATGAAACAATATTGTAAATTTTAGTAAAATTAGTGTTAAATTATATTGACAAGAAAGTCAATATTTTGAGAAAAATATAAAAAAATCCCTCTAAGATAATATAGATATTATAGTCTAATAAATTATATAATTTTCAAAAACTTCAATTTCAGAATTTTCTATTATTTTTTTTTCACAAAAAATTAAATAAAAAATTTTCTAAAGAAAATTTATTTATGAAGAATTAAACAAAATTACTAAAAAATGAGTGACTATTTTGTAATAATTAATTACTAAATTTGAATTGAATAGAAAATTTATATATAATTAAAAAAATTAATTATATTAATACCCAAAACATCAATTTCTTGGTGATAAAATCCTCATAAAGTAATAATTTTTCAATTTTTAAATTCAGTTTTCTTATACTCAGTGTCTCTTGTAAGAAATAAATCAATGATATTGAAATTATTTATAGATAATATATAAAAAACCACAACATGATAAGTTATAAAATATATCTCATAAAAAATAAAGAAAAATTGATTTAATTAGTCAAAAACAATCCAAAATAAAAAAAAGCAGACATCACAAATACCTCCCATGTATAAATAAATAACAGATCACATTATCTAACAGAATGAGAAGCTGCAATTTCATAGAAGAATACGTAGTGTAAATTTCACTAATATGTTTACTATTATTAGGAAGAAAAAATGAAATAAATAAAAATATGGTTTCCATTGAAAACTGGGCCCCTTGTCCTTGCACTATCCTCTCTCTAGTCTCAATTTGAGATAAAATTCCCACCCACCCAATGAAGGATTATTTTCCTTACCCATGCCTACATCCATGAATTCATAATGGGTATATTGTTGTTTAAATTATGTGTGACTAAAAATAATGGTCCAATAAATATGGATTTTAAAAAATATTCCATATAAAAATATAAAAATATATCATGGAATAATCCTGAATGTATTACTAATCAAGGAAACAATAATTAAATAATTCACACATTATGGAACTCAGAATTCACCATGTGTAATGGATACATATATTTTCCACTGATTTGGTGTCTCTAAAGATTTCACATAACCATTTACAATGGATCCTATCCTAGTTCCTATTCAATGGGAATAATTCATAGTTATAATGCAATATAATATACATGGATACTGAATATGAATGGAATCTAATGTGATGAGTTCATATATAATGTCTTAAGATCACAATATATAATTTCTAAAAAAATAAATATATTAAATAGGGTCTCACACACTATATGAAAATAAAATTAGAATAATTTATACAATTTTAATGTTAAATATATAACATAAAACATATATATTTATTTAGTTTATATAAATTTAAGTTACCATAAAAGATAATCAATAAATAATGTAGGAAGAAATAGAATCTTCACTTTTATGAATCCTAACTGAATCCTAATTCATTCATCGTGGAATGTTCGTAAATATAGTATAGTTTATCTTAGACCATGCTCTATATGAACTCTATAATGTTTTGGTTTTATAAAAACCATATACGGGAGAGTCTCAAGGTCATAAATATTACATAATTATTAATGATAGCTGAACCACAACCTAAAAGTACATCCTGGTCTTATCAAATTCTTCACACTTTTAGAGATATAGTAAGGGGAATTATAAGAATAAATTATAAATATATAAACATGTCATATAATAATTATATATTCAGACACATCATGAATTTTTATACTTTGAATAATGTATTTTTTTTCTCAACACACTGAATTCTTAAAAAAATTATTTTCTAATAATTGATTTTTTAATTTAATGATCTATGATTTTATGATAGAATAATTATAATATTTATTTATTTAATGAATAACTACCTTCATGATATATTATTTATAAATTTATAGGAAATGAATATTCATATAATAAAAAACACTTTCAAATAAAATTATATTTTCAGTATATATTATGTTTTGAGATAATAACAACAGTTAGAATAATTAGGCTCTGAATATTACAAAAAATAACATAATTTTTATATTTATAATTTTAATATTATATTGAAATAAATTTTATAGTATTTTTAAAAAAAAATTATCTGAATAATGAAATGTTTCATATTCAATAATATTGTGACATTTATGAAACTATTATTATAAGTGCTTGGTATAGAAATTTATTAAAACAACCTTTTAAAAAAATATTATTTAATTAATATTATAAATATTTATTTTTTTATATTTTTAATCCTTTAATCAATATTTTAGAACTCAAGTAATATATTTCACTAAATTGTATTTGTATCTTTTACTCTTTATTTAGAAAATTTTATTTTTATCACTTTTTTAAATTTTATCATAACATATTCATTTAAATTTAATTATTAGTATATCCAAATTATCTAATAAGGGGAACTTAATTTTAGGAATACTTGGTTATTTAATTTTTGTAAAATAACTAATTATCATGTTAAAATTTAAAATGATAAAACTAATAATTCAATGTGTACTCTGATTAAAACGTGTTCAAAACATGTTTTAATAAAATAGAGGTAGATTTATTGACTGTATCTATCCCCAATTTTTTTTAAATGGTCATGCCTCTATCCAAATGAGTAACATACCATTAATGAAACATAATATTTATTTATAAAACCGGAATCCCTTTTCTATAATAAAAGGTGATCTATCCACATATCACCTCACTCCAAACCTCCTAAGATCATACTAGACAATACTTGTACCTCGTCCAAAAAACTTAACCTCCTTAAAATGGTTATTTTATTCTTAAAAATGAAAAAACCCAATTTCATAACCCAATTGGTAGTAGTGATAATCCATAAAGTGAGTTATATGTTTATATCCTCCCTTTATCTATTCAATTTCATTATGATCTTTTATTATACAAGAAATTCAATTTCACCATCATAAAAGGATCTCTTTACAGTAAAAATTATAATAATATTATATTAGAATAATTTTTATGATTAACCACCCTTCCCTTTCTTAATTAAGATATGTGAAAATGATATTTGTGTGTGTCTGTGGACAATTCCCATCAAAATGTGTTAGGTTTCATTTTCAATGAGAATCGTACCCTAATGGTCCTATTATTGAATTTAATAAATATATATTATATTTATATTTGAATATTTAATTATAAATCATATTATACATTTCTATTATTCATTAAAAAATTAAATTAACATCTATTTGTACGTTTCAAATCACATTTTTATAGAATAATTGATTTCGTTCTTACGATACATCTATTACATACACTGATGGTCAAGAGAATTGGTTTGATTGGAAAATATGATTTTTATGGCATCATTAATAATTTTTTATGAAAATTTAATTAAATACATATAGAAAATATAAACAAACAAAAATCATTAATTCAATAGATTAAAATAAGCATACTAAGTCGAAAATCATTTATTTAAATTAAATAATATTTTATGATAAAATAAATTTTATTATAAATCCCTTATAATTATTATATATCATAGTAATAAACATTAAATGATATCATAATTCTATTTGTGTAATGATATTTTCAATTATCACATAATAATAATTTATAATCATGGTTCCTTCTAGTTTGAATCGGTTAAACCACTTCTCTTAATAATGTTATAAAATTATATCTAAAATTTTATTTAATAAATAATTAATGATATAATAATGAATGAAAATTTTACTAATTATTTTTATTTTATTGTGTAATGGTTACATAAATATATAACTCAACAACTAAGAAAAAATATAATTCATTGCTTTTGAAAATCACAAGGGTCTTAGTTTGTACAGTTTCATCTACATCGATAAAGAGTGGAACACTTGAAAAGATAACTTTAAAATTAATAAATAACTCTAAGACAAATATTACAATAACATAAATTATAATTTAATGATTAATGTGACAAAATATTGAATATAGAATCCACTTCTATGAAACTAGTATATACGGTCAAAAATAAAAAACCTAATGTGGAAAAAATAAGAGAAACTAACTAATATAAATGTTGATAATCAGATTGAGTTAATAAATGAAAATTTTTAATATGATATTTAAGTAGTATATTATGATTTATATTGTTTTTTACATTATTTTAGAGATATTTCTACAAATCATGAATAATGGTAATGTGTTTTCATAAATAAAATCATTTCCTTATTACATAATCACTCTTCATTGGTTATACTTTTTCATGAAAAAATATATTTTACCTAATGATGATGTTATTTTTTGTTTTATGCATACATTATAGGAAAATATTTTTTAAACAAAATAATTATTCATTTATGAATCTATTTGTTTGTGAAAATGAATATTTATCATGATTAATTCAGATTTCATGTAATGGATTTTACATAAATATCCATGATTATTCATCACAAAAATGATCTCCACTCACTATTACGATCTCATATTTCATAATCACCAATTTTAATTTTATTCTATTTTATTTATTTGAAAAAAAATTAGTTATTATTTTAAAAACTTGTGTTTTTTATAACAATGATTCCGAATATTTAACGAACTTTCCATTTCCACAGTCATATATTTATCTTTTTTTCATTACATTTTTTGACATATGACTTATTATATATAAATGAATCATTATTTTAATTTTTTCTATATTAATTTTGTAAGATAATTTATATTAAACTTAATATTTTATATTTTATATGAATTTAAAATCTTGTAATTTATGATTTTTATGATACATATTATAATAAAAATATTTTCATAGCTTGTCTTCCAATTTCAAATCATTATTTTCAAATGGATTATTGATTAATAAATAACCATAAATATCTCTTTATTAAATAATCATTTTTGTAGACTAATTTTATGTTATCAATTAAATAGGATTTTTTAATGTGACATCATTGGTAAATGTTATGAAGCTCATTTTTATCTCGAGGGTTGTTTATGAGAAAATTAAGGCTTTGAATTTACATGGAACTAATATGTTGGTATGATGATGGGTGGGTACCCATAAATACCTCCTATGGATTGGTTATTGATTTATATCTCATGAGATAATGAAAAATATAAGTACTTTTATTTTTTCACAAACTAAAGAGTTGATATACATAAATATGATCAAAAAATTAAAATGTGGGAATTCCTTGATTTATTCACAAAATCAAAGGAACGCCATAATTTCATTTGTTTACATTTTTTCCTATTATAATTTTATCTCGCTTCACTAAAATAAAAATACTTTCAAAAATTCATCTCACTTCTAATTTATAATAAGTTGTTATGATATTCTATATTTATAGATGATCCAATTTCATATACTATGATTCCATGTTTTTTTAATTTTAATTTCATGTTTTTAGTCTTTTTTATTATTATCAGTATTGGTTCTTATATTCCAATTATTGAATAATTAATTTTAAAAAAATTTGACCATCACCTATGGTAATATAGTGTATTTATATAATATTTACCCCTTTATCACATTATACCATAATATAATGATATAATGCTTTTTAATATTTGATAAATTTCTATTATTACGAATTTTTTATATCTTATTTTACATGTTTTAAATATTCAATTAATGAAGGTGAATAAATAATATGATTTTTATGAAGAGGGTATAGAAGATTATAATTGTCGATAAATATTATTTAGTGTTTTCAAATAAAATGATTTTGCAAATACTCTCTAAGATACTATAACCATAATGTCTGGGGGTTAAGAAAATATCTGTGAGATATTGTAATTAATCTATTTAATCAATGTTTTAATTGGTAGTTTTTACCTTGGATAGAAAAATTATATCATATATATTATAACATAATATTTAATATATGGTTATCACATCCTAATAACATGATAATAAGTATTGTCGTATAATCTAAATTAAATCACAGTCAAGAAATATTCCTCTCTCAGGTATTATATTAAGAGAGTAGTAAGAGTCCACACAAGAGTTTTTACAAGTGGGTTTCACTTACCTAACACATCATCAATAAAAGTACATTAGATTCCTAACAATATGAATAAAAATATTAGATTCAATATAATCAATATTTATAGGACACATCATATAGAATGAAAAATTACCAAAAACATATATTCCCCCCCCCCATTATATGTTCTTTCCATTCTTTATAAGAATCAATCCATTTCCACTATTTAAAAAATTCCAAAGAAATTGAAAAAAATGAGTAATATATCTCATTTTAGAGTCCTCAAAAGTATAAAATTGCAATTTAACAAATACTGCTCACCTAGAACGTGATAACTCATCCTATCCATAAAAAATGTATCATCGAATGAGCATCCCTCTTAAGGGATGCAACAAGAAATATAAAATTATCTATTATTATGTCATCACTAGAAAACATTGGCATTACAAACAATGATCGAATAGGCATTACAGAAACCTATAACATGAGTAACACCCTAATTCATAAGCTCATTATATTATTTGTATGACATGATTATCAATACAAAAATCATAATTTGGAAATAAATCATTAGTCTCATGTCATTACATGAGTATAATGGTATGACATCCCATAATCATCCACCCATACGAGAATCACATCGGGTTGTATGGAAGATTCTCAGTATGGAAATTACCTCCTTGAAAAATTTATAACAATAATTATCTATGACACACTTCTCAACTCAAGTGTAATAAGGTGAATGAATAGTCCATCCCCACAATATATATTAGATAAAAATTTGGTTTGGTCATCCCATTTATAGGATTCATCATTACATTTGTATATGTCATTCAAGTCCCGAGTCATAAAAAATATAGTGGTGTGGTCATGAATTAGTAATTAAACATATCAAAAAGGGGAATCTCTTATTTATAATATTGAAATTATAAAACTAGTCATATCAACACATGATATAATAATAGTGAAAGAATGGGATAAATAAATTTCTAAAATAATGATAAAAAATGAATTCATAATTTGGTATTTGTAGTTTTCATCATTTTTATTATGACTAAGATTGGTTGATCGTATAATGAAAAAATTATACCCACATTAAAAAACATGGAATGAACAAAATGGTTTATAAAATATATTGTAGTTGGGACACTCAAACAATACATCAACCATATATCATAAAAATGATATCTATGAATCACTAATGATTCATTCCAGATATGCCTCAATATGACATTTTATAATTCACACATCTCTTGCTCAGGGATTCTAAGGGAATGTACCACATGTTTTCAATATCCTATATAACAATGAATGCTTCCCACTTTGTTCTTGATACCATTATTTAAAATGATCAAATTTATAATCATGGTCTTTCTAGCCATATTATTGGCAACAATTATATGAAAGGACAAATAATTTTCATAATAGCAACTACCTACTATTATGAAGTGAAATAAAAATAACCTTATGAAATGATAAAAAAAACCTCTCATAGTAATACAACTCTCTTATATCCAAGGAATGTTTTTTACATACCATTGGTCATAGTACCCAAATCATTAATTAAGTTAAACACCAAATGGATCAATATTATTTCATAATATACACTTTAATTAAATATTATGATCATCTGGGGTCAACTTAACATGAATGTGAAAATGATGTTCCCATCATATTCATAGATGTCCTTACTCAACTTATATGGGTCAAAATTATATAAAATGATTATTTTATTTCAATAAAACATGGATGGTATGACTATAAATATCATTAAATATAAAAAACAAAAACATTCTTAATTGTTAATGATTTTTAAACATGAACACTAGAATCCTGCTCATTGAATATACAAGGACGATTTTGACTCATTATCATGGGCCCTCTAAATACAAAAAACCCAAAATTGGAGAAAAATTATAGAAATTCTAAAATAATGGATGAATAAAGGAACGAATGTATGGGATGTGATAGACTCATAAACAATGATCTACTATAACTGATTTTTCATGTATCCATGCACAAATAAAGGATATATTTACTTGGAATTAAGAAATATTTTGGATAGAGGGTTTGTGAAAATTGATCCTAATAAGACATTAGTAAACTACTTTAATAATATTTTGAAATTTATATAATTATTTTTATTATTAAAAAAAACATCACATAATATTCATGGACATCATTAAAACAATGTCATATTTGAATTTCCCTTTTAGTGTTTCCCTTAAAAATGGACCAACAGAACACCACCATAAACTAAATAGAACTAGAAAAGCTAACCTACCATTCCCTGGTTATGTTGTGGTGTGATCGTAACCTTCCCAGAAATAACCCCTTCAAAAGTTTATGGATTCATCTTTATTTTCCAGTCTTCTATAGTTCAATATTCACTATTGAACATGCTAACACAATACAATTGTGAAACAATTCTACATTTTGAACCACAGAAGATAAATATTTCATATAATAATGATCATTATCTAGTCTTATTCAACACTTGGTTAACTTGTACATACACTTCCCCAAACAAAAAATCTTTACGCTACATCCTGATTCAGTAAAATCAAGAAATGAGACATATGTCAACAAGGACACCCTATGAAAATAATGCAGAATGATATTCCAAAACCAATGAACATTGTAATATATTAATCATACAGATGAATCTTTTCATGTAGAAACCCATTATGATGTGGCTTCAATATTGAAATTTAGTGGATTTCAGGCCCACCCAATAACAAACTCTCCAAACACAATTCAGGCGTCACCCTCCAATGATGCATTCATGGAAAATTTCTCCCAACTATATCATTCATGTCATCATAAAATAATTCTTTATATTTATCCAACAATCGAAATAATATATTTTTCCAACCACACTAAAGATCAATCACTCTCTAATTACATCAACACTCCAGAGTGGGGCATTACAGTTAATTTCTCATAAACCCTTTACCCCCCTGAGAATTATCTTATTGCATTAATGGAAAGACACATTAATAAAAAAACTAACTTGTGGTATGAATTTATATTTTCTACTTGAAATGATTGTTCCAACACCACACCCATAGAATAAAATATACACAACCATATATGCCTCATTTTATAGGATATCATAAACCCTATATATCTTTTTTACTGACAGACATACATCCTTATATTGTCTACATAACTCAATCACATGTAAAATACACTAGAAGTTACCTCAATACATATATTATCAATAAAATTTTGAAAATTTTACCATTATGGAAACAGAAAATATATGATCTATACAATGATTATTCACCCTCAATGGAAATCACGAATTCCAAAATTACAAAAGTCATACACCCACAGCTGCTATCACTGGAAAAAATTAATCCACTTTTCCTAAGACAATATGCCTTAGCTGATCTAAAAAAACTATCTTACACATATAAATCATGAAAAAATAATTATTTTCCCCTAAATATTCCAAATTTTAATGACCTAGTTGGGAAGCTTGTCACATTTTAGATCCCCCATTGGTCGATCTCCATAAAATATATCCTATATTATAATAATAATCATCATATTATGTAATATAGTGGTCTACAAACAACATGATACACATTCACTTAAAAAAATTCAAACTATATCAATGATCCCTAGAATGTTTCCTTCCACTATCAGTTTATGTCCGAAATTCACTTCACAATTGAAACCAACTACACTCAGTAGAAACAAGGATTGGAATGGAAAAAATATATTTGTGGATCCATAATATATAATTTCATAGATATATAGTCCAATACATATAACCTCTTATTATTTGATGTATTAAGTGATGATACACATGATAAAAATCCAACCAAAAACAATTATTCTATCTCATGGAGCCTTTCATTATAGTATATAAGAGCATGGTAATACAAGAAACCACATACCAAGATTATACACAATATACAATCAGACAAATTTTAATTATTGATATAATCCTAAAATGATCAATAACTCACATTACAAGAAATTTCTATATCCAAACCCTCTATAAACTTTGTATTGAATCATTAACAAATAAATTAGTTCATGGGTTCTATACATCAAAAAATTAAATTCTCTTACCATTTCCTGAATAATGAACTGATTTGGGAAAGCATGTATATGAACACAAATAAGTCACATAGATCTTACTCAACGAATTAAATGGAATTTATAACATTTATTTGGACACATATCTATCTAGGAGATATCAATCTAATATCTAGAAAAGAAAATTACATTAAAATTAATTTTCACCCTAAATCATTGATGGTTATGCTATAATAATACATAACAAAAAAGTATAAATAATTACCTTAATATAACTTACTCATTCATGTTAGGAATAAATGTCATCCCATTCTATTTATCACATCTACCACCAAGATTTATGAAATTCTCTTATATCATAAGAGTAATGCAACCAATCTATAGTAAGAGGAATCATAGAATAACTAAATAATATCCCCATTACGCCTCCCTAAGAATTTTAAATCACATTAAATTATTTTATTTGAAAACAATACACATTTCATTATTGAATATAAATTTCAGTGTCCATCACACCCCTGATATTCCATAAAAATCATATATTGGTGAATAGAAAAAAAATATATTTTGGACAAGAACCCATTTCAATCATTAATCATATCCCATGTCGTATGAAATAAATATATAGACAACTAACAATGGTCTTGGATATACTTACTCAATCTATTAGAATCATGTTTTTAATATATCATGTGATGATTCAATTTTAAATTACTATTGTACAATAATTTTACATGAATCTTAAAGTGTACACAACTGAATGAACACACTGAAATAGTAGAAAAATTAGATATTTGTTGTAATTTCAGTTATAGTATTATATATAGTGATATGCTTTAATAGATGATTCGTAAATTCATGAACAAGCAATGTATTCCACCTATTTGGAGGAGAAAAATGATGTGGAGGGAAATTTTTTGTAAATGCCTACTATGATAGATAAGGTAAACCTCATTAATTATGAGTATAATATTTTAAAAAACATTATTTAGTAAATTAAATAAAACAACCAAGAAGATTCATTTTTTTGTGATGATAATGGTCATCGATTAATGTACATGTGAGGGTTACTATTTGAGTGTTTTTGTACTAGAAACAACATATCACCATTCAACTATAACAAATAAAAAAGCAACATCACATTTCAGGATCACTCTATGATGTGATCTATGCTAACTAAGTCATGTTGTATAAGCTTTAGTAGGGTAGCATTTTGATTAGGTAGTGATGATTTATGTGCGTGTTGAAGACTATAATATTTTATCGAAATTACTAATAAACTCACAAGTATGGGTGATAAATCGAGTTATTTTAGATCAACATTTTTCCATAATATAATATTTAATCAATAGAAAATTTATTAGATATAGAATAATATTCATCCACTTGATAATATTATGCAATCGTGTGTTTTGGTTTTTTGATGATTCTGGGTGGATTACCTTCCAATGTTTCTATTTTCCTAAAATAAAAACTATAATGTTAATATTAATATGTATCTTTCCAAGGCATTATATGAGTAAAATATTTTATCTTTATTGAGCTAGAACATGTTTTGAGAGTCATTATTCATTGTAATAGATGTTGTGTTAAACATGAATTAGAAGGTGATGTATATTCATGTGTTGATGATGTTTGGATAGGATCATCAGTTTTTTTAAATATTAGAGGGGTATACCTATAGGTTGAATTAAAATAATATATATTTTAAAATTTTTTCTTTTATCATAGGAATTGGATGTTCAGTCAGGGATGTAAGAATTTTTCTAGTTTTATTAGGCCCTTCGAGATGTTTGATCATGTGAGAAAGGTGTAATTTTATATAGACCAGTTTCTAAAGATTGATCTAATTTGTCATGTTTTCTATGTTATAATATTTGTAAAAAATTTAATCCATACAATTGATTTATTGATTTTAGTGTGTTGTATGTAGAGGATGAAATAATATTCATGGAGTTGGATGCTATGATTTATGAGGATTAAGAATGGGTATTCTATTGGTATTTTATTCTATTGGTTCTTGTTTTATGAAGCCATAGTGGCATAGAAATGTTTAATGGGAATGTGATTCATAGATTCATTCTCAATATACCACTATAGTTTGAATATTTTTTTTAATGATGAGATGTTTAATTCTATGATTTATTGATAGGGATTTTTTTCTTTCAATTTCATTTTGTTTTAGATATGGTGTTTTTCTCATTTAATATGTATCTAAAAAATATTTATGGTTATTTTTTTGTTTATTTCGTAATTTTTTTTAATTAATAAAACAATCATTTAATGGGGATATAATGTATTAAATTATAAATTATAATTTCATGGGTTTTTTTTATTTCAAATAGTATAGGATTCAAGAAATAATTAAACGAAATCTAGATTGAGTTAGAGATGAAATTTTAGATGGAATTAATGATCATGTCATTTCCCATGTTTTGTCCAATGTGTAGATAGATAGTGGATTATTTTGAAAATTATTGTTTTTTCTTCGATGTAATTTTATATGGAGTGGTTTTTGTATTAGTATTGAATGGGTGATATATGAGGTTTTGGTGCTCCACTATTTTCATGTGGAATACTGGTTTCAATATATTGGGATTTGTTTATTGTGTGATGGTTACGAAGAATATTTTTACATTATGATGTCCTATAATTATAAAAAATGAGGCATTGTTTTCTTATCTTATAAAGGAATCATTTTACTATGAAGTGCATTATTATGGTTCAAATTTTATGAGATGTTTTGAGTTAACCATACCTACGATACTTTTAAAGTTTCCCATTAATATTTTTTTATAATTTTATTGCATATTTTACTAATTATATTATGATTTTGAACTTTTCCAGATATCACAGAGATTTTGGTGGTAAATTTATAACCTATGTCTCTCTAAGTTATATTATGTCATTTTTTCTTCCATTATGACATGGTTTTCATAGGATTTCATTGGTTATAAGGAGGGGAAATTGAGGATCATTTCATTAAACATAAGAGATAATGAGTTTTGGTAAGTCCATAAAGGTCCCACATAACCATCATTAATTTGTTTTTTATTTTAAAGAAGTTGACATTGATATTTAGGGAGGTGAGATTCTATGTATTCCAATTCATGGTTATAGTGTTTCATGATTACACATGTCATATAATGACATCTTTTTAATCCAATTTTATTATAAATTAGAAACTTTTCATGAATTTTCTATTATTGTGTACCATCCTTTCGAACCTTATCTTACCAAAAAAGAATAATTGGATATTTCTTTCCATTCATTGGTTGGTTTTGGTCCTCAACAACAAGAGATAAACTATTTCTGATCCAAAATGATTTATCTTCATCTTCCCCCTCTTTATTATGTTATTATTTCTTGAGATAATATATGATAGGTGATTCTCATGTTTCATATTTCTTTGGGTTTTGTTTCTATGGTGGTTATTATGCTACATAACCTTATGGATCTTACATGGGGGTTTATTGTGGGTAGTTCATCATATTATTCTATTATCATGTATTTTCTAACACATCAGTTGAGATAGGGTATTTCAATCTTCTCTTTATATGTTATATGTTATTTATAGGAATATAATTACTTTGAAATAAATATATAAATAGTATAGATTATAATTAAATGAATATGAATATCTTTAAGGTAAATTTATTGGAATAGATTTAATTAATATTAATTTATTGAATTGTGTGACAATACTTATATGTTCATGGATTTTTTAGTATTATTGTAATATAATTTATATCTTATCTTTTGAAATATATTCTTTCTATATTTTTATAATGAACCTTTGTAATGTGATAATTTTGTTAATTATGGTAAAACATTTTTTTTGGAATCTAGAATTAATTTGTTGAATTTTATAAATTAAATTATGCCTTTTTATTACTAAAATATCATGGTAATGTTCTCTATAATAAATTGTTATTATTCTTTACCATATTATGTGTTCTATATAGGGTGTTATATCAATATTTAGACTTAATTTTATTTTTATTTTACTAGTTCTCAATGATGAGGTATTAATTGGTTGTGTTAGTGATGGATATGCTGATGGTTGTTTATAGTAGAATATTGATGGATGGTTCTATAGAAATTAGTGGGTTTTATTGTTTTTTCTTCTCTTTTGGATGTTATATCTTATAATAGTTTATTTTTTTGTGGGTTTACATTTTAGTTTCCTGATTTTATGAAATAGGGATGGAAATAAATGAAATTGTTATCAGTGATGGTCAAGAAATTGTTAAATGATGGGATGTTTAATAATCAATGGTTTTGGATGAGTTTATTGACAAATAAAATGTAATAGTTGGGATAAGTGGGATCAATGTATAATGAAATGTATGATTTGAAAGATGGTAAATAATTTTTTCTCTCATTAAACTTATCTACATAATTTTAACACCATTTTTGATATAAAATATAAAAATTAACTATTATGATTAAAGTGGGAACATAAGAATGAAGTCATGGATTTTTAATGGATTAATTTAGTTTTTTTTATACAAAATCATTATATGGTGGTAAATTATATTGGTTAAGTGAATCATGGGGTTTGTTATTGTATTTACTTGAGAGAAAACCTATATGTTGGGATCCTTTTTTATTTTTATATCCATCATATTTTCTTATTATTTCATATGAAACACCACTCAAGGTGGGTAAAATAAATGATATAGATATATTTATATGGGGTACATCTGTTTTTAAAAATATTTGGCATACATAGGGTGTGAATGGACGAGTTATACCACATATTATTCCCTCTTCATGAAATTGTATGGGTTCTGATAGATCATGATATGTATATACAAGCATGATGTAAAGGATAACTTTTATATAAGTTTTTTTTGAAATAAAAGTATATAAAGTATTGAATTGGTTACATGGTGCCTGTGAAAAATTGAATGAGGATGGAATAGGGTTGATTCCATTAATGTTCACAATACTCTATTGTGATAATGATGTGTGGTCAACTCAGGATGTGGTAGTTAATTGTGAAATGGTGCAATGATAATTGGATATGTAGATATGTTGATTTGGTTATATAAATATATAGAAGGGTTTAATAATATGACATATGTTATTAGGACATAATTGTGGCCAAATATCAGTATAAGTTGATGTGGGGTTCTTTCAAGATGATGTGGGGTTATTATTGATATGAATATTTTTCATAATATGTTACTATAATTGGATATGATATTCATAGAGTGATCATCAGGGAGGCTGGGTATTAATGGACATTCTATAATTTCCAATTTGTTATATTTTTTATTTCATGAAAAAATTTTAAGACTTTTCAACATATACATTATATTTTATTGGAAGGGTCCAAATGAGTATAATTTTATGCTCTCCCATATACATATAAATATTTTATTATAATTATAGGAGGAATTGGGTGGCTGAACTAGAAATTATGTTCTAGGACCATAATGTTTTGGTCAAAATATTTTTCACATGAGTTTCCTTTTAGTATTATTATTTCGAGGAATGTGGTTTTTCATTACATTTAGAAACATTGGTTATTAGAAAATATATTATATGATATTTATTTTGTATGGAATCTATAATTTTTCCTTAGATTCATCACATTAATGCCTCTCATTGTTGTCTTTTTACCCCTAGTGTTACTCATATACCTTTTTCCTATTGGTGGTTTAATTCATGTGTCACACTCTCCTTCATGAATAAATAGGTTTTATTACATTTGTATGTGAATTATAACATTAATTTGCATTGTTACTCACTTTAAAAATGAAGTATCTATAGGATGATTTATACAAGTCATTTCACACATAACTATCATGTCATGTACAACACACTCAAACCACATTAAACTAATAGAAAATGTTTTTCACAAGTAACCTAATCATATTAAAGAAACATATTATTTTATATTTATGGATGATTTGGAATCAGTTGATAGTAATAAAAAAATCATATTCCCATAGATTAGGATTTTTGGTGAATAATTGTTAAAGGATGACATGAAATTATAATAGAAAAATATGGTCAATTGAATCATATTGTTTATCCAACTAATATAGATGACACTTAAATCTGAGCTCATATATAGGATAAATAAAATGGGGAATAAGAAGAACAATGTATGGTAGGTGGTTTCTCACCCAGTTGATGGGAAATAAAATAATAGAAAATTATTTCAAAATTATTTTATCAATTAATAAGTTTAATTTATTTTTATTATAATATGGGGTGTTAGATATAACATGATCCTCTTTAATTATTTATGGGATTACCACTATATACTTTCCATAAGGACATTAGGTGGAACATGTTCCACTAGGTCCACTCAATCAACCTAGGGCCACCTGGTACCCGATCCCCCACACAATGTACCTTTTTTTACCAATCCCCAATTAAAGGAATCAACACAAGTACAACCCCATAAGAACCAAAACACAACCACCACCATAACATCCAATTTCCATGAACTTATCGAGACACAATTTTTGGAAAAAAATTAAATCATATTTCATCTTAACATATATACCTCATCTTTATATTTATACTAATGCTCACATTTTACCCCATAGAATTTCAAGTGAATTTATCCTATATATATTTTACCAATAGATGACTCACTCTCATATCATTTCTTTGATATTCCCATTAATTATATATATTAAAACTAGTGGATATTCCTTCCCATGTGTGATATATTTTTTAAGATCCACTCAATGAATTTTATATTTCCTTGAAGTAAACATCAACCTAAAACTCAACCAAATTTAGTATTATCAAATGATAAGAGTATTGATGATACCTCAAATAATATTTATATGCGGATGAAAACATTAACCACAAGGAACCGCTAAGGAGACACTATTTTATAATCCTTAATATATATAATCTTGATGATCTCTGAAGGATTGAAAAATATTAGGTCCATATTTTCATGCCTCTATGTCTACGTATGACCAAATATATGGGAAAATTTTAAAATACAAAATTATCCACCTAAAGAATTAGATAAAAAATTATCTTATAAGGGTAATATCTCATCATACTCATATTGGTTATCATCATCTTTTATTTAAAATTGGTATTCTTTGATTACCCTACACGAGACAAGTAATTAAAATAGAATAATATAACACTTATAAATAGAATAAATATGATCCGTATAACTATCCATAAAAGGACATTCAATATGGCATCAGAATCAATTATTAATAAAGTAAATTATTATTAATTCTAGTTAATGTGTGGTTTATCACATAAGAAAAAAAAACATGGTCAAATTTGAGTATTACATTCTTTAGAATCTGAGTAATACATGAAGTCTACACATTAGTGTGTAGATATTCTACTATGATCATATTAAATAGAGTATCCAATTATCTTTTTATACATAATAATATCATGATGTAAATTATGCATCTTAATAAGATATATTACTATTGGAAATAAAATTGGATCGTACTGTCTCTCAAAAAAGTATCCAAGATAGATAATTATTATATGGGGCCTCAATGATAGGTAAGAGGGGATAAACCTTGAAAAACTAGTCTATAATCATATATGTTTTCATTAATATAATTATATGATCTTGAAAACCCCACATGAAAATATATCACTACATTCCAAAAACATTTTATAAAGAATACTTTTTGAATTAAGTTTAAATGAGTGTCTGAGTTACTAAAAATTCACCCAATGATAAATGAAATGTCCCTTTATAGACCTAATTGAGTATATTATTATCCCAAACAATTAATAATGTCCTTAAATAATATGATACATTTTAGCTGGAATATATTTATAGTCCAACTCAAGTCGTGGGAATTCCATATCTAATTATTCTACATTCTAATATAGTGTACCACATGACCCCAAATAAAATGTATCTAGATGATATGCATAGTGTAATTTGGATATATCTTCCTAATATATATATTATCATTCATATAAAAATTATGTATTTTAAAACTATATTTCCACCACTCAATCATGGAATGGGGTAGATCTTTAAAAAACAATTATTGTATCATTTCCCAAATTCTCTTGGGTATATAGATGAATCCCAATGTAGGAACTAAAAAGCTATAACACATGAAAATACATACAAAACAATTTATCCCTATAATTTATACTCATAAAATCTAATAAAACATTAAATTTCATTGGATTATATACCATATCTTTGTTGAAATATTGTAAATACTGAACTAAAATTCATGGGTAAATATTCAGGCCACACTATGAAAATATGTGCATGAAGATCTTAAATTTTTTATAAATTATAGACCACTCATAAGAAATGTAAAAATACTAAAATACTAGTCAATTTAATACCTCGTGATTCTCTGTATTGTGGATCTAGTCTTTCAAATATTGGGGCCTCACCTACAGAAATCCATATCAAGAAAAATATGTGTATTATATCAAATATGATCTATGAATAACGCTTGATATATCATAATATATTTCATAACTCCTACCAATATTATTTAAGATTATGATATTTTTTTATAACACCTAGCCCTTTGCATCATGTTAATATCTTACACAAAAATCAGACCACTAAAAATTCACCCCTACATGGTCAGGGATTTCATCATCCATGCAAACTATAAGATGTTATAAACTAAGACCTTGTTATTTTATTTTAATCTCAATCATCTATGAATCTATAAAATTATAATTTTTTATTCCTAAGAAACCATTTCATCTTCCATCTCATCATAAATTGATATTTTAATAGAAAATATCATGTAACTAATGAAATAATCACCCAGAACCATTATAAGATAGTTTAGGAACATAAAATAATGTTTATTTACCTTTATTATTAATAATGTAATTTTTAAAGGTCAAGTCTTGTCCTCCCATCATTGAGAGTATTTTGTAATCTCATAAATCATTACTCTTGAAAATCCACTCAAAAGTTAGATGAACAACCTTAGAAATTAGGACCGTCAAAACTATTATTTTGATTATAAATCCAAAAATGATAATGATATTCTCATTTAATCTATATATTTATATAATAAAACTCTATTTAATATCTATTATCCAAACATTCAATTGAGGGTATTGAATTATATATTCATTCCTATAGAACTAAGATCCACATAAATTATTGAATAAGTCTGTTATCTCTGAAATTGGATAATGTTTTATATCTATAAAAATATAATACATATGAATACCCACACATAAATCTAAGGAACCATCTCACTAATTATATAACAAAGAATGAGCATCCAATGGGGGTACACGTATGAGACAAAAAATTCATTTTCCTCTTATTACTCAAGATGAATCTTCATCACTCTATGATTTATGAGATCCATCCAATATTGAATAATAAATGTGGGATACATATATTTTATCAAATAAATTGATAAAATAGTATCTCTGTAAAATTGAAACATTAATAAATATTTGGGGAACACCATTTGTAGTGTGTCATGAACTCTAAAATAAAATGTAAAATACTAGGTTTAAATTATCTCTAGAAGAAAAGGAGATGACTTGAAAACCCATCTTGAAAATAATACCCTCTCATGAAGCCTTATTAGTAAAAATGAATGAATTAAAGGATACCCATCAATGATAGCAATAAATGTGAGCCTGATACAGTTTCCACAGACCAATTCTAAGGATCATTTCAATGTTATTCATCTCAAATATAAATAAATAATATGGTTTCTAGTAATTACTGATCATTTTACAACTCTATAAAAAATTATTGTTTCCACCAATTTTTACCACAAAAATGTATTGATCATCATAATTAATGATATATAATCTACCATGAGACCCAAATCATCAACTAAAATAGCTTATATAAGAGGGCAACACACTTATAATAATTATAGTAGATTATAATGTAGTAATCATTATAAATATACCTCAATTAATCAATGACCCCTCATAATGATAAAATGAAATTAAATATACAACATGAAATTTCAATTGAAATAATCCAATTACACATAATTCAAATCCATGACTACTCATTGGGGTACCAACCTTATGACTATAATATCCTTAATATGCATGACTCCCCAGTGTCCTAAATTCCTAGAGGATACTCAACTACCAGCCAAGTGAAATTCACAAGTCCCTACTTCAATGTATGATATCTAATCAAAACAGATATGATGATAAATGTATACATAACTCATAAATAATTTATGTAGGTTCCCCATATATTCATAAAAAAGAAACACCATAATCTATTGATATCATATATAACACATGTGATAGGGAATTCTACGCATGTTTCACACAATAGAACCTTTTATTGAGATTAATGAAAGAAACCCAGACTCTAGATACCGTATATACCATTTATGAATAATAATCTGATGATCATATGTTTAATTTTACTAGAATAAAATCTATTAATCCTCTAAAATAAAAAATAATAATAAATCACTTATATAATTTAGGTTACTCACTTCTATAAGAACATTATTCATATCTACTAAAAATAATTTCGTGTGGAATATGGTTGCCTTGATTCAAAAATGAATATCATATTATATCCACAACTTTCTTTATATGAAAAATTATATCTAATACCAAGAAAGATTAATAATATATGAGTTCCAGGAAATGTGCTTCACATTATGCTATGGTTGGTGGTTTGTTTAGAGAGTTACAATTTTATGTATTTTAATTAGTTAAATCAATTTTCAACCTAAATTTAATAAAAAATTTGGTTACAACGAAAATAGAATGAGATTCAATTTTCCTTGAAAATAAAAAAATTAATTTTTTATGTTACAATATAATCATGATATTGTAGCTTGGATTAAAAAAGTAACCACATAGAGTCATAGTGGAATCCAATTAATACATATCTTACTTTCTATATAATCATGTTTATGTTTATCTACACCATGATATATCTTATTCTAGTAGATGGAGTGTGATACTACATTTAGAGGTATATGTTTCTCAAATGTTTTATTTTTTGATGGAATGATTATTTGGTGATGATAATATTTAATTTAGATATAGTCAATGCTTCCTTTTGTGGGGAATGTTTGGATTATTTTTTAATGATCATGTGTCAAAAAAACACATACATCTACGTATTTATTATATTTTTTATTATAATTAATTTATAATAATACACAATTATTATAGAGATATATTTGGATGTTTATTATTATTATAATCTCTTATTGCATTTGTAGTTGATCTGTAATTTCAAAATTGTTCATTTCTATAGAATGTTTATTAAATGTATCGATTAATTATGAAATATTATTAGTGATATTCAATTTAATTGATTATAAATTTGATAGTGTAAAATAATTCATAGCTATCTTAATTTAAAAGGTTATCTCTTTCAACCAGCCTGTGTTGATCAGATATGCAATTGGAACCTTATAAGAGGATTACTTGGGTGATATGAAAGGTTAACCTATGAGATTTTTTTAAAATTTGGTATTTGATCCTTATTTATATATGTGTAGTAATGGTATAGAAGATAACATCATCTCATTAAAATAAATTGTTATAAGGGTGCCTTTTTGTAGCTCATTCAAAGAATGGGCCAGGATATACCTCGGGTTTTAAACTGATGAGTCTTGAATTTGATCCTTATTTTCAATTATTATTCAGATATTTTGGTATGCTACAATTATGGGTTTTATGAAAACTTTTTGACTTGTTTTTGGAAACACATGGTCTTGGAGTTATAATATTATAAAATCCATGGATTCATTAATACTATGGATGGTTTGAAAAAATATGGATAAACCATGAATTTGGATCTATACTCCTATATATGCACTTTTTATACATGGTACATGATCTTCCAAATCATGTTATCAAACCATGAAAAGTGTTCGATAACTAGAAATTATTTTATTATCCACATATAATTTATAGTTGCCTTAATTATTATTTTATATGATTAATTGAATATATTTTTATGGTATTTTGTTGTTAGGTGAAATTATTTTTATATTGATTGGTACTTATATATCATTTTTAAATAAAATGTATCCTAAAAATTAAATATATAATTTTGGAGAGATAGTTTATGAATAGTTTCCATAATTCAATACCACCATGGAACCACAAATTACTTTGTTAGTTATTTGGAGAAAATATAAACTACACATTCATTTCATTATTGGTTGTTCATTACCAATATTTCATTAGAAAATACCAATATTCCTTCATCAGTAACTATGGTTATGAAGAACATGTTTAATAGATGGTATGAAATGAGTATAACTTTCGTTGTATTCAAAATCATGACACTTTTATGTCTAGTATTTGATATAAATACTTGAAAGAACAAATTATAGCTATATGGGGATAATACTTTATGATATTCCCCTTGGTGTTCAAAATATAAAAAATCACAGTTGAGTTTCAAGATATAATATTAACCAATGAATAAAATGATTTCAAATTTTAAAGACTTCATTATCCCAGATCATGAAAATTATTCTATGATGGATTATTCAACTCAGTTAGTTGAGTTGATCAAATTTTATCTATATATCCTCCCAAATGACTTTCTTGAGGGTTACCAATTTTAGTTGGGTGTTGAGAACCCAAATCATATCACTTGTTATTTTGTTATACCTAACCATAAAAATTATTTTAAGGAAATAAATAAAATTCATAAATAAATATGATAAGATATATTGGTAATATTTGTTCTACCATTATTGTAAGATGATGTAAAAGTTCACTGTCTAGATAGAAAAGTTTGTGTGAGGATTCAACGAGTGGTCCTAATGGGAGTTATTGACATCCCACTACACAATATGCATATTTTTTATTATTGAAAAAATATTAATTTTTTATTGCCTCTAAAACCATGGGATTACAAGAATTATTTTCAAGTGGAGATAATGAATTAACACTAGTGTGCGTGAATTAGAAATTTTTAAATATTATATAAAGAACCTATTTATATTTTTATTTTATTTTTTTTTTATATAAGAGTAAATTTGTTATATTTTGATATATATAATGGGTATTGTTCAAATACTTAGAGAAATATAGAGTATATTAAGAAAAATGGAGATACAAACTCATTAATGAATCATTATAGTGACCCTAAATATGCTCATTTATGTATGATGTAGCATAAAATTTTAGAATAAATTGATGATATGGTGAATTGAAGAGTTAGAATGTTTATTACATACTAATTGGTCATTTATTTATTTAATATTGGATTTTATTATTCTTCCATTTCATATAATGTAATTTATTATTCAGTATTGTGTTCAGATAATGTTGAATATGAAATGGATATAACTAATCTGTTGGGAATGATGGAGGTAAAATGATTTGATTTTTATTTAGTACATGTGATATTTGATATTTTAAAAATAATAAGGGGTCATTTTATTCTCTTTAAAAATATATTCTAACTTATTTTTTCTATTGACTACATGATCAGTGTTACAACAAAAATCAATGGATTTTATCATAATATTTTGATTATTTCTTCAAATTGCAGTGTTATTATCATCTATGGTGAGTGGGATCAATGTTCATGTTGAACAAGTCCTATTATCCTAAAAATTATACTTATATCTTTCTGGTTATCCATTTTATTCTAGGATGTTATTGAGGGGAAACCTAGTCACATGTTTATGTATTAATGGTACATATCCTAATGTCCATACTGATGATTTATTTAGTCATCCTCAAGAGGTAGAGGTTTCAATAACCATCAATATAAATCATAAGAGAATTGACAAATATTTTAATAATAAAAAATGGATATAAGTAACTAAAATATCATATGGTAGATCATGATAGTTAAAGATTTTATTCCTAAAATTTTGATGTATGTGAAAATAGTTTACATTATAATGATTGTAGGTAGAATAAAATAATTTTATTTTTTATCAGGACATTAATGAGAAAAAAATAATAAATAAATTCCCATTTGTATAAATTTATGATCATTGGGATAGGGATAGATGTGAAATATAATGTTCAAATATTTACATAAGATTAATATAAAACTATCTTAGAGTGATAGAAGTCAAAATTCTTGTATCCATAATCAAAAAATGGTATTGATATTAAGATTTAAATTTTATTCTATTTGGTCCTATGAATGCATAATTGATCCTTATTTAATGAATTTATCATATCAGCATTTATATAGAAAATAATATTTCATAGTATTTATTGAATATATCTTTTTTCCTCTAAAAATTAGTATCTTTTGAGTCATTTAAAAAAATTATTGAGTTAATTGAAGAATAATTTTTTATATTCTATATTTTCTCAATTCTGAATCTAAATTTTGATAGTGAAATTTATGGTTTATATTATATAGAAAAATACATTATTGTTGACCATTATAAATAATTATGATTTCAGGTGTCAGGAATCCCCGCATAATGTATCTAAAATCAGAATCCTATAGGGTCATATTTGATATTAAAACTGATTTTTCAATGAATATTTGATCTAGAATCACCCATTATGGATTTTTTCCAAATGGAATAAATATTTGAATGGGATGGATGTTTTAAATTACATAAGACATTTGAAACAAACAATTTCATCACGCATGTTTTTCTTCTAATAGATTATTTAATATGCTTTTATGTGTATTTCATTTCCTACAGTGTGGGCTTTTTATGTGATCTGATGAAATATGTTCATACTGTGGAATATTTCACTTAATTTCTTCCCACTTATAAAAATAATTATCCAAAAATGAAATAATTTTGTTGGTGATGATTCTTGAATTGAAAACGTGGAACTAATATCTCTTTAGCGGGGGTTTTTATGATGTACACAGATTATAAATCTATTAAATTTTATTTCTTATAAAATGATATTATTATATTTTTGTGACGATTTTTAATATCCATTTTAATATTATTTTTATATAAATTATATAATTAATAATTTTAATGTGGTGGAATATTATATATTTAAAAAAATTCTAATACATGCTACCAATGAATCATGGGATGAATGGAATTTGATTTTTCTTTTACATAAATTTCTTAAAGCTGCAATGTAATGGGAAGACTTGGTATTCAGGGATAATTTATTGGTTACACCATTCAATGAGAAATCAAAATATATTCGTTTCATGTATATTATTAAGACTCAAAATATTTTTGGAGTTTTTTTATTAGTCTTAGTCAACCAATAAAGTGTAATTCGATAGTAGCAGGTAAGTTATTCCTTTGTATTAGATAGTTTGTGTGATGAAACGTGACCATTATTTTATGTTGGATGATCACAAAGGAGAAAAAAATATATTTTATGAGATCAATGGGATATCTTTGTGTGTTCCTATGCTATAGATTACTATGTTGTTCATGATATAATTGGTATGGAACAGAAATATATAACTAATATATAGTTAATTTTGTTGATAATAATGAAAGAACGGTCATGTTTGTAAAATAGTGGTTGTTGAAATTTCATGATTAAATTGATGCTCATTTTCATGTTAATTAAATGAGATAATTGATTCTAATAATGAAATTGAAACATAATATGAATAATTATACATCCACATTGTTGATAAAGAAAATAATATAAATAAATAATAGTTCTTCTTATATTATGATAAAATTTGAATGTATTTTTACAATCATCATTAAATTAACAGATCAATTATTTTTTAAGTTATTGTTTTTGATGCCTTCGGTTTCCCATAGTTGGATCCTTATAAATAATAAATAGATAAATTCCAAATGGAATAATAATAGGTAGTTTGAAAAAGATACATTTCTATGTTAGGAGTTTCTCAATCACTTGAGGAGGCCAAGTGGCTAGAGTTTGGAGATATGAAAGCTCATTTTGTGAAGGCTAGATGCATTGTTGTTTGGGCGTAGATTACCCATCTGGTTATGTGTTTTGGTTACTTATTATTCTATTATTTTATCCTGATATATATTATCATGGTATGGATAATGTCTTAATGGTTAGGGAGGTCTGGATGTGGTATGAGCATGGGATGGCTGATGTGATGTGGGTGGGGAGGTCCCGATGATGATGTAGAAATTGACGCCGATAATCGAGATATACATCAGGATATACATGTGAATGTATGGGATGGAACTAGAGGTCTTGTAATGGGATAAATAAGGTATTACCATTTGATTTTATGTTGAGATTTTGGATGCTTTCTTGAGCAACTATTTAATGGATGATTTATGAGTTTCCTGATTTTTTTTCACTTTTCATTCGGCACTTCTAGAAGAAGTTAAATATTCTTTGTTGCATGATTATTATTTCTATTAGATTAATATATTTTAAATATATTTAATAGATTATGTAATTATTATAATAATTAATATGTAATTCTTAACCCATAAAGTTGGTTTTGATGGAATGAAAATTTATAAAAGTATTTAAATTTGATAAGTTGTGGACTTGTTTGAATGAAGCCAGAAGGGAAAGAACATTACTCTAGTGAGTAATATTATTTAATATATAATAATATTTATTTTTAAATAATGGTTAATTAATTAATTATTTAATTTAAATTATTAAAAAACAAAATATGAAATTAAGGCATCACTTAAAATGTTTTTGTGCTTATAAGATATCCGGTCTTTATAAAGGAAGCATGGAGTCTAAGAAATGTGAGTTGCAGTTGATTATTCTTATAGGACATCACATGGTGTGGTTATGAACCATAATATGTCATGAATATTCTATGATTTCATATTATGCACCACCATTGTTATTTATGGCCACTAACACACAATATAGCCTAAGAGGGTGTTTTCCAAATTATCATGGTGGTAGGATATATGGTAAACTATCCCCTCTAGCCCTTCACATTACTATTGGTAGTTTGAATTAATGGAATTAATGAGGGTTATATTTTCCCACATATGTGTGTAGAGGTATGTGATGGACTTTATTAATTTCAGGCACATGTATTACCAGATATAGAATCCAAATTATTATTATATGTATGACAGGTATATTTTGTAATGGATTGAGGTACTTACTCTATACAAGGGTTTTTTATATCTTATGTCATAATATTAGATGTTTGATACACATCATAAAAGAATTATTGGATCTTGAAAACTACATGGTTACTATATATGGTGATGTGATATGAGATAATGTGATGCACATGGTTCATGTTGTGATTCCTTTCCCAGGTGTCCTTGAGCGGGCCTATTTTGGAGGGAGATGCTAAAGACGTGGGAAATTGGGGTAGAGAAAAAAACTAGTGAGGAAGAGGGCAAGGGGTAACAATGATGTTTTGTTATACTATTATATTCTCTATTGGGTGACATACATGGGGCGAGTTACACATGGTGTGGTTGGGAACATAGCGTACCTATTTAGGTGAATATTTAAGATTAGTATTGTTCATTTTATGTTATCATGATTTCTTTATATTTTTTAGGAGAGGATCCATGGAGGATCCAATTAAGTATAATTTTTCCCCAAATAATGTATATATAAATTTTCATTAGGTCCGCCATAGCAGTTCATAGACCAAACATAGTATTATTAGCTGGTAGTTTTGTAGTAGCTTCATGGGATTCAGGGTCAGTCACATCATTATCTTTTGGTACTAGATGTTTTCATTCAGTTTTTATAGAATTGTAGGAAATTTTATATTTTCAATTGGTATATATATATATATATCGATTTAAGAGTTTATTCTGGTATGTGTTCTACATATCTCCCTTTTATATGTTTTTTTAATAGGTTAATACCTCTGATATACATGATTATTTTACCGATAGTGATAATCTCCAACATGGGACAAAATGGAGGTGGGACTTGGGCAGTCACACTCAATATCCCCTCATTGTGAAATGTCTTTAATGTGGGGATCATGAAATAGTTGTATCAGATGTTAATGTTGATGGATATGATCGAGTTTTGAATTATGCATAATTGAGGTCACATAGGTTTGTAGGAAAATAGTTTTATCTATGATTATTGAGAAATTAGAAAATTGGAGACTGAATGAGTCACTGGTATTTTGGGCCCCCTATGATCTCATTCACAGATCTATAAGTGTACTATGCCTACTAAATTAATTTATGCTAGTTCTAGGGTTGAGTACTATGAAGGGAGCATACATCATTTTATTTTTCACATGTGGTTCAAATGAGTAGACTGTTGGAATGTTTAAAACCCCAAACAAGAGAATATATAATTAATTAAGTAATTAATATATAGAATTTCAGATTCTAGGTTTTGTAACTACGATAGTTTTTTCTTATTTTTCATATATGGATCCAAGTCAACCTCCACATAAGTTTCATGCCCAAGTGGTTCAATAATATTTAATGGAAGATCGATATAGAGTATATGTCAACAATGAAGATACTTGGAGATTGACTCTTTGAGAGTTTGATCACCATAGACTACATAATTATTGGGGATCTCTTTCATATTTAGTAATAGAACACTAGTTGGAGGGGGTTTATATATATTTCATTTCAATCTGTTCTTGGAAGGATCCCTGAGATTCAATGGTTGTAATGATGTTGTGTGGAGTATTAAGGTAGTGGTGGTTCTTATCATTTGGGGATCAGTAGGTGTTGATTGTTTAATTGGACAAGGTACAAGATTAGATCCCAAAATAGTTTTTTTATTCAATCATTATGCAAATCAGTCATCATGAGTTTATTACCCTTTGACAAGATAGTTACATGGTAAGATAAATTGGGATCCATTTCAGGGCCATGATTGAATATGCCTCTAACCCATTTCATGATAAAGAGGGTATGGATTTTTATTTAAAAGATTCTATATATCCATTGATCCAATGCTTTTTCACCCCAAAAATTATAATGAAATATCTCTAGTTGATGGTGAGAGTATAGTATATTAAAGGGATAATAGATTGAAATGCATCTTCATGATAGGGGAGTCTATAGTATTCCTCATGAATCGAAGCTATGGTATGGGATTCCCAACAGTTGGGATATAAGTAATTTCAGTCATCCATGGGTAGGTCATAACCATCATCATCTTTTTTCTCTAGGATACAAAGATATTAGACCTATTCTAAGAGATCAAAATTGTTTTTTCTTGTCATGGTTAATTTCAAATTTTGTTAGAGTTCCTGACCATTATGATAATTTACTATTTACTAGGTGTTACTCTTTTGGTTCTACAATTAAGGATGTTTCAAAATAATTTGTAGAATCATGTTTTTCGAGTTTGTTATCAGCATATTGATGATGGGGAATGTAGTGTATATTACTAAGAGGGTCCATATCCTTATAATATAGATCATAGTCATGGAGGTTTTCAGCAGTATGGTCAAATATGTCATGGAGTAGTCCATGGTTTGATTCATGATTTACAATTTCCATAAGTTGGAATGAAAATTACATTTTATGTACCCTTTAATTATTGTCAACATGTTTACATCAATTTTTTGATTCAAGTGTGATGCACGACATTATATCACCTACACTATCCCATTATTTTGGAAGTGAGTTAAATATACTTCTAGTTCCATAAGAAATTATTATTCTAGTTAGAGGATGAGCTAACATGTATGCCATATGTATAGATCATGAGCTAGTGTCAGGTAGTACAAATTTGTGGAGACAACATATGATTAAGGATACATCTATATGAAAACATCCTCATCATGGATTGGTTTAATTAAATAATGTAAATTTTGAATTTTTCAAAAGGTATCTTGTTTTGTATGATGATCTTATACTTTCATAAGTAATTTGTAGTGAGGGAGACACATGTATGGGTAAGAGACATGTTCAATCCATGTTTTAAATTATGGATAAGTTGATGATGAGCTCATCAGTGGATCAATAGTTTGTGTTTCCAGGGGTTGTAGTATATTGCCCTATTTTTTTCGTATGATTTTGTACAGTTACCCCATCAAATGGAGATTGATTTTTGTTTTGAGATTCCACAGGAAATATTTCAAATCTTTATGTATCTATATAATATGGTGAAATATATGTTCTAGGAACTATGAGAACAACTCGATTATCTATTGTTGGAGGTTTTGTTCTGACGATTGTTTCACCGTGGGGTGTAATAGTTTTGTTCATAAAGAAGAACGATTTAATTTTATAGTATTGTATCAATTATCATAACATTAAAAAAGTGAAAATAATTAAATAATATCCAATTCCCCAATTAGATGACTTGTTTGATCATCTAAATGAATATATTTCATTCTCAAAGATGGATCAGTGGTTAAGATATCATCATATGTAGGTGAAGGATAAAGATATTCAGAAGGATTCCTTTTTTTTGTTATCATGGCCATTATTATTTTCATATGGTTCCATTCAGTGTGGAAAATTATATAATCGTGTTCAGGGTGAGGATGAAAATTGTGTTCAAATAGTTCTTGTATAGATTCATGGTGGTTTTCATCACTGATATTTTTGTGTACTCCCCATATAAGGAGGAGCATGCAGAGTACCAGTATTCCATTTTGGGAGTTTATCATCATGATCATCTGTTTAGGAATTCGTCAAATATTTAGTTCTAGGATCATGATGTATGTTTCTTTAACAATGAGTTAACCTTGTATAGATTTATGTTGATCCTTAGAATGTATAGGTGGTTATGTCCTAGGTACCCCCCAACACAATTGTAGTGATGGAAGGTGTTCATATTCTTTTAGGATATTGTAGGAGGATTTAAAATGATTTCCCTTTGGGTTTTAATCCTATAACATCCTTAAACATAAATTATTAGTTATTCTTGTAGACGGAATGGTTCTGAGAATCAATTGAGTACATGAAAAATAAATTTCAGAGTTCTCTATTTCATTGTTTTCCAATGGAGAGAGTTTAGTTAGATGTTTTCTCTAACGCTTCATGTCATTTCTTGGGCTTTGTTCTAGTTCTGCAAAGATATATTTTTTATGGTTCATATATGATATGTATCTATGACTGTAAAAACTACACCCATTACCTTGAGTTGGAAACAGTAGTGTTTTCATTGATGTGTTGGTGGGATTACCACCTTGATGAGCATTGTTGTTTTTTATTGATCATAATATCCTATGGTATGTATTATCCCGACAATAATCATACTTAATTAGAATCGATGGATGCTATTATTGATATATTTTGACATTTAGGTTTCATATACCTCCAAAAATGGATCTTATGTGGCCAGTACGTTGACTATGGAGTCATGTTGTGATCTCATGTAAAAATTTGGAGAACTTTGGAGAGTGATAAAATAACTCATTGGTATTCATCTAGATATGGGGTTGGTTGGAGGTCGTGGTTGTCTTTCCTTGATAAGGGTTAATTCATCATTGGTTCATTAGTTCGAGGAGTCGTATTGGTGGATTTGAAGGTGGAGTTTTGGAGAGACTGAGTAGTTATTTGTGATTTTATGGATGGTTTGTATGAGGATACATAACATTATCAAGTGTTTATGGGAATTCATTCTTTTCCTCAGTAAAGAATGATATTGTTAATTGGGAGACCTATAGTTCACTGTTAGTGTTAAATCGAGGTTTGAAAAATTAGTTCCTAGCTTTACGTGGTAAATTGTTTTTTGCCAGGGTTGAGGGATGTAGTTTCAGAGTATATTTCCCAACATTTGGACTACTAGAAGGTGAAGTCTGAGTAACATGTAACCAGTGGGTTTTTGAAACCATAAAATGTTCCCCATTTGAAGAGGGAGGAAATATAGATGGACTTCATAACTAGTTTATCTTGAGAATAAGGAGGCTCTGATTTTATATCTGTGATAATGTATCATTTTATGAAATCATCATAAATTTTAGTGACCAGGGTGTCCTTCTTAGTTGGGATTTTTCCAGGAAGTATCTGGAAGAGGTGGTGTGACTCCACAGAGCCCTACGGATGATCAACTCAGATTGAGATCCTAATTTTACCTTTAGGGAGTATATTTCTCTCCATAATTGATTAGGCTCTTAGTTATTTGTTCTCACTACTTCTAATCCACATATGTATGATTGAACATTGAAAACCATATAGACTATTAATTAAATGTTTTTATATTTGATTATACATTTCGTAGGTTCCTTGTTGAGGCACATTTCTATAGTTTATTTTTATTCATATAACATTTTCAATCCACATTTTTTATGGTTTTTTTTGTTATTTTTTAATGCATGTACTTTTTGTTCCCTGTTTTTCATAACTAGGTTCGGAGAGAAAACAATACCCAGTCATAAACTAGAACATAATTTGAATGTGAGCGTTCAAGTAATTTGATAGGGAATGAATGTAGCATAATATCATCAAAAAATTTATGTTGATTATATGTGGATATTTATAATGTTTGATGTTAGAGACCATTACTTCCATAAGGTGACTCCTCATCATGGACTATGAAACTTTTTCATGAGAGAAAGCTTCATCAACAATTATTTGAGCCTTCATAGTTGTTGTATCATGTTGGGACTTCGGTGTATTAGATAGCACTTATTCTTAATATGATAAAGGCAGAAACATTTTTTCATGTGCTATAACTCTATCGATTTTGTCATGGAGTCTCTCATGTCATCTATTGTGGAAGGATAAATGTGAAGATTATGTGACCATCGTGGAGATCCTATGGATATTAAGGACTTATAGGAAAAAATTTTAGGTAGTAATTATATTCCATTACTGTGCGTCTTTTAGAGGAATTTTGGTCTAAATTAGAGTACCAAGGAATGAGAGTCTAGATAGACACTCTATACCCCATGCTATTTTATTCTTAGCTCCTGTCTTGAAACACTATTTTTTGGATGTTGATATTTTTATTTGTAGGTTGTTTTCCTCTTGATTCTTGTAGTGTAGTGACTACTATTTGTGAAGTAAATCACTTAAGAGAGTGTTTAGGATCTATTTTTTCATGATGTTTTATTTTTCCTCTAATGATGTTGTTGAGATCTCTATATAGAAAGTTCTTTGACATGTATATCACGTGGCGCCTATTTGGATAACACCTTTTTTTCTTTATTGTTTTGGTTTTGGATTCTTGAGGATGGAGATTTTTTGAAAGTTATGTAATGTAAGGGGACATATCTATATATACGAACCTTCTTCTAGTTTCGAAGGCTCATAGTTCTCAAATGAGGTGTATAGTGAGTATGGATGGGTATAGCTTCGAAATGATATAAATATTCATATTAAGTGTTGTTAAATCCATATATTTTATGAAGATGAGTTTCTCTATATTTTGAGGATTGTTAATGGGGTGTATGAATATGTGTAATTATTTTGGGTTAATGTTTTCATGGAAAAATGATTTTTTATGATATTTAAAGATCAAAATTTACCGGACGTGTATGGTTTACACATAATATCAATACCATGTGCATTGTTGCTTATAAATATTAGCGTTCCACATGTTTTCTCAAATCATACAACACTCTTCCTGATTTTAGGATATCCAGTAGTGTTATATTCAAGATTTTTGGATACATTTTTTTGAAGATTTATCTTTGGATTCTAGTCTTTGATATATGGTGATCCAAAGTATGTTCTACCACTTTTCATGTGGTTGATTGAACAAATTCCTCCCATATATTATTTCAATTATATAGGGGACCATCTATACGTTCCATATGATGTTTCCATAATTTTATGGGGTTTTTTTGTCACATGGATTCTTTTTAGAGAGAAATCATATTTCACTAGAGTTGATTATGGTCCATAATGTTTGATCAATCTCTGGTAAAGAATGATGGCTCCATTTATGTAAGAGATTTTTAACTTATCTTTTATTAATTTTCAATCTGAAATTTAATTATATATATCCCATTATACAGAAATAAAATTTGCGTTATAATTATGGAACTAGATTAGTGAAATTAGTTGTGATCATATGATTTCAATGTTGTTTCTCCTCACCTAGATAGTGGTTTTCTGCATGACTTTTTCAATAATGTGATACTTATAATATGATTTGTTATATTATTTTTAATCAATGGATAATAATTTTTATCTTGATATAATTGGTAAAAATTTAAATATGGTATTATATGAAAATTAATTTTCTTATGAATAAATAAGGATGTCTCAGGATTGTAATATTTTGGTTCTTATATTTTAATAATCAAATTAATGCTAGTGTGCATGTTTCAAAAAATGTTATCTACTATAAAACTACAATAATTGATAAATAATGTGGAGATTGTTAACGAATTTACATGAAAAATAGCGAATGTTAGTCGATAATGGTTCTTCTAACAATTTAATGATGCTTGAATGTATTATTGTAGCAATATTTAAATTAATTGTTTGATTAATTTAATATATTTTTATATCTTGATGAATAAGGTTACCCACAGTCAGAACCTATAAATAATTAATTGTTTAATTCAATATGGAATAAGAATAGGATGTGTGATAATGATAATTTTCTTGTTCATGTGTTTCCCACCTTCTTGAGAAAACTGAGTTCCTTGAGATTGAGCAGTGAAAGATCATTGTGTGAAGGATTGATGCCATATTTTTAGGGCCTATATTCCCATTCTGGGTATTCTTATTAACTCCTTTTTCATTTTATATGTGACCTAGATATGGATGAGGCTTGGATGGATAATGTGAGATGTGGCGGGGATGCCTCTCTCACGAACTGTACTAGAGTGGATCATGCCATTACTACCCAAATCCCGCCTTCAATAGGATATAGGCTAATGACTTGCACTGAGTGTGAATTTATCACAAATGGGATGCATGTTCATATGTACCTGCACAAAAAAAATACATCTACAAGAAAAAAATGATGAAATTTATGAACACTAAGTAAACAATGAATTCATAAAATAAGATACCAACCACAGAGTACGTCATTTGGAAAAATAGAAAGTAAATAGTTTCAGAATTCAACAATCCCAAAAGAAAGAGTTTTCCATGTGAATGAACTAGTTTCAAAAGGTATTCCATAAGAATACCCTACCAAAATAGTATGTCAATGGAAGATTTCTGAAGCTGTAGAAGCACCACACATCTCTCCGATCACTCTAAGCATCCCCTTGTCCTAGTCCACCTAGGACTTAGTCAAAGCATCAATCATATACATAAGACACAACACATGTGGGAAAAGACCATACACGGGTGTGTAAAAAAATACTCAGTACACAACCACAATAACACCAAAGGGAAAAAACACAAATAAATACACAATGTATACCACAATGGAAAGACATTAAGTACACCACAAAGGTGGAACACAACGAACTGTCAATACAGTCATCTCAAACATGTATAAGCCTAAATAATGAAGTGTGTGATTTCAAGTTGTATTTGATCGAACTCTCAGTCTCTATGAAGCTAGAAGTGTCGATGGGGCATGAAGTGTTGATAGCGCATGCAGCATCAATGGTGTAAGGAGCGTTAGTTGTTCCTGGAGCGGAGATAGAGACTAGTTTATCAGTGGTGCGTAGAGCATCGATGGCCCACTGATCGTCAATGACACATGGATCATCGAAGGGTATTTCATACCCCAAGTCCAATAGTCACCATGATCACATAGTCATAGCCAGCTACATGATTTCACCTATAGCATGCTCGTTCTAGGAGCATCTGTTCCTTTATCCAATTTGTCTTTATGTCAACATCCAAGCAATCATTCTTATAGTGTCTCAAAAGGACCTCCTTGTCACAATGATCATAATTTCATATATGTCACATCAAATGGACCCACCATTTGGAAGATACGGTAAATTTAGTAAAAGGGTATGGTTTCGTCATGTAACATCCGACTCGGTTAGTCGACACGACTTTGTTTGACTAGACCAACTAGTTTTGACCGAACCAAACTAGAACATACTATTGGGCTATGAAGTAAAGATCATGGGGCCACTAGAGTAGACCGGTTCTACCACCCAACACGCATCATTTAGGTCAGTTTTAATCCGTCGGATGCGTGTTTCTTGGGTCATGCCCCTATGGTCCATGCAGTCGCTCAACCGTGTGGTCATCCGGTTTCAAAGGTCAATGTGTCCCAAGAACTCATTTCACACTATTAGAATTCCTCATCCTCCATGTCTTATGCCCCCACCGCTGCATCTTGATCCATATGATGAGGATCCTAGCCATGTCTTGTTTCCACCGTTGCTACATCCATCCATGATCTCATGTCATCACCTCTGGATGCTACCCATGACCTCTACTGCCACGAGACTCCTCTAATGCGGTCCCTCCTAGATTGTGTCTCACTTCCATCACTTGCCACCCCACTGGTGGTCCATTCATGTTTCCCCATGCCTAGCCTGGCCGCCCTTACTTGGCTGTTTCCACCTCTACTACCATCCTTGCCTTGCCATACTCCACTTGAACTGGTCAGAGCTGCCACCTCTGTACGCCACCTTGTGTTGCCCCAACCATTCACCTTCATGGGATCCAATCCTTGGTTACAAATTGTTTCACTGTAGATCAAAGGATCCACGATCCTCTGATTATTATTCCCATGGAATGAGGAGCAAGAACCAAAAGAGATTAGGGGAAAGAGACAAAGCACATTAAGGTCCAAAAGGAAAAATCATGTCCTTTTTCATTTTGACCAAGATTCATTAATTTTAGAAGGTTTAATGAAACTAATAAATAGGTATTCACAATGATTTATCATCACTTTAATCCCTATAACAACAACAATCACATATGAATAATTGAACTAAGGATCTTCCTATACATGGGTTTCTCCACATTCATTATCTGAATCTAATAATGGATAAGAAATCCCAATGATATAAACATCCAACCTCAATGATGGATCATTACTTTAATAATAACATTGTTACATGTCATCATCAATCCTTGATCCATCAGTGTTCTTCATCGTTCTTCGGATTGGTTTCCATGTACCTACCTTAGAGAAATTTCCAAGGTTATGGTGATAATTATGGATTCCTAACAATATGAAATAATTAAAAAAAATCAACATACTATAAAAATAATATTTTAATGGTGATTACTTCCAATTATTAGAATTCAAAATCAACCTGCACCAGTTTATGTTAGGACCTGTCCAAGTTAAATCATCTATTCTGAATGAAATGGTGCCCCCATATTTCAGATTCGGGAACCTGTATATATGTTAATCCAATTTAAAGATTTAACAATCCAAGAACATTAATAAAAACAAAATTTTTTTACAGTATCATTCCAGACACAAAGGGACTCAAAATCTCATGCCATCTTAGCATTTGGACTCAGAAATTTCCTAATAAATTAATAAAAATAAACCCGAAGAAAATAATATTCATTACATTCTCCCCACCTTAGTGATTTAAATCCAAAAAAGTCAAAACAAGGTCTAGTCATCAAAAAGACAAGTAAAATGAGCACAAATTTGAGCCTCCCATTCCAAATATCTCTCCTAGGGATTCATATGATTCAACCAAATTCACACCAGAATAATTGACTGCCCATCAAAGTTCTTCTCATGTCTATCCTCAATATCCACAAGGTACTATGCAAAGGTCACCCCATCGTCAATTCCCAGCTCTTCCTACTCGATGGCATGTGATGGATCATGCACGTACCTCCACATCTGTGATGCGCGGATGACATCATACACCTAGGGAAACTATTGGGTTAGAGATGGGTAGTAATCCACCTCACCAACTCTATATAAAATCTGAAATGGATGGATGTACCTCAGAGATATCATAGTTCCCTGGCCAAACCTCTGCAATTCTTAGAGGGGTTACACATAAATGAATACATGGTCTCCGTCATAAAACTCTAGAGGAATTAGTCTCTTGTTATCATACAATTTCCTCTAGCTCTATATAGTCCTTATATGATCCTATATGATATGCACCTTCTTGATGGTCTCTTCTACCATCTTTGGACCCATGAGTACTTACTCTCTTAGTTCTGTCCAGTATTTTAGGGACTTGCATGGTTGCTCGTGAAAGGAATCCAATAGTGTCATACCAATGGCTTGGTGCTAGATATTGTTATATGAAAACTCCACCAGAGGAACGTGGTCCATCCAATTACAGAAAAAGAATAGTATGGAATCACATAACATTTCCACTAGAACCCTGATGGTCCTCTCTATTCGTCCATCTATATGAGGATAAAATGTCATGGACAACTGAAACTAAGTCCCAAAATATTCCTACTACCCCTTATACAAATAGGATGTGAAATGAGCATCACAATATGAGATGATCATTGATGTATATCCATGAAGATAAACTATCTGTTTCATGTAGAGGCATCCCAAGCTCTCTACTAAACTCTTCTCACAGATCTGAAGGATGTGGGTCAACATGGTGAGTCGGTCAACGATAACGTAGATGATATCATTCCACCAAGAATTTTATGTTAAATGCCTCACCATTTTCATCAATATCGCATCCCACTTTCACTATACCACATTAAGTTATTTGTTTAAGTATGTTGGAACCTGGGGCTCAACCTTCACTTTCTAGAAAGTGAGGCATCAAGAAATGTACTCTACCACCAACTTTTTCATACCCGACCACCAGAACAAATGTCGGAGGTCCTGATACATAGACACTGCTCCTAGATGTAGCACAAAGTGTTGGTTTGGAACTCTATCATGACATCCACATGAAATGTCACTGGAACTACTGTGCACCTGATGAAGAGAACGATGTGTTCCCCACCATTCAAATATCCATTAGGGGCTGGCCCTATATACACCTGATCTCGTAAAATATCACAATTGTTGTCTCCGAGCTATGCATCCCTGAGTCACTATAAAAGTGTATTGGTGTACACCATCCACTATATGTAATCTACTCCATCTCCCTCCATAAGGGATCTCTATAACACGTCCAACTACTATGAAACCTCAGCCAACCACTACATGTTTGATCTCTTACTGAGAGCGTCTCCCATTATCGTCCTAAGAGTATTCAAAATATCCAAGTTATAATATTATAATTATTATAGACATCCTATATAACCCAATTATATATATTTATTAGATAATATATACTTGAGACACTATTGGTGTGAGTATCGAGTAAAACACTCACCCACCAGGTAGTGTCTCCACGTCTTCAATGCAATGACTTTCACTACTAGCTCAAGATAATTGGTCACGTAGTTCTGCTCATAATACCTCAACTTTCATAAAAATATGCAATCACTAATTTCCACTCTATTAGGACGCAACCAAGACCGATCGCTGATGCATAACAAAACACAATATACTCAATGCCCTCTTCTAGTAATCATAGGATTGGGGTTACTTGTCAATCTCTGCCTCGCCTCCTGAATTCACTACTAGAACTTCTTTATCCACATGAATAGATACCACTTACATGTCAAGGCAGTCATGGGTGAAACTACACTAGAAAATTTGGGTATAGATATCTTATATTACCCATCCAAACCCCAGAAACTCCACACCTCAGTAACACTCCTAGGTGGATCCCGAGAATGCATCACTTCAATCTTCACCAGATCAAATGAAACTACAACCCATGTAATAAAATTTCCTAGAAATTGGACTTCTTGAATCCGTAACAAATATTTAAATAGCATCTCATAATGGTTTTTCTCTCAGAGTGTGTCCAGAACCATCTTTATGTGTATCGCTTTCTCTTCCTAGGACACTGAGTATAGTAGGATGTCATCAATGAAAACCATGATGAACAGGTCAATGTAAGGCTTGATGATTATATTCATAAGTCCCAAGAAAATTTATAGGGAATTTATCCAACCAAATTTTATCACTATGTACTTTCAGGGACATACCAACACTTAAGGGATGTCTTCAGAACATTCTCATCTTGCACATGAAGCTTATGATTGCTAGATCAGAGGTCCATCTTTGGGAAACATATCACTCCCTTCAGCAATTCAAAGAGGTCATCGATACATGGTAGTAGATAATTATTCATCATGTTCACATAGTTCAAGAATTATAAGTACACACATAATCTCATGCTCCAATATGGATTTATGAAAAACAAAGCCGGGGCCACCCATGGAGAAAAAATGGGTTGCACAGAGGCCTTCCTCTACGAGTCCTCCAACTATATCTTCAACTCATGAATCATTGCATGATCCAATTGAAATTATAGTTTAGATATTAGTGAAATCATGGTAAAATATCAATGAAGATGTCAACTGTCAAGTGGGGTGGTAATTCAGGGACATCCTCAAGAAAAAATATACTCATACTCATCCACCATTATAGGAAACTGAAGACACATCCCCTACACTACACTGAGGTTGATGGTATTCTTCTAGTGTGTGATTGGCTACACACTACCATTTGTGACTCTATCCAACACTTCTGGGGTTTTTGTTTCACCAAAAAATGAAATCTTGGTCCCATCTCTATGGCCACAACACACTGTGTGCCTAAAACAGTCAATCTAGGAATCAACTACGGATAGTCAGTCCATACCGAGAATGACATCTTAAGGCCTCAACGATGCCATCAGGATATCCCAATTTATACAATAACCCCTAGTGTAAGGTCACACTATTGGGACTATTGAGTGATAATTGAATCCTTCATAATAGTAGTCTCTAATCATAAGGATTGAGTCAATGGTTCCACTGGAATCTTCATGTCCCATTCAAGGGTTGTGGAGACGAAAGAGGGATTGGCACATGTGTCTATACAAACTATAGATATGGTGGAAAAGACATAGATCATTCCTATAATAATATTTTTAGAATTTGGGCCATAAGACTCCATCACCAAATATTTCCTCGCCCCTATCCACCAACTCTCTGAGCACGTGGTGGTCCACATGTTAGTGGAAGTTGTTGTAACACGAACCTCCTACAACCTTCTATTTCCTAGCCTCCTCCTCTAATACATCATCCACCCTATGAAAAAATCTTATCTTTATTACATCTATGCCTCGTCCTTCCATTGACTGTCTCTTGATAATTCTTATGACGAATTGGGAAATCTCTAACCATATTTCCACGACCGCCGAACCAGTAACACAAAATGTCTTTCAGCTTCATAATTGTACCCTAAGATCTCTATACCACTGATACCATATCTTCTGGTAATCCAATAATATACATGCTCCTCATGGATTCATATGTTTGTTGTTGGCATCCCACCCCTGAAGACATAGCTACAAGGTGCCACTTACTAGCTCACACTACTGGCGTCTCCTCTGCCAAAAATCTCTCCAACAGCAGTTCTCACTATATTAAACCAACCTATATAGGAATGATAAGGGATATCATGGATTCCATGATCTTCTAGTGTATCCCTTGCTTGATGGTTTGGGCCCTAAATATTGGTTGCCGCACCTTATCATTGGAGTAGTGAGAAAGATCCATAAATCATGCCGAGTACTCCACTACTTTTTTACTACCCTCTTACATACGTAGTAGCTCCTATATACACAAAAAAAAATGGATATAACTACACAATAAAGAGACAATAAATTTATTTCTATGTGATGTTCATTTCCTCATGCATCTGAATCACTATGCTCCAATATATATCTTCTGATCCATATAAAAAAATGACGGCTATGACTTCCATCTAGTTTAGAGGTATCCTCACATGGTAGAAGGCATGCATAACCCCCTCTAGCCAATCCTCATATACCTGATGGTATGGATAACCCTTGAACCAAGGAGGTCACTACCTCTAGAACTTATGAAACCCACTCAAGCCATATGAATCTTCAATTGGAACCACTAGTAGTAACTACTACTCTATGTGTGGTGGTATCACTTATACACCACCCAGGGGTTATTTCTCCAGTATTGGTCCATGTAATGACACTTAAACACTAGTATAATCATGATTGTTATCACACATAGGAATCTTGGAGGGATAGATATGTGGGGGATCCTTAAATATATCATGATGTATAACAATCAGAAGAGTATACCTAGTGATCTGATATTAATTCCAGAAGTCCATGATATCTATAGTTCCCCTATTTTTGGGTATATTACCCTTACATAATGATGTTTATGGTATTAAGGTCTAAGGGATATGGTTGGTAGTGTTTATGTGAAATTTCAATAAGTTATTTGGGGAAAAAGGAGAGGTTCATAGTCTATGCAAGGTTTGTCCAAACCATGTGGAAATCCCAGGAGAAACCATGCACACTAATATATTTTGGACAGAATATTCAGAACTATTTGCAAACAATTAGGTATTCCATGTTAGGATTCCATGTAGGGTTTCCTTAAGGTTGTATCTGACACAAAATTAGTTCATGGTTTTTCTAACTGTATCATCTAAACAAGCACATACTCAAATCTAGATCCTTAAAATAGAATCTCACTATTTTTTCACACAACTCTTTATTGTTTTCGCCTCTATGACCATAACTGGAGATTGATCTCTATTGATGGTAATAGAACCTCTCCCCAGATTTTTTGAGTCAATATAGATCCCTCTTTCGGTGTTTCGATCCCGATTCATATAGCATATGGAGTTCTTCATCGTTCTTGTCACGTTATCATATATTTTCTTAGATCTAAATCTCTTATCTTATTGGATTCTCAGATATACACTTGTTAAGGGAAGATTAATGAGTATGGATTACTAATATGTTGATATTTTGAATCATTTTTATAGGAAAATAGATCTAGAGATGTTTCATGTAGAATCAACCCTGTTTCTTGAATGTTCTTCGTTCATTGTTGGGTTTTTTCAAAACCATTGTGGTATGTCGATTCTCTATTGATTGCACATAGAATAACTAGTAGGGATGATTTAAAATTGGATATTTTTTTTTACTTTAATGTTATTTTTGATATTGGAAAATTTTTGGAAACCCTCTTTTTTGATGTTCTAGTAAATGGTGGAAATCTGGAAAAATTGGATGTTTTGAATAAAGTGATTTTGATCTTGGTTTTAAAATGGGGATTTTAAAATTGGGATTTTATGAATATTGGACCATAGATTTTATTACGTTGTTTCAAACAAAAGGAATGGATTATTGAAATTTATTGGTTGGAATGAATTATATTACCTAATGGTTTTCAATAAAATAATAGTTTTATTAAAATGGTTTGAATTGGTTTATCACACTTAGTCTTGGAATGAGTTTAGCCTGGGTCATGGTGTGTGTTCTTATGCATTGGAATGGGATGGATAAGTGAATGAAGGACCCCCATCAAATTTTTGTAATGAAAATGGGTGTGAAGTAACACTATTATGTTGGTCCAGTATGTGAAGGCTTAATGGAAGAATAACTCACCTCTCACAAGTATAAAGAGTTTTATTTTCATGAATTTGTAGGTGGGTTGTGAACAATGGTATGGGTATCATAAAAAATATCAATATTTGGATTTGAAGATTTTTTAGGATTTTTTTATTTGAATTGACACATGTCGAAAAAATGTGTTATATTTCACTTATTTTAATTTGTTACAAATGGTTTTTGAACCTGATTATATTTTTTTAACACTTTTATTTAATTGTTTTATATAGATGGTTTTAAAAAAATGTGGAAAACCTTTCTATCCTAGTGTCATGATAAGGGAAGTCATTGGGTAAAACCCCTTGAGTTTTTTACTCTCTCCCACTTTCGTACTTTAGTGCTCTTTCATATGTTATCTTCTGAGATGTGGGAAAAGGTAAAGTATCATCCATATCTAGCACCACCTCATGATACATGGGATATTAAGTGATCTTGGATATTAGATATTATTGAGAATGATGTATTTTTATCTTCTTGGAGTTATGTTTTTCATCCCACTTCCATCTTTTATAGTAGTTTTTATTCTTTTGTTGTCCGCTTGGTGTGGTTTTGAAATAAATGAAGTTTGTGGGATGATATTCATTTATTCATGAATCTTTTAGTGAGTTTTTTTGTTATGGTTTTCATGGTTAATTGTTTTATTTATTAAAGGCTGAATTTTCTACCACATTTATTTGAAACCCTTAGGCATTTATTTTCACCATTTCGTGTCTTGGAGATGTTTCTTTAAGTCAATGTAATGATTCAATGTTTTCTCAAGACAGTGGGAATAAGTGTTCCAATAAAATGGTATCAGCTGGGTTCCTTCTCTATGGAACAACATTTCATTAGTTTTTATATCCCTAGATTTGAACTTTTTTCTTCTTTATTCATTTAGTTATGATGTTAGAATAGATTAGGATTTTCAGGACATCATATGTAATGCATAAAAATAGTTAAATAAACTGATTATGAAGAACTTCAAGTTACCAAGGAGTCAGATACATAAGTGTTTTTAGAAAAATTATAGGATTATCGAATCTCATTGTCATGGGTATATCCAATGAGATGAGCATGACATGAATTAGGGTAATAAATTCCCACATGGAATTTATATTTTATTTTTAAGTAATAATTTCTGTTTTGCGAAAACTTATTGAATTTTGAAAACCATGATATTATTTTAAAGTAAAAGACTTTGAAAATATCATGTTTCAACCATGTTTATTGTGGTTTGATTTTCAAAAACAATGTTTCATGTTTTAAAAAAGGTTATCTTTTTTAAAAATTGTTATAATAATAGAATTGATAGAATTTGAAATGATAATCCATCAGTGGAAAGAGAGTGAGACTTATAGACTTTGCTATTATTTGGAAAATGGCACCTGATAGGCTTCATAGAAACCAATAGGAAGAAGTTGTTGAAATGATGATACACTTGGACTATAGGTGAACCAAGATCAGCTTCAGTGTATCATGTATGAATATCAAGATTTAGAAAAGTAGAACCGAAGGGAGTAGAAAAAGAAATGTGGATCATTCCATCCAGTATATGAAGTAGAATCCACCCATCATATTGGGTGATTATGAACTGGAAAAGGAAGAGGTGTGGTTGAACTAGTTGAATTATATAATCAATTTCAGCATCACACCATCAGAGCTAAAAGTCATGATAGAGACATACAAGATCAAGGATCTTTCATTTTAGTGTTGGGATCTAGAAGTACTAGATAAACTGGATCAAGGCCTTAACATGGATTATTTTGATGAATTTTATAATAAAATATTCTATCCTCATACAACTATGATCCAGCTAATGATGGATATATTCTGTCTGATGTGAGAAAATTTATCCAATATAGAATATACAGATAAATTCATGCATTTAGTATACTAAACCAATGGTATTTATGGAATCGAAGAATCAGATATCTCAAATATATTTGGATTATTTTGGTGACAAGTTTGAGGATTCAATATGGTTGTATTCAAGGACAATGGTTGAGATTGGGAAGCAATTGGAGATAGTGATGGAAATCTTGAGAGACCATTGGTTTTATTCCAAATTAGAAAAGTGTGATTTTTGGATACACGATGTACGCAATCATGGCCATGTAATTTATGAAAAAGTTGTTTTGGTAGATTCACAAATGATAAAATATATTATCCCTTGGAAACCATTGAAAATTGTCTCTTAGATACAATTTTTTTATCTAGCTGGTTCTTACCAACAATTTGTGTGTGAATTCTCATGACTAGCTTCGCCGAAGACAGATTTGAAAAAAAAAATATCTAGTATGGTGGAATTTTGAATGCAAGCATTCATTTCAAGAGATTAATGTGCGACTTACATCAACATCTACCATGATTCTTACAGAGTAAGAAAAAGGATATGTTGTGTACTTTTATTCATGAGGATCGGTGTTCGGATGAGTTCTTATGCAAGGGGACCATGTGGCTACTTATGGATTATGGTAATTAATAGTGAATGAGAAGAACTACCCAACACAAGACTTGGAGTTAGCTGCAGCCTTTCATGATTTTAATACATAGCGTCATTAACTATTTGGTGAATAATTAATTGTGTTTAATGATAAAAAAAGATTGAAAAAATTTTCACACAACAGGATTTGAATATGGGGAAAATGATATGTATGGAGTATCTTAAAATGTATGAATTTTATTTGATAGATACACCATTAAAATGAAATAATGTGGTATATGAATTGACTAGAAATTAATATTCTCAGTTAGAAAAATAAGCTTCATACTTCCGGAATGTAATTTCAGTATTAGCCAATATGAATGTTGAATGTGAAGACTAATGTGATGTTTCAGTTTTCTTTTTAGTGTCTTTTGTTCCTAATTTTGTAATGATGTTCAAAGAATTACAAATATATGATGCAGAATGCTTGGTTATGAGTTTAAAACTCATTGTTGGAGAGACCATTAAGGGATGGAAACCTGAAGTGAGTTTAGTTTTATGGTCTAGATAATGTATGGTTGTACCAATGGATTTTTCAGATCTTCATCATTCTTACCACCATTCGAGATGAGATTTACATCTGAGAATACAGAATATGTATAAGGAATGGAAGACATATTTTTGGTGGATTGGTATAAAATAAGAAGTTAATGAGTTCATTTCAAGGTTCATAACATGTTAGTAAGTTAAGGGATAACAATGATGACCAGTACAAATTTTTCTATATTTAGTTATTTTAGTGTAGAAATCAACACAGATAACGACAGATTTTATTATAGGCCTTCCATAAATGGTTCAGAAACATGATGAAATAAGTGTGATAGTGGATCAACTCACCATGATAGACCATTTCATTACTATAATAAAAACTCATATGGCCGAGGATCTGTCCAAAATATATATCCATGAAGTGGTATAGAGGCTTGTTATTCCTATATAAATTGTCTCAGATCGAGTTCTGAGGTTCAGGTCTCATTTCTGGAAATCCTTACATAAAGAGAATTGGACTCAACAAACTATGAGTACGGTGTATCATCCTTAGATAGATGGAAAATAAAAAATGATGATACAAACTATGGAAGCCATATTGTAGTCTTTTGTAATGGATTTTAGTGGCTAATGGGGTGATAATGTTCCATTATTGGAGTTATCGTATAATAATAGTTATCCATCCTCAATAAATATGGCTCTATTTGAAGCATTCTATGGGATTCCTTTTCATTATAGACTTTGTTCGGTGGAAACCAGTGGGACATCAATAGATGGGCCACATCTTGTCCAATAAACAATGGATAAAATTCACATTATCATAAAATGGATAGAGATGGCTCAGAGTCATCATAAATTTTATTTGTGACATAAATGATAGTTGTTTTTGTTTTCATTGGGTGATCATGTGTTCTTTCAGATTTCTCGAAGGTTTCGACATTGCCATTTTGGGATGTACGGAATGTGATCACCTAGATTCATTATCCCTTTTGAGATATTGGAATGGGGTGGAGTTGTGGAAAATCGGTTGGTATTTCCACAACAGTTTTGTTTGGTACATAATGTGTTCTTTATATCTTATTTTAAAAAGTACCAGCCTGATCATGAACATGTGATCATATGGGATCATGTTGACCTAGGGTTGGATCCTTCATTGGATTATATCCGGGTACATGTTGTAGATATGAAAGATGAAGTACTTTAGGGAAAAAACCTCAGTCTAGTTATGGATTTATGGAAACATGGTCTGCTCTTGGAATAGACTTGGGAGCCTGAGAAGGAAATGAAAGAGCAATGGCCAAAACTCTTGTAGGGATGTGATGGTTTTATACATTCTGAGGATAGAAATACTAATGGTGGGGAGAATTTAGTACACCCAATTTCTAGAATGTAACCTTTTATTAATTTTTATGGTTTAACGGTGTAAGGGTGATGCTTTGTCAAGTTTGGGGAACATTCAATAAATTATTGGGGGCTAAAGGATAGGTTCACGACCTCGGAACGGTTGTCAAAATCATGGGGAAATACCTAAATAAACCTTCTGAACTAAAAGATTATAGACAGAAGCTTCGGCATGGTGTAGCCAAGATTATGGAGACCGTGCATGAAGTCCATACATGTATTTCCATAAGGTAGTAGATAACACCCTTTTATGAAATGGTTTATCTATCTGTATGGTCTAACCATGCACAAAGTAAAATCCTAATCCATTAAAATAGGGTCTTACTCATTTTTTAAATATCTCCTATATTTTTTCTCCTTTTCATCAGAAATTCTAGGTTCCAGTCCATTTAATGTAGGATAACCACTACCAAGAGTTTTTGAGTCCATCTAGAACCCTCCTTTAGCGTTTTCAATCCTGATTCTTGTATTATGTGATGTTCTTCCTCAATCAAGTCATGTTATATTAGATCTACTTAGATATAGTTCTCCACTCTTCAGAAATTCTCATATCTCTACCTTTTATGGGCATATCTATGATAGTGGATGCAAAATATGTTGGGATTCGGGCTCATTGTTTATTAGAGAAGAGATATGAGGAACGTTCATTATGAATAGACTATATATCTTGAGCTTTCTTCATCCGTTGTTTGTTCTCATCAAAACCATGAAGATAGTTTGATTCACCCACTAATCCACTTAGTATAATTAATTGTAACCATTTGAAATTGAATATCTTGTGTTTTTTTATTGTTATTTGTCTGTTGAACAATTGTTGTAAACCTTCTTTTATGATGTTTTGGTAAATTATGGAAATATGAAAATTATGTGCTTTTAAAAAATTGATTTTGATCTTCTTCTTAAAACATAGATTAAAAAATTGAGATTTTTTTAGAATACTAACACATGTATTTTATTAATATGTCTTCAATAAAAATATTATTTGATTGAAATGAATTTTTTTTTTGAATTGGCTTCCTTAAAGGTTTTCAATAATATAATAATGTTATTGAATGGGTTTAAATTGGTTAAACAGAATTGGTTTTGGAATTGGTTTAGAAATGGTAATGGTGTTTGTTCATATGTATTAGAATTGTCTGGATACGGTTATGAAGGAAGACCATCAAAAGGATGGGACAGATATCGGTGTGAAGTAACCCCATTAAAGTGGTCCACTAAGTGAAGGCCTAATGGAAGGATAACTCACCACTCATGAGTACTAAGAGTTTTATTTTCATTAATGCGTGGGTGTGTTTTGAATAATGGAATGGTTATTATAAAAGAATTTTAATATTTGGTTTTAAATAATTGTTGGGTTTTTTATTTGAACTAAGATATACTTAAAAATTGGTTTATATAGTACTTGATTTCATTTGGTTACAAACTATTTTTGATCTAGTTTACATTGTGTTATAAATTATTTTGATGAATGGTTTTATATAGATGATTTTATATAAATGTGGATAAACATTTTATCATAGTGGGGTGTGAAGGGGAGTGATTGGGGGAAACTTACTAAGTTTTATATTCACCCCTTCTTGGGATATTTGGTGCTTTTACAGATGATATCTTCTGAGACATGGAAAATGGAAAAGTATAACACATATTTAGAACCACCTCCTGATACATGGGCTATTAGGTGATATTGGAGCATGGAGCATGTGGAGCATGGATTCTTGTTGTCTTATTGAAGATATTTTTGTCCTTTGTCTTTTTTGTGTGATAGTGGTTTGTCATCCGCTATGGTATAATTGGTGTGGTTATAAAATAAATGATGTGGTTGTGTTGTCATTAATTTATTCATGCATCGTATCGTGAATTTTTTGGTTATGGTTTTCTAGGATAATGTTTTTATTTATTAAAAGAAAAATCATCCCCCCACATGTATTTGAAACCCCTAGACATTTATTTCCACCCATTAGCATTTTGGGGATGTTTCTTAAGGCCATGCAATGATTCATTTCATTCTCCAGATAATAGATATATGTGGGTAATTACATGAACACCCCGAAAAAAATATTATTCATACACCATTTATTGTCCCTAAAACTAGGGTTTTCATGTACTGAGTTGAAAAAGAGGACTTCAGAGACCTGATGTATGAATATGTTGGACGTCCCACCAACACTGGAGTCCCTATTCTGAAATCCAAACACAAAACACAAAACAATGATTCCCTAAACCAATATCACAGACTCTTGGTTACTTAGCTTGAATAAAACCTCCCTTTGATACAACTATTCCATGACCCATCAAAGCGGGGAACATGTTGTGAGTACCCTTTGCACACCTTTGATAAGCATGGGGCTAGAGACTAGTACCGTGTAGGAATATCCTACAAATGGGAGTAATTTTCTTCTATACCAGTACACATGCACACATCACTAAGACCAAAATACTAAATTGAAAAAACATTAAGTAAAAAATATATGCATTCCCTATGATAGCAACCATATAGTATGAAAGTAGGAAAACTGTAAAGTAAATTGTTCTATAATACAATCACAGCAAAAGAAAGAGTTTTACAAGTGACTGCACAATTTCCTAAAGCTTTTCCAGTAAAAAACAAAATTAAAGTGTAGGTCTATGGAAGCTATTTGACGTTGTAGGATAACAAAAATTCATATGATCACTCTAAAAAATATATGGTCCTAGTTCACCTATCACTCTATAAAAATTTCAATCATCTTTACAATACATGACACATGCGTTCAACGACCATATAAAAGAGATTAAAACAATAAACAGTAGGACACCCCAAAACCAAAAATGAAAAACCCACTAAGAAGTACATTAAGTATACAACAACAAAAACCCAAAAAATAGACCACAAAGGAAACACACGTAGTACATTCAATAAGGTAATCTAAAACAATTTTAAGCTTAAGGAACGATGAATAAGATTTCCAATTTTATTATATAGACCTATCATTCTATATAACACTAGAATATTCAATGATACATGGAGCGTCGATGGTGCATGGAGAATCGAGTCGCATGAAGCATCAATGGTGCCCGTAGTGTCAGTAGTTCCCAGAGTATCAGTGGTTCACGAAGCGATGATGGAACATGATGTTTCGACGCTACACGGTTCATCGATGGCGCGCTGAGCATTGATAGAATATTGAGAATCGATGGGTCATGCATCACCCAAATCATGTAGTCACCAAGATCATATAGTCACCAAGTTCACTTAGTAATATCTATCTGTAGGATTCTACTCATAGCACATTTGTTACAAGATTACTTGTATGACAATCTAATTGGATGTATGCCAACTTACACAAAAAATAACATAGTGTATCTCATATGTTACACCTTATTTCAAGGGGTCCTAACTATGAATATTACTTGTCAAAAAGATCTCTATTTTAGAAGAAATGGTAAATTTAGTAAAAAACATACCAGTTAATTCGGGGTCCCTCCCGTCCTAGTCTTTCAACTTGACCCTGGTTCGGTTTGATATTGTCTGATGGGGCACATGACCGAAACCCGAATTTCTAGCCCGAACCACATTGCACAAGTTAGTGTTTCTATGCTAGAATTGGTTATACTTGGACACAACCCTCTAGTCTATGCAGTCACCCAACCACGTTTCCTAGTGGCTCCCCAGTCAATGCAGCACCGAATCGCGTTTGACGCTATTGGCTTGCCTTGTCCACCTAGTCCAACAATCCAGTTGCTAACGTGAGTTATGATCGAAACTGCTCTGAGCCACTTCCTGCTAATGTCAATTCAACCCCTTTTCCTGGACCCCGATATTCTCTTGCGACCTTTTCCTCCACAATCATCTTGAGAAGTGGTCATTCCTAGACTAATCCTCATTGCTTCCACTGGCCTCCCCTCCAGCGATATGTTCCTTCTATTCCTCTCTTGGACCTGTCCCTAATGTTCAACTACTGCTGGATCTTTTGGAAACCACTCTACTAGTATCCTTTCCCACTACACTCTTCTTGAAATAGCTATATCTTCCACATACTTCAGCCTCTATGTCCTTCTACCACCTTGGGAAACCATATGATTGGATCCCTAGTTTCGGATTGTTGCACTACTGATTGTGGGTGAAACGATCCTCTAATAATTATTAATGAGGACGAAGGAGTAAGAAATGTAAAAGATTTTGGGAAAGAGAAAAAGCACATGAACACCCCAATGTAAATATCTTGGACATGTTCTTGTTGGACTTTATCCATTCATGATGTAGGGTATAATGAAATAAGTAAACTAATATTCACAAATATTTATCATCCCTTTAATCCCCACAATAAATCTCATCCTTACTAAATGATTGAACCACGAATCAACCTATGTGTGGGTTGGTCAATGTTTGTCATATATATCTATTAAGGTGAAAAAATCACAAGGAGATCAAAATTCTACCTCAATGATGGATCAGTATTTGACAATCAATGAGGTTATGTTGCATCTTCGATCCTCGATCCATTGGTGTTCGTCATCATTCATCAGAGGGGATTTTGTCTCCATGTCTCTAAGAAATTTATCAGGTTATGAAGATAACCCTGGATTCCTGAAAATGGGCCTTAAATAAAAGAAACCAATGAAGCATCAAATAATATATTTTTATTAACATATTTGGTAAATGTTACATCCAATTTTAAACATTCACAGTTGACTCATGTTTTTCAATGTTATGACATAGATATGGTATATCCACATCACTGAATGCAACAACGCCCTAAATTTTCTGATCTAGGAACACATTTAGAAGTTATTAAAACTTGTATAATAAAATTTAAGTGTGAATTAGTAAAAAAATAACATTTTCACTGTATCATTTAGGTAACACTGAGCCTCAAAATCACACTTCATCTCAGCACCTGGTTTCCAAATTTTCAAATAAATTTATAAAAAACCAGATTAAATACAAGTCAATAAAGATAGTTTATTGTTCAATACTGAGATGGATGATGTGATTTCAGATGGTTGACCTAGATTATGTGGAATTAGTTGATTCTTATGATGGAAATATGCATTGTGATATGCAAGTGGGAGTCAAGGATGTAAATGGAGGAGATGGAATAGGTTGAATAAGGGATTACCAATTGATGTGATGTTGAGAGCTAATATAATATCTTGTGAATCTGGTTGATGGATGATGGAAATGTTACTATTTTATATATTAATAGCATTACACACTACTTATGGAAATTGGATGTTCTTGGTTTCATGTTTCCTCTCATTGGTACCATATGTTGGGATTATTATAATACATAGACTAATAAAAGATTAAAATTATGAATAAATATTTCTTAAACCATAGGGTAGGTGTTGATAGTATGAAAAATACTAAAAGATTTTAATTTTAAAATATTAGGGATTCAGTTTGCATTATGTTTAGAGGGGATGGACATTAGTCTATAGAATAATGTAATGTAAGATGGACTACTATTATGTGTTAATTAATGGATATATAATTAATTAACTAGTGGAAATGATTTAAAAAGAGTAGAATAAATTAATTTATCTCATTAAATTGATGTGTGGTTATAGTATTTTTTTAATAGTAGTGGAAGATCGTGGTCTCAGTGAAATTAGCTACAGTTGAGATTAAGGATAGGGTATTCCCATACTGTGGCTGTGAGATATATTATATCATGAATATTTTGTTGTTTCATAAAAATTACAAACCATGGTAGTTATGGAGACTGAAACCCAGTAGACTCTAGGAGGTTGATTTCCCCAACATCTGAGTGGGAGGATGGATGACTAACTAACCATCTAGCCCTGCACTCTTCTCATGGTAGTTGGAAGTGCTACTATGAATGGCAATTTTTTTCCCATTTATGTGGGAATATGAATGTGATGGACTCTTTCAACCTCATAAACATGTATTACAAAATATAAAATGTAATTTATTATTGTTTGTATGATGTGTATCGTTTGTGAAGGCTTCAGGTACAATGTCGATGTAAGGGAAAGGATGGCATGAGGCATAATACTCAATGTTTGACACACATCCTCTAAGCTATGGTGGATCCTATAAACTTCATGGTTACTATATATGGTGATGTGATATGGGATGATGTTATGATGTGATGTACATGGTGTATGTTGTGATGCAGTAAAAATATTCATCAAGCTGGCTTATTTTAGAGAGAGATTCTCAGGATGTTTGAAATTGGGGTAGAGTGGAAAACATGTGGGGAGATGAGAGTGGGGTGCACCTGATATTTTATTTTTATATTATAATATCTATGGTATGAGATACTTGTGGAGTGTTTTCCATGGTTAGTCTAGGAATGTAGTATAACTATTTAGTTGGTGACATATTTCCACTATAATTTTCTATGATTTAGAATGACATAATAATCTTTTTTTAGATAAGCTCTAGGGAGGATCCTACTATGTGTAATGTAATTAAGAACCTATCTATTTATAAATATTTTCTCTGGTAATCCATTGTGGTTTGGAGATGAGGATGGATTAAATTATCTAATGGTTTTATAGGAGCTACGTGGTCTTCATGATTTCTTCCAACATTATATTTTGGTACTTTTAGTTTCATTTCAGTTGTTATTATTCTTAATGAAATTTCATATTTTCACTTGGGATTTATTTGAATGTGTGTGTGTGTGTGTTTGAGTGTGGTTTAATTATGGTATAATTATTATCTATATCTCTTGTACCTATTTTTATTAGGGGGTAATGCCTTCACTATACATTTTTATTATACCATCAGTGATAGTCGCTAATTCATGACCTATTGAAGGTGGTACATGGGCAGTCTCTATATTTTTTGCCTCATTTTAGTATCTTTATAGAGTGTATTTCATGACATTCTTCATTATGATATTGATTAAAATAAACATGTACTGAAAAAATATGTATTAACACCCTTCCCATCTTTTTTACTTCTTATTATAAACATTATATTCAGGAATGATATAATGGATCTCCATATCTCATCTCTATTTTTGGTTACAATATACATATATATCAGCAAATTAGTATAAATATCTTCCTAATTATTGACATCCAAACTACTCTTTTATATTAATAATATCAAAGGAATATAATTTTCATAATTTGATTTTGGAATCCATCCATAAAATTTCAGAACAATGATCGTGCGAATATTTTGTTTCTCAATCGATATTCAAAAAATAATTTTTTTTCTTTTTAATATATTTAATATATTTCCTCGATAATATATCTAGTCTCAATTACAATAATTGACATTTAAATAATTGAATTTGAAAATTTTGGACTAGTCACTTACTTAAACAATTAATCATTTCTTCTTTTGACTTGCATTGCCTCTTTATTCAACCACTATCATTGTTATATTTTAATACATGGATACTATTTCAACATAAACATATTTTTTATCTATAGAAATATCATATACATACAACATTTTTCCTTTATGTATTAACATAGGGATCACGATTGTTGTATTTTTATAATTGGACAACCATACATTTCATCTGTAATCTCACAAAAATAATTACATGCATTCATTTAATCCTTTAAAAATTAATTTGATGTTTGTATTCAATTTTTGTAAAGTCAATTTGTTTAGTAGGATATTAAGATTTCACATCATATTGTTTTCATTTTCAATACTAATGACCCATATGGAATAATATTTCAATGTCATGCATTTCAAATTTACAAATCTTAGTATGTAACAAGTATTATTGTAGATATCATGCATTTTATATTACTTTTTATACACTTGTAATAAAAATAATTTTGGAAGGATGGAAATACTATATATTTTAGAGTAATTTCACATATACTTTTACATATAGAGAAGAATCTGGGAGAAATTCATATATATATATAATCATGAGTACATGTACATATCATAGTTTATAGAGACACTTTTTCAATTATTACATTTACATTGTCTTTAGAACCCTTTTGTATAAATTATATTTTTTATGTTACCATTATTTTATTCTTCTAATTACTTATATATACACTAATAACTTCCAGAACCTTTCCTTATTTAAGAAATCATGTTATTTAATACCCATACCTATGTGATACAAAGTTATGAGAATAATTACATATGAAGTATTTTACCTAGCTTAAGAATTTTATAAAAATTCCGGAAGTTCATCAAATCATATTATAAACTTTTCAAAAATACACAAATAATCTCCAATAAATCCTAAACATATAAAAAAATAAAATTAATTTTTTAATTATCAGTGTATTCTGAAATGACTTGAAAAAAGATTCCAACTCCTTACTGTATGTTACTACTCAACATTAAGTGCTTCAACAGATCTATAGTGTCTTAACACATCCCAAGTCAACAAAAACAGTTTATAATAATAATACATTTTTTACTCTAAATATATTGTATTATAAATTATTATTTATAATACAAGGTTATATTCTCACACTTCCATCCATCTTAGAGCATATTCTATGAAAAAACATTGATATTTTATATAAATCCTATAATAGTAAGGGTAATAATGAGAAGTAGTGTAACTTAGTTGAACCATTTTTTGTATATTTTTTTGAACCAATCCCATTTGACCAATTATATTCAAATTTTACTCTTCATTACCATTTCTTCAATAATATTAAAAAATATGAATATCATGTAGTACATAATATATTTTTATAGGGTTTGACATCAAAAATAGATCATACTCATTTCCATGTAATACTTTTTTTGATACCAATATTTTAATTGATAATTATAATAATTTTATGATGAAAAGTGTATTAAATATAATAAAAAATGTTTCGGTGGTTGTATCATCCAATTACCGTATACGAGAAATGGTGTTATTTGTAATAAACTATGAGTTATTCATAAATATACTCTCCTATGATGATAAATAAGAACTTATGGATTTAGTGGATGCAATTGAAACAAATAATATATCTTTTTCTAAAACATTATTGATTGTTAAACTATTATCAAATCAAGTACATGCATACCAACATATCATCTTTATTTTATAGTCCAGAGATTGATTTAGAGTATTCATGCCCCCATAGTTTTCATCCTTCTTATATAATTATTCCAATTCTTTTATTTCATAATCACTAAATGTTACCATAACACATATTTATTTGGAAAACAATTTTCAAGAGGAATAGCTTTGTTGTATCCACTATATTTTGATTTATAACTTCATATAGTGAAACTACACAATGTACATCATCCTTCGATAACTAGTGATTGAACACTGATTCCTACATACAGATACTCATGTACTAATGCACATGTAGGTGTAATTAAGGTATAGATAAACAATTGAATATTTTTATTATGCTCTTCTCAAACTAATTAGTTACATTAAAAATGAATTTATTCATATTTATAGGGTATTATGATTGATATCACCTATTAATTAATATAAAAAATTATGTTATACATTCATGTTTATGTGAATCTAAGAAAAATGGAATATGTTTTTTTGAAAGCCTTTGTTCCTTTGAAACCCACATATTTAATGTATTCTTCATAACATATAGAAATCCTTTGGGAATATTTATTAATCATCTGATCGCATACAATGATCACATAGAGTACTTTTTCATACTCTATTCATTAATATTAAAATGTACCTTATTAGAAGTGTGTGGTAACCATAAAAACTGACGTTGTTGCATGTTCTCATATAAATTTAAATCTCACATATTTTTTCGACATGGTTGATACATTATAGTCCCATAGAGGGTTTATATAGTTTGAATCACATACCATACTAGAGTGACATTTATGTCTCTAATTTAAAACCATTGTGTGTCTTTATTGGTTTAGATATTGCTCCTTATACGATAATCATTCCGTGAAGACCATCACAAAATAAAATTAGAAAAAAAATCATGAAATACCATAAATAAAATCATATAATATTTTCATTACTTTTTGAATTTCATTATAGACATGATCATTAATTGATCACCAATAGTTGTTTCTATGAGTCATGTGATCTATGGATACTGTTTTCTAATCCCTAATATGTTGAAATGGAAATGAAAATGACTTAGAGGATTACATATATCTTCTAAATAAAATTACACATAATTTGAAAAGTACATGATATGTGATCATCCTATATCATACCAATGTTATAGAGGGAAGAAAATAATTAACCACGATTATGAGTATACCACTTTATGAATTATATATTTATTCTGTGATCTCTATTAACCTTACATGTAGAATCTTCTCTTGTAATTTGAAGTCCCCTAACACCATTGTGCATAGAAACATTCACTTAATTATTTATTAATGTCATATAATGGGTGTCGTCTAGCCTTAGACATACTCTTACAACACCTCTTGAGATACCTGTGGTTGAGATGGATCCTATAGCAGCCTCTACTACTTATGGTCAAAATTTCACCCATGGATAGCCTGTGATGGATAATTTTTTTAAATCATATCAATAAAAACTTTAATGAAAAGATCAATCAATTTATGTCTTAAAACTCAAAACCATCATCTTACATATAATATCTCTATTCTAATGTAATACATCTCTTTAATTATTCATACAATAAGAAAAGTTGGATAATTTTTTAATTTTCAACAAACATAGTACTACTCATAAAATATGTTTAATATAATTATTTTCAAAATAATCATTTATCTTTTTTGTTATGATTATATCTGCATAAAACAGTAGATATAACATGTCAAAATATTTAATTACATTATAATGATCACCCCTTTAAAAAAACAACAAGTGGATATATAAGATCAAATGAATTAGTACCTTCCTCCATTTACGTTGGACACATTTTCTTCCTCATTGATAACGTAATCCAATGCTTTATAGGAGTTCCAAAAAATGGTTCTTGAACGTTTTAGGAGGGGTAAAACACGCATGTTCTACCTCAAATAAAATAATATATATATGGAATGATTTTGGGAAGATTTAAACCAACTACTCATGAGTATGAATAAACTCTAGTTTTATGCCACCATTTTCCAAAAAATAATTAATGAAATTAAATAGGATATCAATATTTTTAACCCTTAACTATTGTACCTTAATTTTTTTAGTGGAAAATAAAAGGTTGATTATCATGATGAATTAAAAGTATTCATTCCAAAAAACCATCAAATCATATGGATTCTCCATCATAATAATAATTGAGTTGCTGTGTTAGTAAAAAAAAAAAAATTTAACTCAATAGTACTCAGTATGGATGAGTTCAGTTTCATGCGCCTCTAACACATAAAGCTAATTTTGAATATAAATATTCAACCCAAGGTAGACATTATATCATCACAATCACCTTCCAAATCCTCATGTGTAATCCCATATATATTTAAATTGTTTCTAATATTGTAATGAAGCATAAAACCTTTTTTCACTTTAAAGTATCTTATAACACTGTTAGAATCCATTGATATGACCTTTTTCAACCAAATAAATTTCATTTATAGGGACAAAAAATATGATTGATATCTGATATAGATGATATGTGTTAAATAATACAGAAAATTTTCCTTCTAAATTATATATTTTTTTAAAATACCCAAATTAAAATCTATAGTCAACTTTGGTCCCCCTCAATTTTGTGTAGACAACGGATTTTAGTCATTTATTTTAAGCATCTATAAAAACACATGAGAATAATTTTCTTGGCATAATTTTTTCCCATTTTCTTGAAATTAAATCCTAGTTGGTATATCAACTCAACAAGTATAGACAAATAAAATTGATATATTACTTATTATAAAAAATAAGAACAATTATTCTCGTGATTAACATTTTAAATGACACAACAAAATAAAAAAGAAAAACAATAATATCTATCTATTATCGATTGTGATAATGGGTTTTTATACCATTATTTTAATAAATTTTAACTTATCCATGAATTTTTAGATCTTCAATACAAAACCCATGGGTATAGTTTTAATCCATAAATATCTTCATTCTATTTTCATACCCTGGTGCTATCGTTATCAATCATAAACACAGAAGGTTTCTCAAAATGAAACTCTTTTCAGTAACACCATATAAAAAGTTGTATTTAACATTAATATGATAAAATCTATATAAATCTTTGACTTAAATTTCATGTAATTATCTAAAATCATAACCCTTTTCATTGGAGAAAAAATAACTTCAAAATCAACACCTAAAACATCACAATATATTTTACATTCATGTCTATAATTATTATTTTCAATATTTTTTTTACAATTTGGATTGATTCTAAAAAACCCAATATTTCCCAATAAAATATTACTTGCAGGTTTTTAAAAAAAATACCATGTGTAGTTACATTCAATCAATATTACCTAATAACCCTTAAAAGAAATCCACTAACCATGTTATTGTTATTATATCACTGATTTATGATCTTCTTGAAGGATAAGTGAGGTCTGATTTTCAATCCTCAACAATATTTTAGTTAGATCAATTATTTCCTCAAAATATTGTATAATTATTCTAGTCTAAATTGGTTTTATTTATTCAATTATTATATTATATATCTCATCATGTTTTTTCAAACATTATTATATATTTATTTCATTTTTATATATTTTTTTATTAATAATCTATAAATTTAGAATTAAAACCAACTATATTAGTTTAAATATTATTTTAATGTAGATCTATTTAGAATCCTAAATTTTTCGTATTTCTAAATTCTGTAGATGCTACATTGGAATCATTATTTATGTCATGTATTACATTGATCATCAAAACTGTAAACCACACTGGTGGAAATCTCATTCGTGAATCTATATTCATTCCTACTCTATATGAATCCCTGAGAAACACCATCCCTAGTATTCTCATTAAATTTATATGGATTTGATTCTAGGATTTTAGTAATTCAATAAACTATAAGACTATAGATTATATGAAATGTAAAATAATTTTTTATAAAATATCAGAAGTTATATGATATAGATTTTTTCTAAAAGAATCAGTTTAGAATTTTTTCCAAAGCACACGCTACTTCCCTAAAAAAATGGCCTTCCAAACATAGAAGTCACTATTATTCCTATTTCTACAATTATTTAATAAATTATTTTATAATATTTATTATATTGTGTTGTGTATGGGGGTTTATATTCAAGTATGCTCATATACATACGAATATATGATTAAAATTATCTTATAGTGGAATCCTCTAGATTATCAGACCTAAATTATTGATATGAATTCTCTGTTCTATTACAAATTATATAATATTTATTTCAAATATATCCAATACTGATGACTTGTTTTATAAAAACAAGACTCTTTTCATGATTGTTGAATAATATATGAATGTGATAAATTACATTTAACCATTTGAGTATTGATATCTCATAGGACCTCATAAATAATTGTTAATGATTTTGATAATCCTTGTTTATTATCTATACAACCTCTTTCAATCCACAGAGAGAATTTTCTCATTTTGTTACGCCAAGAAAACATTTTTTATCATGGATTAATTAGGCAAGATCTATATACGTATTGTCTATAGAGATCATACTCAAATTATTTTTTGGAAAATCTGCTAATATCTGTTGTACTATATATTGATATCTTCTATAACATTAGAGATGTGGAAATACAAGAATATAAAATATAAAATAAACTCACACTACTTAATTATATTTATCTAATAATCCTTTTTACCAAAATTATATTTATTAAAACATTATTCTACATAATTATTTCTTTTATCCTTTTGGTATACTTAAGAAACACTTATTTAGTTATATTGGATTCAAAAGGATAGTAAACCCACTTGTGAGTTCATATGTGATGTTTTAATTTTATCTGAACAAATTCCCTTGAATTTAATATCCTTGAATTCCAAAAGGTCAATACCCCTCAATCGTTTTCTATAATAATTTTAAAATCAGGTTATTTATTATCTTATATAGAGGAAAAAAAATATAATATAGAGTCTATGGATCTACTCTTAAAACTAGAAAAAAAGTAAAATTCAATAAATAATGATTTATAGCCTTTATACCCTATCATATACACTTAATATTTAAAAATTAATGATTTTGACCTATAATTATTGTTAAAAATTCCTCATCATGGTGACATTTATAGTCAAATCAAAGATCAATATCATCAATCCTATCACATATATTTCATATTGGAATTTCAGTTGACAAATATTTTTCTATTTTTATTTTCCAATGAAAATATAACATAAAAATTGAATTATTCTATAAAAACATCGACCTTTTTTATTTCACTATTGAGGCTTAATTTTTTTTAAAAAAAGTTTTATTTCAATTAGATCTACATTAATAACAATTACCACTCATATTAAAACTTCCATAAAAATATATTTAAAAATAGAATAGATATTATTGAATAAAATAAACATTATTTAGTATTTCTTTAGGCTAAACCTACTTCTTTATCAAATCTACAAAACCCACACTGTTAAAAGCTTCCATTTGTGGTTTCCCCCCACCCATTATTTTCCCAATATTCATATGCTTTGTCTAATATGATACTATGAAAATATAAAATTTGTAAATAATACCACATATAATGAGAAATTATTATCAATACTATTTTTATTACTTATACCAATATTTAATACACTTTATAAATTCAAACATAAATTTTTTCAAGGGCCTATTCAACATCAATACGTATTCATTAATCATAAAAAAAATTCTTCATAATGAGATGATTTAATCATCAATCCTTTTATAATTTTATCTTTCCTAACAATATTAACACCTATATATTTAATCTCCAAAATTTACTCATTATCCTTTCTATGAAACTCACCTTTAAATTTCATATGTATTTTAATAAAATGTTTGAAATGATTATCTTTTTTCTTGAGTGTAGTGTTTAATTAAAATATAAGATAATGTTCTATCATCAAAAATGTGAATCATTTAACATCATATAATTACTATATAATTTCTTAAATCAATATATAATTCATTTAAATGTTATAATTTTTTTAGTATATCACACTCATTATCTTACTAATAATTTCAGGAATTATTTGGGTCATTATTTATTGAATGCTTATCTTTTATTCATTGTGGTTTTTGGTTTCCTTTTTCATCAAGTAAATACACCCCCTTCTTCTCTATAAGAAAAAATATCTAAAAATTTCATATTCCTCAACATTTATTCCATGTGGGTGTAGTATTTCATTAATATTTTCCTTTTCTCCTTGTCACAGTTTTAGAAATGAGAGCGATGATTTTTTATGGGTCCCGTCACCCCAATCTTCTTCAGAATAATCATATTGGGGGTCCTAAATATTATCTCTAATATATCATCAGTATTTTTAAGGCATTGAAATGAATGTAAAATTTCCTTCTTTATAACAATACTTTAGCTTTTTTCATTCAACAATTTGGGAGTGTATTTTGTAACTCATTTAGGTAAAGATCGTAAATTCCACCCAAATCTGAAATCAATGGATCAAATATGTCCATAATGTCAATCATTTATATTTTTAACAATGGTTTCGTAATCCAACATATCTCTAAGGACTTTGATTTGAAAAACAATATCATTTTTTCTTTTTAAATAGTTATAAACATTCATATTATAATGTATTCATAAATATATAAATTTTCTATCACATTTTTTATTTTTTATACTCTGATCTTGATGGTCCATATACACATATCCTATGTTTTGTTCTAAACTTACTTAGTTTTCTAGATCCACAACACAATAGTTTATACATTGTCCAAAAAACAATAGAGTATAATATATCATTAATTTTCAGGTCCCTAGTGATCCATTTTGTCTAAAAATGAAATGGTACCATATCATCCAATTTGTGGATAACCCACAATAAAAACATCACATACATCAATTCCTTATGAATATAGAAGTAATAGTATTCTATTTTTTCATATGTGAAACATCATTAAATAAAAAAATGGAACACCTCTAATTTTTATGGAACTCTAATTCTCTAAAATAGAAATTATATAATTAAATTTATAGGGACATATTTTTATATGACACAGTTATATAACCCTTATCGGTAAGGGTACTACTAGGGTGTTTGATTCATTAGTACCAATATTAGTTTTAAATGTTAATTATATTGAATCACATCCTTGTAAAATAATAATTTATTGATGAAATATTTTAAATTTATTTTTCTCTCACATGCATATATAAGATTGAAATGCAACACATGGAAGATTTTTACATTGTTGTTCCTTGATGAGAGAGCCTAATTCATATAGTTCTCAACTTTTTTGAACATGTATTTTAATTGAAGATAATTATATTAGAATGAATAAAACTATAGACTAATTTTTAAAAAAAATTGAAGGTATCACCAACTTCATTAAAATTTTAATGGTGTTTTTATATAGTAATCACCAGTTAACCATAATTCATATTACTCTTTAAGAATAATTTTGGTAACTTAGTTCTCCTTCTATTACAATATCAAAAAATAAATCTTCATCAAAAATGTGGTTGAATGTAAAAAAGTATAAAGCAAATCATGTGAACATGAACTTAAATTCATTAGTAATTTGAATGACTATAGTGTACAGTAATGAACACATTCACACTTATATTATCCTCCATTTGAAAATTATAATCCACTACTTTAAATTATTCAAAATAAACAAATTCGTGAAATATGATTCCTAATATACAACTGTATAAAATTTTATAGTACTATATGTTACACTGCATGATAGTGTCAAACATCATTTCATGAAAAATCACAATAAACATTATTATATAAAAACTAGATACCAAATACTACTTATTGTATATTTCTCAGATAATAATGTATAATGCCGAGGGAAATTCATGTATGGGGAAAAATTATTTCTAAAACTAATATATTCTATAAGTAATTGAAAACATTCACAATGATTTCAAATAGTGTTTATAGTTTATAGTTTTTAATCACATCTCTTCATCATTCTAAATAATAGTTAAATTATTAACAATAATTTGTGTCAGACAAAAATGGGGTTTTGTGATTCCAAGCCTTGATTTTTTCCAAACCGCATAGATAATTCATTTAATCACATACTCAAATAACAAAAAATATATGTGAAACATATGATAATATACAATAATTAAATGATATTCATCAAATATTATCTTCTCTAATGCAATGATGTGCCATTGTAAGACCATGTGATAACCTGTACAATTGATTTTGCTATCTGGTATTATCTACATGGTAGCCTCCCCTAATTTCATTGATTGGTAACTTCCCCAAAAGATCACGGAAGATTAATTTTCATTACATTGTATAACACCTTTTATTACTTACAACTCCTATTTAAAACACTTTTATATTATCCAAGATTTACATACTAATCTGCACATTGAAATATCTTGTAGTTTATCATTACCAACAGACATTATAAAACAACATCATATATATATATCCTAAATTTTAAATATGATGTTCCATATTTTATATATTTTTTATTACTATTATGAGCTTCATCTGATATTATATAGTGGTTTACGTTTTATTCAAAAACTAGGGAACACATATTATAATCCATTCTATACAATATAGATAGTAACATTCACATAGATAAATAATGATGTCATCCCATTTAAAATCATAATATTATGAACACAATATGAAATTCACTCATCCCTGTTCAGACTGTTTGTAGGGACGGTATTTATTAATTAAATATAGAACTCCACATTCCACCTAATGAATTACATATGGAGTCAGTGCTCTCCATTGAAATTATGTTATGACTTTCACTTCTGAGGCTGAATACATTGAACACCAATGTGTGTTTATCCACAGACCACTGCATCTAATTATTACTAAACAAATTCAAGTATTACCCCTCTCTATTCTCCCCTATTGTAACATAGTATAGTGATGGTTAATCTAGAAATTTCTATAATCTTTGGAGGTCATAGTTGAGTTTTCTCAAAGTTTTCTAATTATTAAACACTTCTCTTAGAAAATACTTAACAAAAAATTCAATAACTCACCACTAACAGCATAACATGATAGGATCCCCAAAAATATAATGGTACCATGATACTATAATATATAACAATGATTCTTAATTAATTATAATAACATTTCTAACTTCTCAATACAAAACATAGTAATTAATTCTAAATAAACATGTTGCAGACAATATTTCTCAAACTCATTACATATAATTTACATTATAATCATATCAAAAACAAACGTTAGATATAAAATTTTCAAAATATTCTTAGAATTAATTATATATTGGTTTAAAATAATAAAAGTCCTTTAAAAATTTATTTTGGTACATTATTTTAAATAAAAATATTATGAGATTTCTAGGAAACATGTTGCTCATAGTGAATTCACATTTAATCGTTAGTTGAATTTAATAATGATTAAAACATTATATAGAATAATTAAATATATAGGTTAATTAAAACTAAATACCAAATATATAATATGCTGGAAAATTCATTTTATGGGCAATAGAACTCATATTTTAGCCTAACAATTTTTATTATTTTTTAAATTTGATACAAATAGAAAGACTATCACATTAAAAATATACATTAAACATCAGTAAATAATATTTGTTATTATAATAATTTTAATTATATGATGGTAAAAAGAAAATATTAATTCATTCACTATGGAAAACTTCATATGATATAATTATCCCATGATTTTCACTCCCAATGTAAATACTATAAAAAGAATATGAAATGTTCGAAATAAGATATAAATTTTCAAGGGAATTATAATAACTATAATAATATAAATAATTAATGATGAATCATGAGAATAGACGTATATATGTATATGTAATTGAATGGAAATGTAAAAATTATGATATGGCCTTTATCTAGCCAATGAAAGAGTAACATGTCAATTAGAATAGTAATTTCAACATTATGTATAGTTAACTGGGTAATAGAAGAGTGGAATAATATTTTCTAAATTAAAAAATGACTTTATATTACAATATTAAGAAATAAATTTGTTGATTATAATTAAATATTGGTTTTAGATATTGAAATCATAATTATATTTTGTATAAAAATTATAACTTATCCCCTTTAAAATAACATTTTATGAAAAATTTAGATTACTAAATAAAATATTATTCTAATAAAATATTTTAATGAAATATATATATATATATATATATATATATTTATCTATGGCTATGTAAAAATTTGAAAAATACTTTTATTAACCAAAAATGATTTTTTATAAAACATTGAAATTTTATTATTTTAAAAAAAATTATCAATGTAAGTGATGATTATTTAAATTAAATTTCTCATATTATGAAAAATATATCTATAAAATGTATTTAATTTTTGAATTTGAATGTAATACTATTTTATATTAATTCTTTGGTAATTTAAATTAAATATTTTACATTTATTAGTTGTAATATATGAAAAATAATTGTATTTTACATTATATGTATAATAAATTATTTATTGAATGAGGGGGGATGTATGTAGAAATTTTCAAATGCTCATGTGATCCAATTATTATATATAGTCAAAGTAATAATCAATTTTTATTGTTTTGAGAACAAAAATAATCTATTAAACGTTATATTAAAATCGACCACCCTCACTCCCTTTTAAATATCATCCTTCCTGGCCATTATTCTCCTTAAAGAGTATGTTCTTTAACATGTGAAATATCCACCAAAATCTCTCCCAAACCATCCATTCCATTTACAATTATTTATATTCTTATCAAAGGACCCCCCCCCCAGTAATGAATCATTAAGTCCACCTAAAGATTTAACATCCCAATAAAGAGGTAATACATTCAACCAATATTTTTATTAAAATTATGGCCTCTTATACCTCCTCATATCATTTATATCCACGTTTTTATAATAACATGAATACTATTAATTCAGATATGTTTTTATTAATATAATATCTCTTTTATAACATCTATTTATCTTTTCTATAATGATAATTCCCCCCTTGTTTTTTTCTCACCTCCACAATGAACGATGTGTTTAATTTTTCACCACCACCACAATGGATAGATAAATAAACAACATAATTATAAAAAAAATTATTCTTTTATGTATACTATGTCATAATTAGTTCATATTAATGTAATAATAATTATTTTTTTAACATAAATTAATATATTTTATGATGATTTGTAAAACTGAAAGTGTGAATGAATAATATAATGACAACATTTTTATTCAATGAATATTTCTTATATCAGAATTAATTTGAATTTTTTGGACCACAAAAACCTTATTATTCACAATAATATCAGTTAATTTAATTTATATAATTATATTCACATTCTCTAATAGCTTCCTTAATTAACCGCAGACAAAAGTGGATTTAATACCATGAAATGAACACTTACGGGATAGTGGGAATAAACATGATTTACTAAAAAAATATTTATAATCGAAAATAAATGAATAATAAAAAATCAATGATGGATGAATTTTTTTTTCATGAAACTATCCAATTAATTAAATTTTATTATCAAATTTGATAGGATATCATTCAAATTGTCTCATGGACTTGGTGTAAGAGAACATCAAATCCACCCTATTATATTTTGGCTTATTCCATTTCTATATAAAAATCAAATAATTTATCTATTCATCTCATTTATTTGTTTTATATGTCATATATTTGTTTTACAAACATATATACCTACCATATCATATATTTATTAGTTAGGGGTTATACATGCCTTTATGATTCCCTCATAAATTTATTTAATTAAGATAATTAAATTAAAATAAACCTATATGTTCCTAATTTGTTATATGATTTTTTAATAATATTTTTAATATCAATTATCTGTTTATAGAAGGCCAGTTTTGTTCATTACCATATTAAAATAAATTATTATTCACATACTCTCTATAAATAATCTTTAACTTAATTATGGAAAACAATATTTTTATGTGTATTTACAAACCTACCTCTCAACTCTTTTTATTTCTTGGAATCACATTCAATTCAATTTAATTACCTATTAATCATTAATCATTCAAGAATATACAAGTATTATTAAATAAAAAAATTTATTGGAATATTTGTGACAAACCATTAAATTTTTCCTTAAGACAATAATATGTAAACCACTTCCTTTTTCATGGGTTTCTATTATCTTTTTTTTCTTAGGTTTGATTTACTTATGTAGAATACATATTCATATAAATGATATCTATATTATGGATGATCCTATAATTATACATTTTATCAATGAATTGATAAATGTTTTTATATAACGAGATACCACATGTGATGCACAAGGGGTTATATATGAAAACTATGATATATTATATTAGTAGGGAGCCTTAAATTATAAGTACGATGTCTATATTAGGTTATTTACATGCCATTATGCTTATTTTATATTTTTATACCATATTCTCATTCTATGATGCTATGTTATTATATTTTTTTCTATCCAATTATGTTATCAGAACAGGTTTCTTGCCTTATATGTAATACTTTTTTTTCATTATTGAATATAATAAATTTGTTATTTGGATTTATAGATCAACAATTTCCTTATATGTGAACCCATATTATCCAATGAAGTTTTATAATTTTAAAAAGATATTGGAGAAAATTATAGTGATTAAAAGACAGATTTTGTTCCTAATATTTGTTTTCATGTATTTCTAAACTACTCTCCCAAAAAATTTAGAAATCATTATACATGGATTGTTTTTTATGGATGATTATGTAGAAAATCATATAATAAAATTTTCAGAAATCATATTCACTATTATTTCTATCAGAAAAATATATATTTATTTTATGGTTTTAGAAATATAATACATTACAAAAAACTATATGCAAATGTATAAGTGTAGAAAAAATCAATAATTATTCTTAATTAAAGCATGTACAGTAACTAAGAAATTTCATCCATGTGTATGTAATAAAGATGGATGATGTTCCAATGCATATTCACATGGGGTTAATATAATTTAAAACTCATGGATTGTTATTAACAAAATTTTTACCACAAGAATGAGATCAAGGCGTTTTTATGCATATGGATTTACACTTTTTAGGTATCTGGATTGGCATATTAATATATTCATTAAAATCAGTTATAGAGGAATTTTTAAATTTTCTAACGAAGAATTTAACTACATCGTCTAGAGAACATAATATAAAAATGAAAATTTATGATTAATATTAAAACATATATAAATATATATATGTGATGGGATCGTGAGATGAGAACATCATGAAAATAATAGAATAATATTCTTATATAAATTGTATTAATGTAAGTCATGTTAAATACCTTACTTCTCCTACGATAGTATATGTTTTAGGTGGGACCTTCATAAAACAAAGGCCTCACAAATTTAGTTTATATTATGATTATATAATTATAGAGAAAGTTATTAATTTTTCTTATAAAATAATTTGTGCTCTTTTATGATCTATGTTGGAATGATTCAGTTTTACCATTTATCTACTATAGAGACAAATTGAATCATTGTCTATACTAATAAAGACTATAAAACCAAATATAAATATCATAACTATTGAATCAGATTCATTCGAGACTCTATTTTGAAATAATTTTTTCAGTTGTACTTTCTATCTTAAAAAGATGACATAAATACTCAGACTCAAGAAAAGGGCTGAAAACATTATTCAATGCTATGAAGAAATATTCACAATGATTTCATGAAATTACTCGAGATTTTTCATGTATACTAAAATTATTGTTGAATTATTATTGAGTGGGTTAAATCTAATTATTTGAAAGGATATATTAATTTGAATATTTTATAGGTATCATAAAATTGTATGATGTTCTATCAAAGTTGAGATTCAAATTATTGGTTCTTAGTGGTCCCTCAAGTATAGGGATTAGATATAGATAATAGAGCTACAAGTTGGAGGGTCCTGGTAGCATGAATGTACCACTGTCCAAAATACTTAATTATTGGAATAATCATCATAAAAACTACCTAGAGGGAACAAGGTTATTTAATATGTTACAAATGGAGGGACATCAATATAATTAATGGCTATGGAATATAGGAAAAACTCTACCATACAGAAATAAATTAAGGTTCTGATCAACATTTAGTCTATTTCATAATGTTTCAACTAGAAGGAACACATGGACTATAATAAATAAATCCCTAATCCATGGGTTTCTGAATATAAATGATGATAATATCCTATAAATTCAAAAGTGATGGGATTGGATTATTTTATCAGTACAACATAATTGAAAACTAAAAAAGAATGTTGTGCATTGTGTTATAGTTAATCATTCAATAATATAAAACCATTTATTTTATTTTAGTTCATCACTATTTTTATATAATTAAAGTTATATTTATTTATTCAAACAAAAAACTCAAAACTGAGAGGTTCAGTTATTTTTTATTGTAGAAAAATAGAAAATTAGGGAATCTCAAGATAACATAACTCCTCTAAAATCAATATATATTCATTAAATCTAATATAAAAGGATTTTAGACTTATATTATCCCAAAAAATTAGTTTAAAATAATAGTATTCTTGATATAATTTTCAATATTGAACAATTAACATTATGAAAATTATGATTCAAAAAAATAATTTTTATGTGACCTTTATGACCTAATTGTCAAATTGTCCATGTGAGTTTCAATAAAAAATTTATGTAATTTATTTATAATTGTTTTAGATAATTCTAATTTATAGACTACATGATAAAAAATTCAAATTTAATTATGAGTAAAATAATTTAATGCTTAAAAAATATGGTTTCTTAAAACATAATTTTTATTTCATTCATTGAATTAACATTATAATTAATTATAGAAATTTTCTAAAAATTGTATGTTAACAAATTAATATAATTTTTTAAATAATCATTTCAATATTAAATTATATTATTCTGTATTAATTATTGAAATGGTTATTTTTTCTTCATTATTATGAAATGCCAATTTTTATGAAAATTAAATTTTGGATTCATGTTCTTACATTTAATAATTTTTTTATTGGATAGGTTTAAAAATAATCTAACTCCATTTGATTAAAATTAATCAAAAAAAATTTATTAGGATAAATATTAAACATTATTATAATATAAAAATATTTTTATACTTAAATATGAATTTTTTTGGAGCGACAATTTTTGTTTAATTTTACATTTTTATATTGAACTAATTTCGTCCATTTTTACATATTTATTCCAAAAAATTGGGTATAATATTAAAAATAATAAAGTTAAAATTGTAAAATAATTCAATATTATATTTATCTTTATTATTAGAATATTTGACAAAAAATTAGCTACCATTTTATTATTTATTCCATTTTAAAAGTGTTAAAACTAATATAATACGGGATAAAATGAGATAATTTTTTTTAAATCCTACTGTATTTTTGAATTTTTTAACTATATCATTTAATATTTTAATATGATTTATTATGATGTATTTTGGGCTGACTAATTATTTAGATAATATTGATATTAGAAACTATTATATGTGAGTCCTCTCTCTCATATATAAATGTAAACCACCAATCCTATATTTGACAATTTATTAGACACATACATCATCTAAGACCATCTAAAATACATTCCAAACATCCATATATAGAGTGTTTCGATTTTATTTATTCATACCTCTTTCAGAACAATCATAAATTGTAAAAACCCAGAATCTCCCTGATTTTTTTAATAAATGGAAATTTTACGATTCTACGAAATCTGACGGTACGTGATTCCGAGGCCCGGATTGCCCGGAACGATCCGTCGAAATTTTGTTAAGATTATGTTAACGTGAGTAAGCATTTTTTCTAACAAAATGTAATAACTCTTAAACGGTTACTCGGATCATAAATATGAGGAGACCGTTGCACTCAAGATGGCGAGTTTACCCTAGGTGTGACTTAAGATTAGTTGGCAGAGGCCTCATATTAGAAATCCCAAAAATAGAATAATCATAAATAAAATAATCAAATAAATTATTTTATTTTTTAAAATTCATATAACTCATAATCGGTAACTCGGATTAAAAATCCAAGACCACCGTTGAACTCATGAGGGTATGCTTTCTTTATTTAGATAATAACAATGGCCCGCACTAGCCACCATAGAAAGTTAGATTTTGGATGCAAATAAAATAATTAAGTGACAATTATGTTATTGTAAAATTCATAACCTCTAAATGGTAACTCAGATTGAAAATATAATAGTATTGTTTGGTTCATTGGGGCGTGTTTCACCTGTACAAAGCCTAAAATAGATCGGTGTAGGTTGAGGGTGATTGATAATAATTTATCAAAATTTATTTTGGGTTCATTCAGTAAACGTACAAGCGGCATTTTGTAACTTTTGTACCGGTGCTCGAAATTGAAATCTGAGGGACCCACCAAACTCGCAGCACCAGTCTTCACTTAAGGAGACTTTCACCTCAACAAAAGATAGTCAAGGGTAAATATTAGTTTCTAGATTATTCGTGAAATAGTAAATAATACAAATAAAAGTGTGTTACACTTTATTTTTATTTAAAACATCCATGTGGGTGTTGGAAGGTGGGATCCACCAGAACTAGACCTCCTTGTGGAAGTTTGGAAGTGGGGACCAGCAGTCCTTAACCTCCCATGAGAGGTTATGGTGGTGGGGACCACCAGACCCTAACCTCCCATGAGAGGTTATGGTGGTGGGGACCACCCGGGGCTTAAACCTCCCAACTCCATTCTTAATGAGGATGAAACCTCTCAAGTCTTCATTAATGTGCATGAGCCTCTTGAGCTTCCTCCACAATAATTTTTCCAACACCCCACCATTAATTGCGCCAACGTGAATTAATTGTATTGACCCCCTTTTTGAATTAAGTAACAGCATCGTTGGAATTTAGGAAGGTTCTTAATAAATGAACCGTCATAAATTCCATAATCATTACATACCTCCCCTATCTCATATATATATGGAGCATGGGAGGAGGTTTTGGGATGGCTTCACCTAGCGATGAAGTGCTGGTAAAGTGACGCAATGCCCAACACTTAGAGGATTATTCTCTCCAATGATGAATGCTCCACCGATGAAGAACACCAATGAAGAATGCCTTCAACTACAAAGAACGACCTCAACTACTACATTCTTCCTCAGAACCACCTTTGAAGTAGGATGTGTTCATATACAAAAAATCGACGTCTGCCTTCTCACGCCAACGTCGATGAACAAAAAACAAGGTAGGGTTTTTAATTAAGTATTATTTTATTCCCCTGGTTCTTTCCTTTTAAAAAAAATGAATGAGGATCAACATATTATCAATTTGATACTCGAATGTTTTCCTTGCGGGTTGGGAATAAATTATTGCTAGAATTTTTAGGGGTTTAATGATATTTTTTTATCCCTTTCCATGCACCCTCTCCCTTATCTTTTTACTGGTTGGGAAGAATCTTTGAGGGAGGTTTTGATGTTCTTTATTCTTGTGAAACTATTTCTACTGCTCTAATGTGGACAATGCAGGCCAAACTAACATGGCTCGTCCTCTATGTAACCCTTGTGTTGATTTGTGGTGTTTTTGAAACGGAGGAAGGCGACAACAGCATTGAAGATGATGAAGGCGACGCAGGAAATGACCACGCTACCCATGGCCTTCGAAACCTGTGTCTCCCCCGCAAATCTCTAGTCAAATCGGATCCGCCGTCCTAGGTCGAACCGCGCCGCCCGTCGGCTTCTGCGACGCACTGACCGCGCATCCCGTCGGCCGCACCACCCGCCAGCCGAACCGACCCAAGCCGTGCCGCACCCCGGCCCCGCCATGCCCTGGATTTTGGTCGCCCATGCCTCCCAGCCGAACCGTCTCCCAGACGTCCTCACCTCCCAGCTGACCCGGCTCCCGGCATCTCATGCCACTTTGACGAACTAGCCTCGCGGTGCCCACCCGAGCAGCCCCGACCGAGCTAGCCCATTGGCCTCCCGAGCCCCCGACCGAACCCGTGCCCTCGCGGATCCCTGGAAAAACTGGCCCCTCGTGGTGCCCTCCGATCCGAGCTGCCCTTGTGGCTCCCTCTTGGCCGAGCCGCCCTCGTGCTTACATTTGTCCGGTCCACGCCCTCGCAGCCGGTTCGCTCCCACTCAGCCCTCTGTAGCCCCTCGAGTCATGCTGGGTCGGGCCAAGAGGGTCGGGCCAAACCCAATGAGCTAGCCCACGCAACGGGCCAGGCCAGACCCAACCGGTCTGGCCAGGTCGACCTGAACTGGGTCGACCAATGATGGGTGGGGTCAGGTCGATCCGACCGGGTCGGAATAGACCTGGGCTCAATACAACCAATTTACCTTTCTTTGGCCATATCTTTGGCACCAGATGTCTGTTTGATAAACTGTCAGCGACACTAGAAATCATGGTGTATGGCGTCCCTTTGATTATACACCACAAGAGTTTTGGGTATAGTTGATATATGGTTAGGCTGGGTCATGCACAAATCCAACCCGCCCCTGGGACTAAAACACTAATAAATCACAAACCGGGCATCCGATTGACATGTTGCCTGTTGCGTTGAGAAAACACTGACATGGAGGACCTTTGAGATACTTATTCAAGATAATTCTTGATAGCTGGAGTATTGACCAGTAGCTCATGGAGTGTATCCTTCCAGTGACGAGTGAGCAGAGTGCGGAGACCTAGTAGCTGATTGAGACTTGACGACTGCTGACTATTTGACACGGAGTGACTCGACTAGCCTAGTGGAGAGCACCTGGTTGTGGAAACAGACCCACGGTGGAAGAGTACGCTTGGTGACATGGAAGACCCACGGTACTCGAAAGGAGGAGTACCTCTACAGGCTATGAGGGGGAGCACCTGGGTGTGGCGGCAGACCCATGGTGGGGAGCGCTTATATTTGACGCAGTAGACCCACGGTACTCAATAGGAGGGGTACCTTAGTAGTCCAAGGTCAGTGGGAAGCGCCTCTATGACGCGTGGTAGGCCCACTATATATGATTGAGTAGTAGTTCTCCAGAATTCATGGAATCGATAATGCGAATAAAATCTTGGTTGAGCTGAGTCAATACTTTTGTGTTTTCCTCATGATTGAGACTGATTATTTGATAACTTATGTATATTTATGGGCATATACATAAGTAAGATTATCTGTTAATTAATTTATTTGTTATTTATACTTGTTAGATTTTGTGAGGCCTTGAGAGTGTCATGGTCACTTCGTAGTATCGTAAAACTCACACCTACACGGGCTATTCCCACACCTCATTGTGTTGGAGGCAGACGAAAGATAATGTTGATCGAGGCTGAGAGTACCAGGACTAGATGGTTCACAGAGGTCGACTATATGGGGAGTCAGTACACAGAGGAGACAGACAGATGTGGAGTGCTGAGGAGGCTATTTGTACCTACCTTTAAGGCAGGAACCTTAGAGGATGATCTAGTAGTTGTCTTCTTTTTCTTTGTTTAGTTGTATTGCATTTCGGTTGTACTTGTAATTTCTTGTGGGGATTGTAATCCGGCCACTTTTTACTTACTATAATCACTTGATGGTTATACAATTTACTCATGTTTGTATATTGTTGTGTGTGTTTACATGTTATAAATATAATTCCTTACCAGTTTTAAGGAATTGCACCTTTGGTGCTAGTCGCCTGCCCCTGGCCTATGGAAGTCGGGCCTTGGGTAGTCGCGAAATGGGACCCGAGGGATGGGTCGCGACAAATTGGTATCACGTGATTCGATTATACTGCAGAACATATGAATCTATTATATTCTATGCATAAATAGTTTTATATGTAGTGAATGCAGTTTTCAGTTCAGGGAGTCCAGTGTTGGTGCGTCATCCGACATATCCAAACATCAGGACACTGACTTATGATTTGCGACTCTGTGCACAAAAACACTGATTGCGTGTGTGTTTTATTTCTGATTTCATAAGTCATCTCACCAGGTCAGCTCACCAAGTATTATCTTATGACCATGTCACATCCGTTTCTTTCAGGATGCCTCCACCCAATCAACCAGTTAGAGTTCCGAGGGTTATACGCCCTGACATCCCACCAAGCGATGGGGCTCCGGTGCAGGGCCCTCTTACTATGTTGGCACCTTCGGGTGGTGTTCTAGCAGCATCACCACCCATTGGGCAGTAGATACCACTATCCACATTGGTGGACAGTGCACGCTGACTGAGTGTGTTTTGCAAGTTCCATCAGCAGAGGACTCTAAGGTTTCAAGGCGAGAGAGATTCCCACGCAGCTGAGGGCTAGCTGGTGGCGATTGCTAGAGTTTCTTGTCTAGTTGAGACATCATCAGAGTAGACGATGCTTTTATCTACTAGTCTTCTTCAGTGAGTGACCATGAGGATGGTCTACTTAGTGATGAGGCTTCAGTACATGGACCATTTCCCAAGATAGTACCTTTGTGTAATGTGTGAGCTATATCACTAACCGTTGGTCAGCAATTACAATCAGTGGTACCGGTAGGGGACACATGTAGGTTTAGTGCCTAACATGTATTTTAGCATCAGATACCCCTCAGGTTCCGAGGAAAGCCCGACTCACAGGTGGCTGAGGACTGTGTTGAGGATGTAGATGTGAGTTCTCTTGAACTTCTACATCTTCGGTAGTGAACATGTTGGAAGGTGAGTATTCATCGAGGTGTACCGATCTTTCCTGGTACTTGATGACTATGGTATGATAAGATATTTAGGGCTCGAACATCCGAGAAGGTGTGATTAAAGGAAATACGATCCATCGCTATTCCTCTATGCATTCCAACTTATGTTAGGGTTCTATAGGGAACCATTGAGGTTGAATGTTCTTTGGCTGAGCAGATATAGCTGGTGAATGTTAGCAATGTGGGAAAGCAAGAAACCAGATCCATTCTCAGGGACATGGACATGTGAAATGTTTTGGGAAGAATAAGCGTTAGGTATAGATGAGTCTGCATGGCAGAAGACATGGAAGCAAAGTGAGGAGAGATGAATGAGGTGGTGTACTTCTCGACATGTTACAACCAACCCCTTTTCTGTGGACCCCACCAGGCTTAGGGAGTTGTTGGACATGGGAAGATAGTAGTTTCATGTGGTTAAGGAATGCATCCCAAGGGCTCTATGAATGTTTTTAGGTACAGTATATGTCTAGTACAATCTTTTTTAACAATAGAAATAGGTACCGATCATTCCATCCATGAATCTTGTCCCAGACCAAGAGTTTCTAGTTAAACTGTTGACTTGACCTTCACGTATGGAGATACTTTTGAGAGGAGGCTCGATAATCATAGTTACGCTGACGGAATGATCTGACCATTGAGGTGATAGTTTCTGTTGGAACCTCTTGGTGGTAGTGTCGAGGTCGTACGAAGTTATTTGTGTTTGGAGTTGACATCCAAACTTCCCACTCAGATTGACTGTATTGGGAAAAGATGTTGTAGTTTATATACAACGTTTGGATGGGGTTTTCCTTGGTCAGTATGAAAGAAAGCCCAGGAAGCACATGAAAAACTCATGAATAATAGGGTGAATCCCATCACTTGTGAGTCCGCGAACCTCACCCTCGTGGCAGCATATTTTGAATTTGAGATAGACTATACTTCGGGGAAGGGGAACATGGTATCAGACACTCTCATCAGGAGGTCTTTCCTACATCTAATGAGTGAGGAAAGAGAGTAGCTAGCCACTTGCAGATATCCATTGTGGATTGAGAAGGAGAAACTTTTCTTCAGTCTCTTACAGTCACTCCCCCACTCCTCCATCAAGTCTAGGAGGTGCATCATAGAGACACTAACTGCGAGACATGACGCTATCAGATATCCACAGGATAAGCACCTGATGGATATTCTAAATGGTGGGAGCACTTCATTCTTTTCAGGGGATGTACCATGGTACCAGTGTCACTTTAGAAGGGAGTGTTGAAGGAGTTCCGCACATCCCCTCTAGTGGTACATACAAGAGTGGCGAAGATGTACCAAGACCTCTGATGAAAGCCCTAGTGGCCAGGGATTAAGAAAGCAGTTGTAGAGTTTGTCTCTCAATGCCTCACCTGTCTTCAAGTGAAGGCAGAGCTTCAGGTAGCAGCAGGCTTGGTTCAACCTTTAGAGGTACCAGAGTTGATGTGGGATGGGATACCCATTAACTTTGTGACAGGACATCCACATACATCTAGATGTCATGACTCGATTTTGCATGATAGTTGACCGAATCGCCAAGTTGGCCCACTTCTTACCGACCTAAAAATATGGTTCAGTAGAGAGATTGAGACTCCTCTATGTGCATGAAATTTTGCAGTTACATAGAGTTCCCTCAACGATCGTTTCCGATCGTGATTCACGTTTTACTTCCTGGCTATTGAAGGGGTTGCTGGAGGCTTTTGGGACGCAACTTCGTTTGAGCACTGCCTTCCATCATCAGATACATGGTCAGACTGAGCAGACCATTCAAACACTCAAGGGAATTCTGTGTGCTTGTATCCTTGACATCGGTTGTAGCTGGGATGATCACCTACATTTGGTGGAGTGTTTATACAACAATAGCTATCACTCCACCATAGTGATGGCACCTTTTGAGGCATTGTACGAACGACCTTGTAGATAAACTTTGTGCTGGACTGACCTAGGGGAGTCAACACTCGTGGGACCACAGATGGTATGGGCTACCTCAGAGAAAGTGCAGATCATACAGGAGCGGATGAAGACTGCAAAGAGCAGGAAGAAGTCATATGCCGACAGGAGACGAAGACCTCTAGAGTTCGAGGATGGATACCACGTCTTTGTACGGGTCTCACCTCGATGAGGTCTACTGAGATTTGGCCAAGGTGGCATGTTATCTCTGAGATTCATAGATCCTTTTCATGTCCCCAGCAGATTTGGTGAGGTTTCTTACCGTTTAGCACTTCCACCTTAGTTGCACCGGGTGCACGACATCTTCCATGTATCCCAACTGAGGAGATATTTGCCCGACCCTTCTCACGTCATCGACCACGGAATGCTGGACGTCGAAAATGGGGCGAATATTATTACAGTTCTAGTAGATTTTGAGGATCAACAGGAGTGGGTCCTTCATGGATGGTCGATACCTCCGGTGTTCATTCTTTGGCATCATTAGAACCTCCACGAGGGAACATTGGAGTAGGAGGCTCAGATGCATGCGCAGTACCCCCACTTGTTTACCAAGATGAGTTGTGGATTACGGGGAAGTAGAGCCTTGAGGTGGGGAGAATTTAGTGACTCAGAATGTCCATGGGTTTTTAAAGAAATAGAAATTTTACGAGTCCACGAATTCTGACGGCGTGCGATTCTGAGGCTCGGAGTGCCCATAATGATCCGTCAAAGTTTTTTTAATCTTATGTTAACAAGCGTATGCAGTTTTCCTGAAAATATGGAATAACTCTTAAACGGTTATTCGGATAAGAAATCCAAGGGCACCATTGCATTAAATATGGTGGGTTTACCCTTGGCCTGACATAAGATTTGTCGGCACTGGCCTCCTATGGGAAAACCCTAAAATGGAATAATCATAAATAAAATAATAAAATAAATTATTTTATTTTTCAAATGGTTATAACACACAAACGGTAAATCGGACTAAAAATTAGTGACCACAACTTAAATCGTGATGGTGTTCTTTCATTAAGAAGATACTAACATTGGCTGGCATGGGACATCAGATAACGTTTTCTTTTGCTGCAAATAAAATAATGAAGTGAAAAATAATTTATTATAAAATTTATAACATTTAAACGGTAACTCAGATTAAAAATACGAGAGTACGGTTGGGTTTTTTTGGGTGTGTTTCACCAAGGAAGTTCATATCCTCGACAAACGCAGGTTTAGGGTGACTGATAATAATTTTCCAAACATTTTTTCGTGTACGTTCAGTAAACTTGTGAGAGGCATTTTGTAACATTGGAAGCAGTGCTCAGAATTGATATCTGAGTTCATCATTAAACTCACAGTGTCCGTATTTGCTTAAAGAGACTTTCACCTCGAAGGAATATGGTCGAGGGTGAATGTTAGTTTTTGGGTTTTACGTGAAAGAATAAAAAATAAAAATAAAAGTTTGTGACACTTTATTTTTATTTGCAACACCCATGTGGGTGTTGGGAGCTGGGTTCCACCAGAACTAAACCTCCTTGTAGAATTTTGGAAGTGGGGACCACCAGTCCTTAACCTCCCATGAGAGGTTATGGTGGTGGGTACCAGAAGACCCTACCCTCCCATGAGAGGTTATAGTGGTGGGGACCACCTGGGGACTAAACCTACCAACTCCCCTCTTAATGAGGGAGAATCCTCTAAACTCCACATTAATGTGGAGGAGCCTTTTGAGAATCCTCCACATTAATTTTTTCAATGCACCACCATTATTTGTTCCCACATAAATTAATTATATTGGCCCCCTTTATAAATTAAGTAACAGCGTCATTGGAATTTAAAAAGGTACCTAATAAATGAACAGTTAAAAATTCTAGTATCTTTAAACTCCTACCCCCTGTCATATATATATGGAGCTTGGGAGGAGGTTTTGGGACAGCTTCACCAAGAGACGAAGTGCTGCTAAAGTGACATGACACCCTACACTTGGGGGATTACACTCTCCAATGAAGAACGCTCCACCGATGAAGAACGTCAAGGACGAACACCTTCAACTACAAAGAATGACCATGACTACTACATTCTTTCTCGGAATCTCCTTTGACGTAGGACATGTTCATCTACAATGAATTGACATCCGCCTTATCACACCAATGTCACCGACAACGTACAAGGTAGGGTTTTTAATTAAGTATGATTGTATTCCCTTGATCCATTCCTTCTAAAAACAAAGAACACATATCAACTTATTATCAAGTTCATCCGTGGATGTTTTCCTTGCGGGATGGGAATAAATTGTTTGAAGAAGTTGTATGGGTTTATTGCTATTTGTTTATCTCATTCCATGAACCCCCTTATTTTTCTTTTGTGGGTGCAGAAGAATCTTTGTGGGAGGGTTTTATGTGCTTTATTCTTGTGAATCTCTTGCTACTACTCTAATGCAGAGAGTGCGGGCCAAACTAACATGAATCTTCCCCTCAGTAACCATTTTGTTGAATTGTGGTGTTCTTCGAAATGGAGGAAGGTGACAATGGCGTTGAAGGTGATAAAGGAGACGAAGGCGGAAACCGCACAACCCGCGACCTCTGCAACCCCTGGCCGCCCCCGCGATGCTCTGGTAGAACCAGCACTATCTCCCTGGGCAGAATCGCACCACATGCTAGCTTTAGAGCTGCGCCGGCTACGCCACCCGCCAGCCGCACCAGCCCGAGCTGTTTCGCGCCCCTGCCATGCCACGCCCCGGCTCCCAGCTGTCTGCACCTCCTGGCTGAACTGGCTCCCAACTGCCCGTGCCTCCTGCCTGAACCAGCCTCGCGACACCCTCTCGAGCCGCCCCGGCCACGCCAGCCCGCTGACATCCCATGCCCCCGACAGAACCTGTTCCCTCGCGGCGCCTCGGATGAACCGACCCACGCGCTCACGGCACCCCGACCGAACCGGCCCCTCGCAGTGCCATCCAGGCCGAGCTGCCCATGAACCGCCATACTGGCTAGGTCTCCCACATGGTTCCCTCTGGTCTGAGCCACCCTTGCACTGAACCGTGGCCAGTCTGCACCCTTGTGGCCAGTCTGTGCCCTCTCGGCCCTATGTGGCCCCTCGCAGCCTGCTGGGCGGGGCCCAGCAAGATGGGGAGAACCCAACGGGAAGGCCCTCCCAAGCAGCCGGGATAGACACTACGTGTCAGGCCTAGTCGACCCGAACCAGGTTGGCCCATGCTGGGTCGGTTCGGGTCAGTCTGACCAGGTCGAAATGGACCTAGGACCACTACAACCCTTTTACCTTCCTTTGGCCATATCTTTGGCACCGGATGTCCGTTTGAAGAACCATCATTGACACTAGAAATAATGGAGCATGACGGTCCCTTTGATTATACCCTCTGATGTTTGGGGTATAGTTGAGATACGGTCAGGTTGGTTTGTGCACAAATCAAACCAGGCCCTCGATACTAAAAGGCTAATAACTCAAAGACGAGCGTTCGATTTACGAACCATCTATTGCGCTAAGACCCCTATGACATGGAAAAACATAGATATGCATATTCATGGGAAATCATGACAACCGAGGTATCGACCAATATCTCGTGTAGCATATCCTTCTAGTGATGAGTGCGCAGAGTGCGGAGACCTTCTAGCTGGTTAAGACATGATGACTACTGACCGTTTGACTTGGATTGACTCGACTGGCCCAGTGGGTAGTGTCTGGTTATGGCGGAAGACCCACGGTGGAGGATCATGCACGGTAATGCATAAGACCCATGGTACTTGACAGGAGGAGTGATTCTGCAGGCTTTGAGGGGGAGTACCTGGGTGTGGCAACATCCCCACAGTGGGGAGCGGCTTTGTGTGATGCAACAGACCCACATTACTTGATAAGAGGAGTACCTCAGCAGTCCAAGGTTAGTGGGAAGCACCTATGTGTGACACGAGAGGCCCACTGTACTCTATTGACCAGGATTTCTCCTGCAGCTGAGGTTTCGCCAATGTGAATAAAATCTTAGTTGAGCTGAGTCTGTACTTTTTTGTTTTCTTGATGATTGACATGAATTACTTGATAACATAGGTATATGTATGAGCATATAACTAAGTAAGGTTATCTATTAATTTCTTTCTTTTTGGATTAATCTTGCTGGATTTTGTGAGACCTTGAGGGTCTCTAGGTCCCTACTGAGTATCGTTATACTCACCGCTGCACGGGCTACGCCCCCACCTTGTTGTGTTGGATGTAGACGATGAACAATGCTGATCGAGACTGAGAGTACCAGGACTAGATGGTGCCCAGAGATGGACTATACATCAAGTCAATACATGGAGGAGACAGACAGACATGGTGTGTTGAGGAGGCGATCTGTACCTACCCTTTATGTAGGAACCTCTGAGGACTATCCAGTAGATGTCTTCCTTTTTATTTAGTTGTGTTGCATTCTAGTTGTACATGTACTTTCCATTTGGGATTTTCTTTGGACCCATTTTTACTTCCAGTACTCGCTTGTTGGTTATACAGTTTACTCATGTTTGTATCTTGTTTTGTGTGTTTACAGGTTATAAAGTCAATGCCTTCCCATTTTAATGGAATTACGCCATTGGTTCTAGTCTCCAGCCCCTGGCCTATGGAACAAATGTTTGGGGTAGTCACGGCACGACCCCTGGGGGATGGGTCGTGACATAAATATTATATTATAATAACATCAGTATCTAAACTATACTATGAATTTAATTTTTTTTTTGAAATAAACCATTTTATTCGACATATACCTCTAAATAGAAACTGAAAACATATTCCCCTCATATGCATGGACAAGTACCTCATGGGACGATGTATTACATATTCAACCACCGCAAATTAAAGATTGTCAAAATTATGGATCAAAAAAAATATATTTGATATATTTGATAAAACATTAAATCAATAATTGTAAATAAATATTATTGGTATTTCATTATCATCAAATAAATTTTAAAAACATCATATGTGCGTACAAGCTACTATCACCACATGAACATATAAATATATATATATATATTATTCATCACCGCCTCATAAGGATGGTATATATATATTTATTTCAATAAAGAAGACGATATTTATAATATATAAATCATTCTGTAAAGATAAAATTATAGTTATATTCATTCCATCAGTTTTGTTGAGACATTTAATGGTCACTCAAGTATACATACTGAATGTCGCCTCCATGATGTAACATAATAAATTTTTCATAACCATATTACACAATGTGATACAAAAAAAATTATTAGTGAATTAAAATGAAATTTTAACATGATTAAATTTATATAAATGAATAAATAACTAATATTGGATCATATTCAACTTACTGAGGTCATTTTGGTTATATGCAAAGAATATTTTCAAAGATGTTATCATGAAATAAATTGATTAATTAGTCAAATAAGAAATGTGTAAAAATTAAATAATAATAATAATAAACATTTAAATATTTCTTATGAATGTAAATAATTTCCATAAGATTATTATCAATAAAGGATGTGATTATAAGCTGCGATTTGGGCTCGAGGTGAGAGAATTCTAGTCTCAATTCACATTCTTTTGGATTTATGAAATTTTCAATACATTTTTTATTTTGTATTTTATATAAACATGATTATTGATGTATTTTACCATTTTTATCTAAAATAAATTTCTTATAAAATATATTAATATTTATTTTCATGAATTTTTCATTGGTTCAATATTTAATAGATCATAATGTATTTTTACTTAATAAATTGTTTAAAATATTTTAATTTTTTTGTTATTTTTTATACATATTTAATTTCATAAAAACCCATAAATTATATTATTATTATGGTAAAGTATAAGTTCAAATAAATTTTTAATCGTGTTTTACATTCTATATAATGTTTTTAAATAATATATAATAATTTTAATCAAATATGGGTTTTTTTGACATTTTTAAAATGCTCTAAAAGGGGTCTATTTTTTAACATATACTGCTTGGATTAAATTTACAATCATCTAGAAAATTATTATTTTTGTATCATTATATTAAAAAATTCATGGGCTTTCTATGAAATATCCCCTTTTATTTTCATTTAATAATTATTTTATAAATGTTTTCAGTGAAAATTTTTTATCCTTATTTTAAAATGAATCCGAAAATTCATTTTTCATATGTTTTAAAAAATAAAATTAATTAGGTTTACTCATGTAAATGTAAGGTTATATTATTTTTTATAGTCCTTGAATATTTTTTATAATGAATATTGATCAAAATATATTAATATAATTCATTAGGTATTTTATATTTCTTTTCATATTTATGTTTGAACTACCCGAGTAGGATAGTCCTCTTATAAGGGTTCTTATAAGTGTTTAATGAAGATGTTTTTATAATCCACATAAATAAATTTTTTATTATATACAAAAAATATATATAAATTTATTATTTCATGAGGTAAAATCATGATCTTTGATTCTATGGAATGATTATTCCAAATATAGGTAAAAGTGTATTTTTCAGAAAATAATTTTCATTGGTTCTCTTATTTTTTTGGAAACCCTCGTGTGGATAATTATATATTTATATTTTATTATTATGTGTTTTATGATCCACTTTGGATTCTAATAATGTTTTCATGACAATGAAAATGGATTTTTTTTATTAAAAATATTAATATTTTAAATGTTATCTCTTATATATAATAAATGGTTTTTTAAATAGGCTAACATGTTTCTTTATCATTTATTATATATCCATTAATGAGAATTTTATTATCAAACCATGTTCAATAAAATAATATTTTTTAAACATGATAATGAATATTTATAACATCATGTTGAAAACAATGATTACTTATAAATAAAAGAAAATATATTTTAATTAGATATATTTTATTATGGAAAACATTTGTATATTGAGTTGATGAATCAACTTTGATATGTATGGGTTTGTTGTGAAAGCGTTTTGACCTAGTTCTCTAAAAATCTATACTAAAAATGTTATTTGGGATTGAAAGGAAATGAATTCATGTTTGAAAAATTAAACATAATATAAATATATATCTGGTCTTTATAGTTTGTATTAGAGAAAGGGGATAGAAAATAATAGAGGTTGGGATGATATTTTATAACAAGGTAAATGTTCATTATAATGTAAAATTTTAGTATGTTATTGGGAATTATAGTTATTTATTATTAATAATTTTTTAATATAATATAATATTATTTAAGGATATATTAGGGATTATCATCCATCGAATATGGTTTACTATGATTGTGTTTATTATACAAATAATAATCATTTTTTAGTAAATTTGTATGACCATCAAGAAGTAAATAGATATTAGTTGTAAAATAAAATGTGGATGATGTTTGATTAAGAAACTATATAGAATATTAACTACATTGTAAAGAATTATGGTTATTAAAAACTAGTTATTAGATGTTATGGTTAACGTCATGAAGATATGAAATTTTTCATTGCACTAAAAAAGAGAAAAATATAGTTGCATTGTTGTTCAGGTGATAGTGATTAGGTAATGTGAATAAGATCTAACATCATATAAGTCATGAATATGGTAATAATAACCCTATTAAATATAATTAATGAATGAGAATATAATTTATATATTTAAAATAGGGGAATAAATTATTAAATAGCCAATTAAAATGGAAGAGTTCACTCAACACCATGAAGTGGAATAAGATTCTTCCCATGGTATCATTAAAATGTATTAAACATGTAGATAATTTAAATTATACAAATAAATTTTCTATGTGAAAATAATAAGTAAGAGATTATCATGACTTCACAGATTTAGTTTTACCAGTGTGAAATTATATTATAGTTAATGCTTAGGAAACTACAACGAAATATAAAAGGTACGGATTTTATGCGAGATTGTATTTTTATATTAATGAATATTAGGACATGATTCATTTTTTTATTGTATGACGGATGTATCAGAGAAGAAGATTGAAAATCATAGTTATTAGAGTTTTAATAATGTTGAAATATTAATGTGTCTATATTTAGGGATTCAAGAGTTATTATGTGGTTATTAATTCATGGATGATCATATGTTTATAGATATTAGTACACTTTAAATGTTTAATCTTATGTAAGTATATTAGAGTGATTTTTTGTTTCTTAAATGGTGTTTAACGTATAAAAAACCCATAATACCAACTAGTGTTTTCATTGAGTATAAATGGATCAATATTTTATATAAATATGTTGTTTCTTATCGATGACCATTAAGGATAATATGATCAATTATGATGAGGTAATTATTAATAATAGGGATAAAAATATTAATACATTTTTCTAACATACGATTTATCATATGGATATCCATGAGTTTTAAATCTGATTTTGTGACTAAGTAATTAATGTGGTTATTGAATAAGTTCAATATATTCACAAAATTATATGAATATTTTAAATGGAAATATTTTCTTCTAAAATGGGTGTTTATTTAATCAATACATTTTGTGGTATCCTTTTAATAATATGTGTTTTTTTGTTATATTGTATTGGATACTTGTATTTAATAAGGATTATAATATTTTTAAAATTATATGTGCAGGGTATGTGTACTTTCTTATGAAATATTATGACTCATTAATATAATTTAGTGATAAATATAGTGTATATCTTAGAAGAATGTGTGATTAAATATTTTTTTTGGGTTTTAAACATTATTATGTATATTTTGAAGAGTTTTATAGTTAGTTATTTATGAAATGATTCAAGTCTATTTTTTGTGTTATTTTCAAGATTTAATGACTACTATAGTATTTATTCATTAATTATATTATTCATATTGCATGTTATCTTAAAATTGGATAATGATGTTTTGGATTTGGTAAATAGATAAATGATTAATAAATAACATCACATCCCATTTTAGAACTGGTGATTAATGAATCATTAACATTAGTGTTTTAGTCAAGAAAAATTTATTTCAATATTCATTTCATGGATTAACATAGAAGATTTAATTTGAAATTGACCAACCCACAAATAAATGATAATCTTGAAAATATTAAACTGTATTAAAAATGGGATGCATATATTCGTATATTCTTTTTCATGGTACTAAAATAATCCTTCAATAATAAGAAAAAAATCTTGAATTAAAAAATATATATTTTACAGTCACTTTTGAGAAATTTTTGGCCATCCTTATCACCTAATAAATAATTTTGATATATTAATTACCATTCATATTATCATATTCATTATCAATATAAAATATTCAATTTATGTTATGCTTTTTTGTCACATCGATATTTTCACTTCCCAACAATTAACTCCTTATCTAAGAACTTGAAAATGTGTCATGTAATCTTAACTTTATATTTACATCCTATTATTTTCAAATGTCTGTTATATTATACTTTTTTATGTTAGTATTCAAAAAATTTATTTGTAATTATATTTTAATAAATTTACCTTTCATGATCATATCTTTTAACAAACAACCCCATGAATAAAATATCCGAACTTTTTCGATAAATGTAATATTGGGAATGATTAAAAACTATGAGGAAGAATTTTAATTTATGAGGTATAATTTATCACCCAAAATAATCTATTTAATAAAACAATATGCTTGAAATATTTCTCATCACACAATACCATCCATTAATTGAATGGAAATATTCTATAAAAATATTATTATATAAACGTAAAATTTAAAAAATAGACATTAATTTGGAAGTATTAATATGAATAGAAAAATTATGATAAATATTTATAAGGGTAAATAATTTTTTTTATTAATAAATAATGTATATATATTTATTTTGAATTATTGTAATTGTATAATTCAAAAACATGTTTACCTAGAAAATGGTTTTTATTATATTTTGCAGATGATATTATAATTATTTTCTAATAAATATTGAAATTTATTTTTGTAAATGAATATAATTTTTCTAATAATCATGATAATATTAATATAGAGAGATTTCATTTTGAATTTTCTAGAATGTTTACTTTTTAGTTATTTCTAGAAAATAATGTTTTTAAACAATTATAATTCCTTTTCAACTATTTACAAGATCTCATTTTTTTAATTTATTTAAAATTAAATTACTCAAATTTTATTTTAAATAATTCAATGAATTCTATCTAATTAAAATTACACATTTTTTCAATATAAGATTTTTGTATACTTTAAATAGAAATTTTCAGGAATTCTATTTTTCATTTCATTTTAGATTATTATCTTCAAATAATTTCATCCATTTGAAGAGATTTGATTATTAAAAATTGATTTAATATTTTGAATCTTGATTTATCAATTTTATAAATATGCACACTTCATTGTTTCCTATTTTGGTTATTACCTTTAGTGAACATGTTTTTCGATGTCTTAAGAAAAAAACCGGGTAAAAAGGGTAAATATAATAATATAAGTATTAAAATGACATAAGAACATATCTAAATCATATTTAATGTTAACATTTTTACTCTATATCATATCTTATTCTATGTTAAGTCATTTTTATTCATATACAATCTATAATATAATATTATATTTTAATGTTTTAAAAATTCCATGTCTGTTATCTCCCTCACCTATATAAGGAAACCTTGTATCTTCTCATATAAACACTTCTTGATCATCTAATCACACAAAATTCCTATACAAATAATTTTCTATCATCCTTAGCCATGACTTACTTATAACTGTGTGATCATAATACCATTATATTAATTGTTGATGCCTAAACCTGTTATGTTTTTCCAAAAAATGATGTAATTATTAACCAAGTGTTTTTATTTAAATTTCTTATTTTAAAATCATAAAATTAGTCTTAAATGTTTTGATATAATAACATCAGTATCTAACATAAATAAATTTCATATTTTTTCAGTAAAAAAATATCCTCAACATCTCAATATAAATGGAAAATTAAAACATCTTTCGTGTGTACTATGGGACTATCATCACATGGGATTATATATTTCATTTTCCATAATTTCCACTTATCCGTGGTCCTAATGAAAGAACAAAGTGAAAAAATATTATATATTTGATGTAAATTGTTTTTTGTAATGATAAATATATTTTACAAATAATTATTTACTATCCAATGAAAAATAAAATCCATTCTCTTGCAAACATACAACTAAAACCACATGAATCAATGTATTTTACTTTCCATCATGGCATAAATTTGATGGTTATATAAATAAATTGTAAATAAATGTATGATAATTACTAAATATTGAAAAATATAGAATTTTAAAATGATACTTATTTGTCCCAATTGTTCGTTGAAAATTAGAAACATCACACATGCGTATATATAGACTATCATCTTCATGTTGTAGTATATTCGTATTTTCATAAACATATTACATTATTGAATATATAATTATAAATAATGTGTAAAAATGAAAATTATAACATTTTAATGATTACTTAAATGATATAATCATGATCCACTGACTATTGTAAACTTACTAAATACAATTTAGACCAATGAGGTGAATATCCTCAAAATGTCAGACATAAACACAATAGATTAGGTAATAGAATCTGGAATGGGTAAAATATATATAAAATGAATAAAAAATAAGATAATTTAATTATTAATGTATATAATTAATTATTTTTTGTTATTTTGATAGTTAGAGAGTGTATGGGTTGAGCCTTAATTAGAGTATTTAATTTCTAGTTTCTATTAACTTTCTTTGAGACTAAATTTTTTTCACCATATGTTTTTTTTTCAGTTTTGTAAAATGAATTATGGATGAATTTTTTCATTTATTATAAACAAATTTATACTCAATAATATATGAAATTGTATTTAATTTAATGATCCATTGGTTCAAAAGTTATCAAATCATTAGGGATTTTTTTATTAAAATATTATTTTAAATGATATAAATATTTTATTCCTTTTTCCATCAATAGTCATTATCGATAAAATGTTTCATGAATGACATAAAAAATCGAAAATATTTGTTCATATTAATTTTAAACCATTTTTACATTTTTTTAAATGAATACTTTTTATCATTTCTCAAACTTGCTATTTTTGACATTTTATCAAAGGTGTACAAGTAATAAATTTATTATCATGTAAGACATGAGTATAATCCTATTATTATAGATATTATTATTTAAGAATTAAATACATTAATATATGATAGACCTTTGAAATATTTTCCAATTTATAATTCTTTGGATGTTTTTTTAAATATTTTCTCTGAAATATTATTTTAATACATATTTCTATATGAAGCCCAAAATCACTTAAATATGTCTGTTAAACGTAATTAGTTGTGAGAGTTCATAGTTTAAATGTTATATTTTACTTTTTTAGGTTTCTAATGGCCTAGGTTCATTTTTTGTGATGATGGGTGTTTCAAATATAGCGATCCCATGCATTGGGTAATGATTATGTTCTCTGCTAAAATAAGTTGGAGTTAACTGAGTTGTTTTTTAATTATGTAATGACTCATTAAATGTTTATTGTAACAATTATATGAATATCATGTCATAAGGAACATAAATAAATTTTATATTATTAATAATGAGTATTCAAATAATTAATATGATTTTATAATGGAAGATATTGGTCTTTTTTTAATTGAATGATTATGAATTTTATAGGTGAAAAGGTTCTAATTAAATAAAACTATTTTCCTAGGATATGATTTAATTTATTTGGGACTCATGAATGTGATTTTGCTTTCAATTTATTATAATGCATTTTATTAATATCATTGGGTAGTAATCTTGGTTTCATATGTTATTAAGGAATTATTTTATTTCCAAAATTATTATTTAAATGGAATTTTTTATATGACCTCATGGTTTTTAAATTTAAAAAAATGTTTCCTTGTTCATTTTTATATGTCCCTTTTATGTGTTTTTGTCTCATCCCCTAAATAGAAATTTTTTTCACGTGGATGAATGATTATTATAAATAGTGATGATAAAAAGGTAAAAATCATCATGCATTCTCATAGGTTGTGCCTAAAAGAAAAATGATAATGTGATAGCCTATAAATCCTGAAAATTGATGATATGTAAGAAGTACTCTCTGAAACATTATTTGTTTTTGGATGAAATATTTATCACATTGAATATTTTCTGAAATTATATATATATATCTGACATATATTTGGATCACCATATTTTCAATTAGATATTAACACATAAGAATCTAAATATGATCCAATGTTGGTGGTTAGAGAGGCTAAATGATTATAATGATCAATCTAGTATCATATTAATGTTTAAAATAAATATTAATGTACTTTATTTAGAAAATAATTTTCAAATTTATACATTATGTGTACATTAAGTTGTCTAATATTTATTGATATTAAATGGATAGACATGGATATCATAAAAGAAGAAACCCTATATTACAATTCACAAATTATTTCTCAAAAATCAATTCTAGAAAAGACTATAGACGCTTAAATGGATGATGTGGAGATATAGAAGATGGTTGATGTAATAAGATTGGGAAAAATCATTGAGTTCAATGCTGATGAAGAAGGATTTTTAAACCAAGGGTTATGACTTTGGGAACTAGTAGACCCTACGATAAATATATGCCTATTGATTGAATATAAAAACTATATATTCTTAATCCACCAATGGAGCACAAATATGTATTTATATTTTTGATAGAACAATTAAATGAACAATATGTAGTTTCATTTCATTATATATACATAATGGTTCATGGTATATTAGAATATGAAGGCATAATCAATAATCATAGGTTTATGATGTAACTGTTACCCATATAGTCTTGGAAATGGGAGAATATCACCATTAATTTTTTCACTGTTCGTCCAAAGAAAAAAAATAGAACAATTACTCATTTTTATGGTATATTATGTTATAAATAATAAATATTCAATTGAAAAAAACTAAGTCATATAACTAAATCAACTAGTTAGGATATAAATTTTTTAAGTCATGAGCCTACAAATAATACCAACAAAAAATATATATGATCAAGGTATATGGTTCACCTTAAAAATAAATAATATTATCCAACAATATATGAATGAATTATTGGACTACATATTGGTTAATTACCATCATGAAAATAGACAATCTCTGTGGACAATTCATACAATTGAGGATATATTTAAATAAATTTCAATTGATTTCATAGAAGTCTATGATGAATATATACTTTGGGATAATATATCATACATAAATAACATTAAATAGAGAATTTCAATGGATCCTTATGAATTCTTCAATGGAATAAAATCCATAAGAACATATTTATTGGAAAAAATTAGAAAACATAAATTCTTGGGATGTCATGATCCCCTCTCCACAAAGTGTACCCCTCCTTGGCTGACAATGAGAGAAGGGAGATAATGACACCCGATTCCCTCCTACAGTAGGCCCCGGGTTGGCGACTAGCACCGAGAGTATAATAAACACACAAATGGGAGGCATTACCCTCTAAGGGAACACATGAAAAATAGAGAGATAAGATAGACACCAATCAACACCAAATCAGACTACAATATAATCGAAAACCCATGTACACATATGAAATTCCATGAAAAAGTACTACAACTGAAAGGGGGAAACTACAAGTACCCAAAAGAAAGTAAAAACAGAAGAAACCACAACCCTGAATAGATCCTACAACCATAAGCTAGTAGAAACCAGCTTGATTTCTAACCTCCTCAAAGTGACCTAAAAAATAGTTTATATATACATAGGATGAGTAAAACAGTACACTCAGTAGGATCCTCCCCGAAGCCTCTAGTGCAAAAGTAATGAATTCATGCTAAAGCATAGTGAACAACAATTGAAACTAACTCATCACATAAACAGGTATACTAAGTTCCCAACCTCACCATGCATACTCTCACCAAGGAATGCATACAAGAATATATCATATAATAGAGAATAACAAGGGTACCCCACTACTACTTCCCCACTTATTTTCCGCTTTCCCCCAATGTCGCACGTCTTGAGAATCTCTCTCCAAAAATGTTGGCCCGTAGACACCTGGGAAAAGCACTAAAATATGCACCTTGTGCAACACAAAGGCTATCCCACAGACACCTGGGTGAAGCACCACACCATCATCACAACAAAAAGTAATCAGGTAGTTTCCTAGAGCCACCACAGCTCGCATAACGTGTATCATATGTCGGGTATTATACCTCAAGCCATTACAGCCTGTACACCGAGTAAGGATCCTCAATCCATGACAACCTATACAGGTTACACCTATAGTAGTCCATAAGATACTATATCCAGAATATATGTGTGTTAATAACCACAAGCCCTTATAGCACTCTACACACATATATGGGGAAAACTAACCACTGGTAGTGCCAGTACAAGTAAATTCCATGTGAAGATAGAAGGGTCAAAGGGGGTAGTCAGCCATTCACCCTCCCGTCGGAATGTTGTGGGAAACACCCCCCAGGGCTCATAATCCCTTGGGTGTCAGTTTCCCTTACTGACAGGGTGGAGTAGCGTATGGAAACACAAAAATTACAGAAAATATGATATCTCAAAACCACACTATGGGAATAACCTAGTCTTAGACTCAACTTCGGCTAACGTCTCTCAGACTCTTGGCTGCCACTTCTAATTCTAGGTATCCTATAAGCACACAACCATTTAAAGTGCTTATTAGATTACTTCATTCCATTTTTATCAGTTCCACTATCGGTTATATAATTCTTTATACATTAATTAACCATGAACAATTCCACATTAAATTTTATTATCATCGCACCCAAAGTCAATTGTTCCTCAAAAAGTTATAGCCTCATAATTATGTTCCAGTGAACTCCAACCCGTGGGTTGACATCGTTTATTCAAATATTCATTACAGAATTACTTTTCCCATATTCCCATGCATTCTAGAAAATCATTCTATGCTACTAACATAAGGGGGATCAACATGGTGAGTAGATGTGCTACCCTTCGGGTCTTTGCCGCCTATAACAAGAGCGTAGACCCATTCTCCCTTGAGAAGCTAAACATGGAAAACATGTGGCATACCCCGCACGTCTTCGCCTCCTTTGGAAGAAGGGTAAGCAAGACCAGTTTCCTTGAGAAATGGGGAAAATTAAAGTAGATAAACAACCAATGAATCAGCAGGCATCCAACAATCACATCCACCCCATTCCATCATCCCTGGTCTCCCCCCCGACACCCACATGCATAAACTGATGCATATCTCTACTCTAGGCGCCATCCGCTGCAACAACCAAAAAGGCCTCTGTGACCCCACATATCACAACACCCATCTAGGGTCACGTCTCAACACAGGCAACAGGAAAAAAACCATCACAACAATTATTATAAGGCTCTTTAACAATGAAGAGGGTAACTCAGAACCCATTATAGAATTATCAAACAATCAAATTCTTTAATCCATCTTGAATTCATAGATTTATAATATGTTGGTTCCAACATTGGGAAATCTAACCAGTAAGCTATCACAAATTATTAAACATTCCTACTATGCCAATTTGATTAACATAAAATTTCAACAAGAACCATATTTGTTTTCATACCTCTTTATCTTTACCCAAACAATTACCAATTAATCCTGGTTTACTTTCTTTACTGATTTCCATCAATAACAAACAGGTAAGAAAAGAAATCATTGATATCACACTATCTAGAAAAACAAGAGGCAACAACATACGATCGATATCAATTTATTTATCCGATTCAAATATTTATTATGTCAATTCTATTATCATCCAGTGGGATAAAACATGCTAACATTACAGTTGCACATAAAAGAAGGAGACGCAATGAATCCCCTAATTCAATGGTTTTTGACGAAAACCCCAACAAACAATGAATGCACAAGAAAGATGGGTTGATTCTCTAATAATACTCCTTAAATCACTTCTCCTAGCAAGATCAAGACCAAATCTCATCATATTTGGAATCTACACACTATGATCTACCCATAACGGATGTAGTTCTTAGAAATCGAGAGGAGAGGGGATATAGATCCAATTGGATGTAAGAAACCAATCAAGAACGATGAAGAACGAAGAATAACGATCACATACCTCAAGAAACTGCCTTTAATTTGCAAAGAGAAGCCTTCGGATCTCTTCCAAAATGCATGGGGGAGGTTCTCCTACCTTCAAGGGAGGGTAATCCCAAGTTATGGCCGCTTAGGATCTTAAACGAACCCTTTAGTGGAAAAACGAGTTATATATACAAATTTAGGATCTAAATTAAGTGCCAACATGGTTTGCTCGCATGGTTAGAAAAACTGTGCACTAACCATGCTTTAGCTACATCCTCAACCACCCCTCTCGCATGGTTTTCCTACATAGTTTATACAAACCTTGTGCCTCCCGTGTGGAAGCCTCTTCCTCCAAGATCAACTATGCACGGTTTGGCCGCATTTTTTAGACAAATTGTGTGCAGCCCATGTGAAAGCTACTGCCCTTTAGTTTTCCGTAAATGTACACCCAAATGCACTCCCAAGTCATTACTCCGAAACAGGGGTAGTTAGAAACATCATAAGAACCTGAAGACGTAACGTGACGTTATAGTTCACAACTGTCTATCATTGAAATGGTTCATCGAAAAGGATGATTTTAGAAAAGTGTTGGGGATAAGTTACCTTGTCCTCCAAGAATGACTATAACGTAGCTTTTTCACAAACTAGTAAATCAGAGAGGTCCGGGCCATTACATCAGATACCCTCTCAAAACATTCTCATCCTCGAGATTCCAAAAACCAAATAGAGTGAAAATAAAGTAGGGTCTAAACAACCACCCATCGAGATTCCTCTCAAAAGAGAGCAATCCACCAGAACGAAAATGGTATCCATCTCATAAATTTGAAAGTTTCATAACCACATAAGTTACATCGATACATGAAAAGAGTTAAAGATCAAACAAATCTGGGTACTGAGCACGTATATGTGACTCACATTCCCAGGTACTCTCCTCCATTCCACTGTGTCGCCAAAAGACACGAACTAAGGGAATGAAATGCCCACGCAACACCTTATCCTTGCGGTCTTGGATCTGCACATGTCCCTCCTCAAAGGATGCATCATCATCAACATCGATCTCTCCCCAATCGATGATCTGAGAGTCATCATGAAGATAATGACGGAGCTGTGATACTTGGAAAAAATCATGTATCCGACTCATCTGTGGGGGAAGTGCTACCTGATATTCCACATCTCCTACATGAGCTAACACCTCGAAAGGCCCAACAAACCAGGGATAAATCTTACTTCCAAGACCGAACCTTTACTGCCCATGACGGGGTGTCACCTTCAGAAACACATGATCCCCAAAATTAAACTCTAAGGGTATCCTCCTTTGATCGGAATCTGATATTTGATGATCTTGCGTTGTATTCATTCTCTCATGAATCACCTGAACCATCCCTGTTTTATTCATTACTTGTTCCAATCTGAGAATTTATGACCCTCCAATCCTAGTCCAGCACAATGTAGAATGGAAAGGTTGTCCATACAAGGCTTCAAAAAGTGCCATAATGATGGTGGAGTGAAAACTATTATTGTAAGAGAACTCCACCAAGGATAAGTGACTCAAACATGAACCTCCAAAAACAAGAACACAAGAGCGTAACATGTCTTCAAGAGTCTGGATGGTTCGCTCTGTCTGACCCTCCGTTTGAGGATGAAAAGTAGTGCTAAGGCATAGTTGAGAACCGAATTCATGTTGGAGAACTCTCTAGACTTTGGAGGTAAAATGAGGATCCCGATCAGAAATGATCATCCTAGGGACTCCATGAAGTCTCAACACCTCTTCTAGATATTGTCTCGACAATTCATCCACTGATCTTGACTCATTGATTGTTATAAAGTGGGATGATTTTGTTAACCTATCCACTACCACCCAAATAGTATCATTTCCTCTCAGAGCACGAGTTAAACCAGTAACAAAGTCCATTAAGATGTCCTCCCATTCCCACTGAGGAATCTCTAATGGCCAGAGAAGACCACCAGGAACACGGTGTTCGACCTTCACCTTTTTGCAGAATAAACATCGAGACAGAAACTCTGCAACCACACGCTTCATCCCAGGCCACCAAAACTGACTCCTTGAGGTTCAGTACATCTTTTTCACCCCAGGATGTACAACTAAAGGTGAACTATGGAACTCTCTGAGGACCGTATCGCGCATCATTGAGTGAACAAAATGCCTTCCATGATACAACACTCAGTGTTATTTATCCTCCGACCAACCATCAGGGGCCTCACGAAAAACAACTTGGTCCCTCAAGACCTCCACCTCCAGATCCCCCAACTAGGACTCTTCCACATTCTGCATCAAGGATGAGTGTACCATCATCTGAAAAAAAACAGCCTCTACCCCCAACTTTACCAATATCAATATTTATTGCTGACAGTTCTTCCATTACTCTCTAGGAATCGCCGGATTCAAGCACAACATCACTATCTGACTTTCTTCTCAACACATCAGCTACAACATTTACTTTTCCCGGTGTATACAATATTTCAAAGTCATATTCCTATAATAAATCCATCCACTGATGCTTTTGTATGTTCATGTCATGCTGCGAGAAAATATACCTCAAACTCTTATGATCAGTGAAAGCCACAAAGCGCTCACCAATTACGTATTGTCTCCACAACTTCAGAGAAAACACCATGGATGACAACTCAAGATCATGGGTTGCATATTTGCATTCATGGGGATGTAATTTCCGAGACCCATAAAAAACAACTGACCTCTACTGTATGAGAACACAGCCTAACCCCAGATGTGAAGCATCGTAGAAAATATCAAACTGGACTCCCACTACTAAAAGACAAAGGACTGGAGCACTTACTAACATCTACATTAGATAATCAAAGGCTGGTTGGCACTGATCAGTCCATATGAATTCCTGATCCTTCCAGGTCAAAGCTGTTAGATGGGTCGCAACTTGTGAGAAATTGGCTATCAACCTCCTGTAGTAGCCTGTAAGACCAAGGAAACTTCGCACTCTGACACTGTCTTGGGGGCTTCCAAAGATACAACTGCTTCTATCATCGATGGATCCAAAGATACTCCCTATTAGGACATAGCATGACCCATGAAACGGACTTCTTGAGCTCAAAACTCACACTTAGACAACTTCCCAAACAGATGATGTTGAAAAAGGACTCCCAAAATGGCTTGTAGGTGCTCTGCACGCTCCTCTTCCGATGTGGAGTACACAAGGATTTCGTCGATGAAAACTACCACGAACATGTCCAAGAACTCACAGAACATAGAATTCATCAATCCCATGAATACAACTAGAGCATTCATCACACCAAATGTCATTACAACGAACTCATAATTCTCATGACGACAATGGAAATCAGTCTTTGGGACATCCTCTTCATTCACAAGCATCTGATGATATCCCGACTGCAAGTCGATCTTTGAGAACCATCTTTCACCTTTCACTGGATCGAATAAGTCATCAAACCATGGAAGTGAATAGCTATTCTTTGTTGTCACTTTGTTTAAGTGACGATGATCGACACACAACCGCAAACTGACATCGTCATTCTTCACGAACAAAACTGGTGCACCCCACAATGACAGACTTGGCCGAAGAAAAAACACACATTAACACACCATCAAGATGTATACGTAGCTCTCGTAACTCCGAAGGGGCCATCCTATATGGAGTCATAGATATAGGATACGCTCATGGCTGTAACTCGTTCCCAAAATCGATCTCTCGTCGAGGGGGTAATGTTACAACTTCTTCTGGAAAGACATCAGGGTACTCCTCTACGGCCCTAGGAAACGCCAACTGCTGAACCTCTGAAGAACTCAACATCATCTCAGCCGTTATGGAAGATAAAGACGGAACACGCCTATGACCCATCCGAGGATCTCGCTCACCAACATTCACCACTTTCTCTCCATCTTCACCAAAGAAAACAACCTTTTTCCTGAAGCAATCCACAATATCCTGCACTGAATACAACCACTACATGCCAAGGACGAAATCATATGGTTGTATTCGTAAACATAGGAAATCTCCTCTAGAGAGGTGTTTCCCCAATACTAGATCACAGTCTCTACATACTTCAAACAAGTCATCTCAACATCCAACTGGCGTAGTCAATGCCCAGGGCATTGGAAGCCTCTCCACCTCAAGTCTCAAAGCATGGAAAATGGTAGATGATATGAAGGAGTGTGGTGCTCCTGAATCAAAAAAGGCATACACCAAGGTAGAAAACAACCTATGGGTACCTCAAATGACATATGGCTCACCTAGAGCTGGAAAATCTAGATCATGAAACTGAACATGACCTCCTCCACGACCTCTCTGACCCTAATGATGACCACCACCACTGCAAAACTCGGATCTCTAAAGAAGGGGAGCGTCATGAGGATGTACTCTACCTGCCCCATCTACCCTCTACTGATCTAAAGCTGGTGCAACTGGCTGATGTTTCCTCAGTTGGAACTGCCTCAATGGAGGAAACTGGAATGTATCGCACAGTGCACGATGACTGCTCTGAAAGGTCAGGCACTCCCGATGTTGATGACCGTGACCCCCACAAGAAAAACAAGCGCCTGGACCCATGGCATAGGCCTGAGGGTTTTTGTCTCTGGAGAAACGAGATGTGAAGGGCTGGGGCCTACCCTCGGCTGGACAAAAACTCTTATAACCTAAAAACGGAGAACCCTGGACTACAGATCTACTTCATGAGGAATCCTGAAGATTCCCCTCTCGTGATGATCCGGTGCTGGCCAAAGGCCTCTCAACAACCTCTGCCCATGCCAGAACCTTAGGATATGTCTATAGCATGAATGGGGTGATCTGGAGCTGGATCTTTGGACACAAAGCCTCCTCTAAATGCCTTTCCCCAGACTCCTCATTTGGTAACAGGTTCAATGAATATCATAAAAGGTTCCTGAAATGGATTCCAAAATCTCGAACACTGGAGCATCACTATCGAAGGGTACGATGCTCATGGAGACTGGACACCTTCGTGGTCGAAGAAAGAAACTCGACTCTAAACCTGTCTTGGAACTCCTCGCCTGAGACCGCTGAATCCTCACGATCTTGAGGAACAAGAACCAGCACTGCCTCGCTACTCCACGCAGCATCATCACAACCAAGGACACCAAGTGCTCCTTACGAGCACGAATCGAACTACAGTCGATCTCGACCTCCTCTAACCAGTCTTCCATAACTGCATCTAAAATAGAGCCCTCGTACGTCTGCAGACTCTAGCTCTGAAACACTCATAGTGTCTTCCTCCAAGTGTTTTCGTTGTCAACCTCTATCCTATGACGACCTTCTAGAATAGCCTGCTGGACATTTTTTGTACAAACCTGATGAGGACGTCGAGCTAGAGCCATACCTGTAAAATAACAACTGTTAGAGTTCATAAACCTGGAATATGGAAGACTCGACATTAATTAATTAATTTTTTTTCGTTTTTTTTGATCTTGGGTTAACCTATCCCAAGGTATACCAATTCAAACATAGGAACAATGATGAATGATGCATGATTATTTCCTAGGTCTCTACCCTGCTATAATTATCACCATGTTTAGTAGCCATTGTAAAATTAAATGTCCATACATCAGTTCATAGGCGGCTCTAAACGCCAATGTGTCAGTCAGTCTCTAGTTTTTACCTCACTTGCAAAACATGAATGGCATTATTGCCCTAACAACCCATGCAACCTCACCTGTGCCTAACTCCAAACACCATCCTATCCCTCAACCCCTCTCTGATACCACTCTGTCAGGACCCCCTCCCCACAAAATGTACCTCTCCTGGGCTGGAAATGTGAGAAGGGAGATAATGACCACCGAGCCCACCTCAAGTAGGCTCCAGCTTGGCGAATAACACCGAGGGTATGATAAACACACAAATGGGTGGCATTACCCTCTAAGAGAACACATGTGGAATAGAGAGACAAGATAGACACCAGTCAACTCCAACTCAGACTGCAATATAAATGAAAACCCATGTACACATATGAAATGTCCTGAAAAAGTACTACAACTGAAATGGGGAAACTACAAGTACCCAAAAGAAAGTAGAAATTGGAGCAACCACAAGATCGAACAGATCCTACAACCAGAAGCTAGTAGAAACCAGCTAGATCTCCAACCCACATCATGTTACTTGAAAAAAGTTTATATATTCATAGGGTGAGTATAACAGTATACTCAGTAGGATCCTCCCCGAATCCTCTCATTCAAAAGTAATAAAATCATGATAAAGCACTCTGAACAATAAGTGAAACTAACTCGTCACCTAAACAGGTATAATAAGTTCCCCACCTCATCATGGCCCCTCTCACCGCCTAACGCATACAAGAATATATCATATAATAAAGAATAGCAAGGGTACCCAACTACTAATTCCCCACCGGTTTGCCTCATTTGACCCAACGTCGCACGTCTTGAGCGTATCTCTCCAAAAAAACTTTCCCACAGACACCTGGGAGAAGCACCACACCATCCTCATAACCAAAAGTAACAAGATAGTTTTCGGGAGCCACCACAGCTTGCATAACATGTATCATACGTCAGGTATTAAACCTCAAGCCATTACAGCCCATACACCATGTAAGTGTCCTCAAGAAATCATAGACTATACATGTTACAACTATTGTAGTCCATAGGATACTATATCTAGAATATATGTGTGTTAATAACCATAATCCATTACATCCCTCTACACATGTATATGGGAAAAACTAACCAATGTGCCTACTAGCACATGTAACTACCAAGAGAATAGAGTGGGGCCAAAGGGGGTAGTCATCCATTCACCCTCCCATCGGAATTTTGGGGAAAACAACCCCCCATGGCTCAGAATCCCCAGTGAGTTAGTTTCCCTTACTGATAGGGTGGAGTAGCATATAGAAACACTAAAATTACAGAAAATACTATATCTCACAACCACACTATGGGCATAACCAAATCATAGACTCAACTGCAGCTAACGTCTCTCAGACTCCGGGCTGCCACTTCTAGGACTAGGTATCCTATAAGCACACAAACATTTAAATAACATATTAGATTACATCATTCCCTTTTCATCATTTACACTATACGTTAATTAATTATTTAAACATTAATTAACCCTGAACAATTCCACATAAAATTTCCTTAGAATCCCACCCAAAGTCAATTGTTCCTTAAAAATTTATAGCCTCATCATTATGTTCCAGTGAACTCCAACCCCATGGGTTAACATCATTTATTCAAATATTCATTACCAAATTATGTTTCCCATATTACCAGGCGTTCTAGATAAGCATTCTATGTTTCTAACACTAGGGGTCTCAACATGGTGAGTATATGTGATACCCATAGAGTCTTTGCCTCCTATAGAAAGAGCGTAAACCCATTCTCCATTGAGAATCTGAACATGTAAAGCATGTGTCATACCCCAAGCGTCTTCACCCCTTTCGGATGAAGGGTAAGCAAGACCAGTTGTCTTGAGCAGAGGGGAAAAGTAAATTAGATAAAAAATAAATGAATCAGCAAGTATCCAACAATCACATTAATCCCATTCCATCATCCCTGATGTCCTCCCCGACACCCACATTCATAAACTGATGCATCTAGCCACTCTAAGTGTCATCCGCTGCCACAACCAAAAAGGCCTCTATGCCCCCACATATCACAACACCCCTCCAGGGTCACATCTCAACACAAGCAGAAGAAAAAACAACCAACAAAAAAATTTGGCTAAGGCCCTTTAACAATAATGAGGGTAACTCAGAACCCTTTATAGAATTATCAAAAAATAAAATTATTTAATCCATCTTGAATTAACAGATTTATAATCTGTTGGTTCCAACATCGGTAAACCAAACCAGTAAGCTATCACAAATGATTAAATATTCTTACTACGCCAATTTTATTAACATCAAACTACAAAAAGAACCATATTATTTTTCATGCCTCTTTATCTTTAGCCAAAAAATTACCAATTAATCCCAGTATATGATGTTTAATAATTTTAATCAAGAAAAAACAGCTAAACAAAGCGAGCATAGATATCACACTATCTAGAAAAACAAGAGGAAACCACATACGATCGATCTCAATTTATTTATCAAGTTCTAATATTTATTATGTCAATTCCATTGTCATACAGTGGGATAAAACATGCTAAAATTATAGTTTCATGTAAAAGAAGGAGAATCAACGAATCTCCTACCTCAATTTTTTTTGAAGAAAACCCCAACAAACGAAGAACACACTAGAAAGCCGGGATGATTCTCGAAGAATCCTCCTTAAATCTCTTCTCCTAGAAAGATCAAGACCATAGCTCTTTATATTTGGAATCCACACAATTATATCAACCCATAATGAAAGTAGATCTATGAAACCGAGAGAAGAGGGGAATTAGATCCAAGTGGATCTAAGAAACTGATCAAGAACAAAGAAAAACGAAGAAGAATGATCTCATACCTCAAAAAACAAGCTTTGATTCGCCAATCGAAGCCTTAGGATTGCCTCCAAAATGCTTGGGAGAGGTTATCCTACATTCAAGTGAGGGTAATCCCGATGTATGGCCACTTAGGAGCTTAAATGAACCCTCCAGAGGCAAAACGAGTTAGATCCCCAATTTTAGGATCTAATTTAAGTGCCCGCACGGTTTTATCACATGGTTAGACAAACCGTGCGCTAACCGTACATTAGCTACTACCTCGACCACCCCTCTCCCATGGTTTTCCAACATAGTTTAGACAAACTGTGTGCCTCCTGTGCAGATGCCCCTACCTCCAAGACCAACTACACATGGTTTGGCCGCACGGTTTAGACAAACCGTGCGCAGCCCGTGCCAATGCTACTTCCCTTTAGTTTTCCTTAAAAGTCCACCCAAACACACCCCACAAGTCACTACTCTAAAACAGGGGTAGATAGAAACATTAAAAGTACCTGAATACATAACATGACGTTACAGTTCACAACTATCTATTGTTGAAACGATTCATCAAAAAGGAAGATTTTGGAAAATCGTTGGGGATAACTTACCTTGACCTCCCAAAATGCCTCTAACAGTACATTTTCACAAATTTGTGTATCGAAGAGGTCCAAGCTATTAAATGGGATCCAAATATGTAGAAGAAATAATTGAGAAGGTCTTGACCATTTAGCCACACATCTTAATATTAGAATGCTAACATAATATCTATGTTGATAATTTTCTATGAGTCATATAATTTTAGGTTGGTAATATTTTTTAATTTTCTATATCACCTCGGAAGAGAGAAATAATGTATGTGGAGAAAGGAAATAAAATACATAGGTATATTTTCTCCTTTGGTATTATTGTTCACATCAATATTATGGACTTATGAAAAACACACCCACAAAATGTTTTTCATAAATTTTTTTTCTATATATACCTCTTGAAATGGTTTATACCAGATCTATCACATATACTTATATCATATGAAGTATTTGAAAATGATCTTTGATCCTAGAGTAAAAGTTATATCAAAAAAGATAACTCACCATGTCAATATACATTGGATGAATCTTACATATGAATAAGTCACATGGGAAAATGATGATGTAATGAAGAAAGAAAAAACCCAGTTGTTTCCAAATTATGATATGAAATAAAAATTTGAGGGAAGAATTAGATAAAATGTAATGGAATAAATTTCCATATATTAGTAAAATTACACATGTTTCATTATTAATAATTAATTATGTTTTATAATAGGTTCACAACATAATACTATTACATTTTTTTTGGAACATTATACATCATGAAATAAAATTTTCTATAAATGTATTGAATATAATAGAGAAATAAACACAAAATATTATTGAAAAACCTATGGAAACCACTATTGGCTTAAATTATCACATGATAATCACTCTATCAATAATGACCTAATAATGAATGTGAAGTAGTAAGAATACCACAAACATTATCAATGAAGGTATAATAAATACTGTGATGGATGTACTTTATGATTAATTATTTAAATTTGGATTATGTATATGGTTTAATGGATAATTTGATTATTCAAATATGATAATTATCTAAAATTTTTGAATATTAATATAACCAAATGAATAGAAATTTGACTATTAATAATGATTAAATCATCAATGTAATAATAATACAATATTTATGTAAGAATATATTTATTTTATTATATATATATATATAAGTGTGATATATAAATTTTTATAATAGAATTGAAACATAATTATATTTGGACAAAAATATATAATATTTATCTTCATTACAATATATATCTATGATATATTTAAATTTATAAAGTAAAATATCACTCTAATAATATAGTTTCATGAAAGGAATCTATTTTCATAAATATTATTATATATCATTATGAATATAAAAGTAATTTTTAGATGTAATAAATTGTAATGTTTCCTAAGAAATATTTTTTCAATAAATAATTATTTTATTAAAATATTGAATTTCCCAAATTAGGAAAAATATTATTATAAAATTGATGGGTCATTTTGAATCAACAGAAAAAAAATTATAAAAGGATTTTTCTATGATTCAAAAAAGTGTGTTTGTGAATTTTTTTTATAAGGGAAAATGTAGTATTTTACAAGATATGGTAAATAAATGATAAATTTCCTCAGTAGTGATTTAAAAACCCATTATCTATATTTCACATGCACAAGAAATGATAATTTATTTTAAGGTCACTATAGGTTTCTTTTGACCATTATTCTAAATGAATTACATAATATTATTTTAAAAAAATTCTCTAACGTACTTTATGTCCCACAAAATAATGTTATTTTTTATGTGTATGGAGGAGAAAACGTTTCCCTAAATCTCAAAAGTTATTTTATTTTTGAATAAATTTATAAGAATCATTTATTTTTTTAGTTGAAAAACCTTTTTCCTTTCTAATTTGGTTGTTTTTAAAAAAATTAAATTATAAATAAAAATGATATAAAAATATATGAAAATTATTTCTAATTTGTTAAAATAATATTATTATGATGAAACAGTTAATGTGTCATGATTATTTTGTGATTCTTCTGAATAGTGTATGATGATAGGAAGTTCCATTATAAAATGGGAATGGATGAGACCAATGTATATCTATAAAGAATTTGGTAAAGTGATAGAGTTAACAAATATTGTTTCCCCATGGGGATTTTGGGAATATGCTATAATATCTGGTCCATGTATAACTTTGATATTTGTTTAAAGTTTCACTCATATGGTTACTCCATGTATAAAATTTATTGTAATTCCATTTGTGTGTAAGATTGATATAAAAATGATGCATCAAGTTACGTACGTGATTTTTCTATGATTTTAATGTGTTTTTTGGAAATATTATTATTTTACAAGGTAAAAAAAATTATATTTTAATTCATTATGTAAAAAAAAATGAGTTTATGAAAAATGTATTTTGACATTTCATGGATTCAATGAATCCTTTTTGTTTTCACTTTTCATTTATTATATCCATTTAAATGTTCAATGAAAATACTTTGTTAGAGATGTTTATTTATAGAAAATGAAAATATTTATTATGAGACAATAGTTTATTTTGAAAAAGGGAAGGTTTTATATGTATTCATAGACTAACAATTTGATTCATTCATTTTTTATATCCCATGTAGTGATTTTTTTTCTCCACCAATGTTTTTAAATTTTTTACTGTTCTTAAGGAAGGGTAAGGGAAAGGAAGAAGTCAAGTTAAAAGTTATAATTTTTTCCATTAAATATAGTCATGTGTCACATTAAATTATTTATATTATAAAAAACGGATATTAGTATAAGTGCAATTTTTTTATTATATTGGATTAATAAGAAAAAGTTTTGATTTAAATAAAAAAAACATAACCAAAAAGATATGTGATATTAAAATACAATTAAATTTTTTCAAAATTCACAATATTACGTAATGTATATATAACTCTTAATATAATAACATTAATGTGACACATTGTTTAATTTCAAAATTTAGAAAACCATTTAAATGTATCCTCTTACATCAAAATTTTTATATAACATCGAATATGGAAACACTATGAAACTTATGTTCTAGATAAAATTTATCTCTAACTCGACCTCCCATCATATAACATTCATCCAACACCTCAGACACCCAAAAGCTACAATGTACCGTAACAAAAAAGACAATATTTTATATTTGAAACCTCTAAAATGAATCATAGACTAATAATAAAAACCATCTCAGAAAGGAAATGTAAATGACTAAATGAAAACAATCATGGGTAGGTAACTTTTAAACGTCCATAATCTCATTAAAATAATATTTTCCATAAAATAAAAAACAATATAGATCATAGAAACACTAAAATTGAATCTCAATTACCTTAGCACTGAATAAAAAAAATTAGTATAATGGAAGAAATTTCAAAATAGTGTGGGATTATATTAAATAATTTTCAACTAGTGTTTCCATAAAAAATTTCCCAAGGCACCATTATTCTATACAATATTAACCAATTGAATTTTATAACCATGCAGAACCATCCCACAATAAAATTGAATCTCATATTACACTACATACATTTTTTATCAACCTCTATATTAAAATAACTTCTATTAATGATATGGAATTTATTGAAATGATATTAATTATGATGGGATTTATTGAATATATAGTGGACCTTTTCCTTCTCTTTAAGAATATCTAATCAACACACCTCATCACCGACTCACTAGAACACCATGAAAGTATCAACATACTAGGGAGGAATAAAACACCATTATCAAAACCATTATTTCCATTCCATAGATTGAAAAACCTATAAAACACATCAACCAAGAAAATTATCAGCAGTGGAATCTAGTTCTACTCATTTTAATACCTCAGATGGTCCTATTGTACCTTTATCTCAAGATTCTATGTACTAGTCTATAACACATCCAGTCCAAGGAAGATAGACTTTACATCCTTGACACAAAACATATATGATCTAAAAATCCTCCCATGAAACACTTCAAATATAACATTGTCAATACAGAAGTGATATTTATTATTATTGGAAAAAATAACCAATGGTGGGTTCTTTAAACATAATACTCCAAAGCCCAAAACACTAGAATATAACCAAACATCTAAAATTTTAATGATCTATACCATTTTACAATTTACATGCAGATGTGAGACATTATTAGGTCAAATATAAGAGCCAAAATCATACTAAAAACGTCAACATACTGATAAGGTAACTTGAGGATTCTAATCACTAATATTGGCACTCGATACCCTATGAATTTTTACTCTATAATACAAAAAGCACCCCCTCATGGAATTAAATTAATCCACTCCATAATTTCCTAGATGTTTTATAACTATAATAATATATCCCAAATTCCTCAAATTACATCTCACCCTCTCTTAGATTAAGCCTCTCTTTTGATGAAATCTGTCAAATTTTCCACTTATTTCCACTCAACAATATACAAACGTCTACAATAACCCTTCCACATAATGACATTATTTATTCACATTCTGATATAAAAATCATCTTGAAAAAACCTATTAAAAATGTTCTTTATCCCTATCTGTCAAAACAAAATCACCAAGGAATTATTCATCATGGATTAATACAGATTAACTACTAAGGGTGAGCATTGAAACATATGATGAACCACATATCTCATCATATATCAAATAAAAAACCTCCCTTAAAAAAATAAATTTAGATCATCCATTAACCACCCCATAAAATCCCTATGATGAAAAAATGATCCTACATATCATTAGCCTCCATGTATCCTCCATAAAACTCCTCCACCAATTATAGTAAGGATGATTGAATGCTAATCTAGTATAATTATCAGTTACCATCACCATCCTTAAGATAATATGAGGATCCAAAATCTTCTCAATCAATATCCATGTATCTTTGGATGACTAAAAAATATATCCTTAGGACATCATAAAAATAACTCTAATCACCATATTATGATTCCAAATTATATAATTTGTATCAATGTAATTGTATTACAAAGACATAAAGTATATTTAATGATGTAGATTTAAATAACATTGTGGTAAAATTTATCTTGAACTCATGTGGTCTATAAAGATAATAAATTATTATTTAAATATGTATTTCTACCGCATATTTAGAGAAAATAATATTTTTGTTATGTTGAATTCATGCGATATATAGTTACACTAATGATATTGTCTCTTCCAAGACCCCCGTGTGATCTATTTTTCTTACATAATAAATACATAACCCAAACCAAAATTGGACACAACATAAAAAACCTCAAACACAACACCTTTTAATTTTTTTGAGGAATATGAGCAATGACAGTCATCTTATTTAGGTAGTTAAAATCTTGATGAATCATACCATTTTTTATAAAATATTAGTCTTTCCTAGTCAATTATGTAAAATGATTATTAATACTATATAAATCAAAGAAAACTGTTGTAAAATAAACCTCATGAAAATGGAATTAATAAATCACTACAATATTCTATGATTCTACCGACGAAAACACTACATTAACATTTGATGAGGTTAAAACTAGTCACTCTTAAGACACAACATGCATAAGAAAATTAACCTCACAAGACCAAAAAATGAATTCTTATAAAATCCCATTGTGTTTAAGGTTATGAAAAACATTAATGATTACCCTATATTTCTTATCATGATCCTCCTCTCACTTAAATAACATAAGAATATCATTAACAAAAGTTAACATGAATAAATATAACTACTCATGAAACACCTAATTTCGATGTCTCATGAAAATACCTAGGTAATTCACAACACCAAATAAAATGATTATTAATTTGATATTAACCTAATGAAAAGATAATGGTTTTCATTATATATCATCCTCATTTACCCTTATATAATGATATCTATATGATACATCAATCTAAAAGAACATGTTTCCTCCTTCAAACTAATCAAAATAATTATCTATCAACTAAAAAAAATAATTATTGACAATTATAAATATAAAATATACAGATATTAGTATTATATCATATAAAACTATCCCCATTATTAGAAAACAACAATGGGGTATCGCCACGGTGATGCACATGGTGCAATAAATCCATTCTACCTCAAATCATTGATCTGAATCCAGAACTATTGTGCTTGAAAAGGGTTATATATGATAAAGAACTATTTCTATTGAGGATTATCTAGGTTTCTACAATATTTAAACTCGATATCATGATAGGGGGTAGTGTGAAAACCTCATCATGAAAAATATATATAAAATCCAGGATAAACCTAGGCGATTCCACCACATGAAGATCTGCCAAATCAAAAGATAAAACTTCTATCTGGGATAAGTGAGATTCAATATTCTGAAATTTTATACAATGGACACCCTCACAAATTAACACAACACACTACCCTCCCATATCAAATAACTCAACATTCCACTAGATGAAATCAATGAACGCATGTATCAAATTAAATTTTTTAATGCATAAGATGATATTATGTTATTGTGTATATAGTAGTAAAAATGATGATAATAAATATTTTCTCCGTATAATTATTTGAAAATACATATACATAAAACTAAAACTATAACAACCTAAAACTAGTGTGGCCAACACCAGGTGAACATGAAACATCCCCTCTTCAGTCATATAACTTGACCCAAGGTTGGTGTAATATAGAAATGTAGTACTCCTTATTCAAATAAAATCTCAAGGATATAATAAAAATGGATAGTTCCATATGAAATAATTGTATCTCTTATAGTCGTTATAAATATAGTATTTATGTTTCCACACCTTACCCCTTTACCCAACTAGCATTGGTAACAAATACCTCTACAACTAAGATCAACATATCACCCTTTTTCAAGAAGAATCATAGAGAGGTATTATACATTCACTATATCCCTTGGATAAACAAAACACTACTGTCCATTCTATTAAAAATTAATCTTACGTAACTGTTTAGGGGGACTAAATGGGAAATGAGGGCCCACATTGTTTTATCCTTCCTGAATGGTTTAGAATATGAACCGAAGCATACCATGGTTTCAATAGTAAATGATGTGGTCATATATCATCATATAAATTAATGATAACTGACACATCTATAAAAGACCTTTTTGAATGAAAAGACTAAATAACCAATGATTGGAACCTTAGTTATCACATCATCTAAGACCCACCATCAGTAGATTTTATCTACATGAAGTCCTAAAAACTCCCATATATATGTGATCATTACAGTTCTTGAATCATAATCATCATGACCAAATTTTATAAAACATCTAGATATATTGAAATTGTTAATTGGGTAATAGTATACTAGGTATATAGAGGATTCACTTCCTCAAAATAAAAATCACTCTCCTCCTCGATGAAAATAATATTGAATACTATATATAATAGGTCAATTAATATTAGTCTAAGCTTATTAAAACATAATCTACCCATTAAAATGGAGAAAAAATCCTACATTCTCACCACCATAATCATTAATGAGAGAAACCTTTCCTAGAAACGCTTCTATAAATCAATCTATAAAATACTTGAGTATTACGATAAATAGGAATAGAATCTAAAATAATTTTTCAACCCCTCTCATCAACCAAATATATTATAGTAACTAGTTATTTTTCATATTAATATCAAACAAAAATAAAAATCTATATTCTTCAACTAATTCACTATATAAAAATAAATGACACTCCCCTAATACATCAACTTACCAAATTCTAGATCTCATGTAGAATCCTCTATGAATATTCATTTTCCTCATTTTTGACTACCCTACTAAAATAAATTGTACTACCATGTTTCACCACATAAATATAGAATATATATTAATGCATGTAAATATATATCTCTAAAAGTAAAAAACAATAAATTTATGATTCATTGAATTCATTATATATTATTTAATTATATTTTCTTACATTCCAAAAATAATCCTAATTAAACTACAAGCACAAACGATCATGATTCATGTACCCACCCAATGCCTCTAACTTGTTATTATTTACATCTCCACTAAGGTGTTAAGTATTATTATGTCATAATTAATAATCATTCGGTTCCCTAATCCCCAATGTCATGGAAAATAACCCTCTTTAATTTATTGACTAGTTTCATATAATGTTATTTTTCTTAAATAATAATCTTATACTCACTAGTTTTGAACATAATTATTCATCATAACCCTCATCCATATATATGATAAAGAATATTCAATACCCACACCTTCTAAGAAACCAAAAAAGGATTGTAGGGAAGTAATTTCAAACTCTTAAGGCCCAATAATAATTTTCCATGGGTTGGATACTATCATCGAGTTGAAAACCCACCAAAATTTGTGGAATCCTGAACATAATCTAAGGATCCAACAAAGAAAACTATTAATAAAACACATCATATAAAATTAAATCTTCTATCTCATAATAATTAAAATTATATAAGGAATTTTATCACTACAGTAAACTTCATAAAGAAACTTACATGGATGTGACTATAATAGAATCTTCAATCCTTCAGCGAAAAGGTCCCCTATTAGTCATGAAATCCATCCTAGAATAATAAAAGAGAGAGAAATATATATATATATATATATATATATATGTGAGAATATATTTATACTGTACTAGATCCTCCTCGATAATTATCCTGAAAATGTCGAAGAATAAAACAAATTCTAAAGTAATTAAAGAGTAGAAACAACACCCACACAGTCTAGGTAATCTATCGAAATATATTACCAATTATCCCTCTCCCAATATAAAATCATTTATGAATAAAATAACATGGGAATAATATGTAAATACGGTACTAATAAAAAAATTACACATTTAGTTTTCACTCTCACACCCCAATGAAAAATATTATTTGAGTATATTCCATCCAAAAACATAAAACAACATAGAAATATATCATATCATAACCATAACCACATCATCGTCATCTCTACATATTTTATACCACAACATAATAAAAATAGAAAAACATCTGATTAAAACATATCACATTCTCAAAATGGTATGGAATCATGAATGAAATGTGTATCAATAAAATTACCTCCATTTACAATTCATGACCCCAATATGAATCACATCCTCTGTCACATGATCAGCCTATCAAATCATATTATTAGTAAATTATTGTTATAATAAACTATAAAAGACAACATCAGGCCTTCATGGCCTTTCCATTTATGGAATATAAAGAAATAAAGGGGGTATAGTTATCAATTCATTATACTTTTAGTATAATTTTTGGGGAATCGCCCAAAAAGAATTTTTTTCATAAGGTTATCCAACTTGGTTGGGGTGTGTATAAAATTCAATAAAGATATACTATATATAATCATATCAGAACACAATCATATCCAATAGGTATATTTTATTAAAACACTACTAATACCCATAACTGTCACCATTCCATCACCACCAATCCCTAGAAACGAATACTACCTCAATAACAAACTCTTTCCCCATCCTTTTTTCATAAACATGTATATAAAGTTCTTTATTCTAAATTTGAATAAAAAATATACATGTTAATTATTGAATATTTTACCATCTTTGAAAAATTAATTATTCATTTTTTTCATATCAAATTTAAAAACATTCATTTTCCATCATCTACATTCATTCGTAAAATTTTACTATTCAATTCAACTATTAGAAATCATTAATATTTCTATATTTAAAAAATTCTAGTTCACTTGTATTTTCTATTTTCATTTTTACCAACAGTGTTCTTAACCATTTGGAATCAATAACAAAACCCCACAGTAACCATCTACTAAATGTATTTACCACTCCAAAAGACAGTACAATATCACTTATTTCTTCAAAAAAACCATATCCCATACACACAACTAGTCATGAAACTATTTACAGACCACATAATTTATCATCCTCCACTGCCCAAAAAAATATAATATGATCCCATTCCAACTAGGGAAAATATTTTGTGACACCAGCTACACATATCCAAATAAAACCTCATAACTATCCATATAAATCTCTATTGAAGTTATAATTAATCACAAAAACATAACCAATTATACATGTAGAAAAAAAATCTACTTACAATAATAAACAACTTCCATAATTCCAATTTTTATATATTCTCTTTATACTAATTCGATAGATCTTGCATGAAATTTATTAACTGAATCTTATATTTATACAATGAATTAAATACCATCACTATTTGATTTACTATATTTGATTTGTGTTAAAATCAATTTAAAAATAAAACATCACATATTTATAAAATAAAACTAAAACAAAGAATAGAATCCTCAAAAAATCATCCATCATATTGTGGATTCATAGAAAATATGAATTACCATTTCTAATATTTCTCATTCGACCATTTTTTCTAAATAAATATGGTAATAAACATCATCAAACTCAAGAAAATAGAATCATAATAACCCAATAATTTATATGATGTAAAGGATATGATTCAAATCCCCATACTCAATTGAATATTCAAAAAAGAAATAAAAGAATAAACATCGATGAATGATCATTTTTCTAAGATTCGATAATGGAATAATCAATTACTCTATGATAAATATCATAAAGTAAAATAATAAATAGGTTTAAAGTAGGATGAAGAATATCTGAATATGATCTTATGACCACTTAAGAGTTAGGTAAAGTATATGAATTTGGAACAACTCAAATGGAATTCTAAATTTATATGAATGGTTCAATCTCACATAATCATGGAGTGATTAGTTGTGGTCAATATTTAAAGGGAATAAATCATACATAACCCCGAAAATAATGTCATGATATTACATATAATCATCTGTTTAAAATATTTTTATTTCTATAATTCAATATAATTGAAAATGGTCATGTCGCTTCGAATGTGATCATTTCATATACATGATCCATATAATAGATATAGAATGACTCTAAAACAAACCATTTTACAATTAAATCCCCATGGTATGAAATTATAACAAATTTTATAGCTAAAATATAATCCACCATAAGTGTGATATTGATGCAGATGTGGTTATAGTATGATGGTTTGACATCTAAAAAAAATTAACGTCCCTCCATAAAGTGTAAAAAACCCCCACATCCTAAAAAGATCATGTGTAAGGGTAATCCTGAACCTGACGACCCTTATGTATAAACATTCAAATATTATGTAATAACTATATTTTTGTAACGCCCCGACCCCAGCTACCCAGAGTCAGTGCATTACTTCGTAACATTGGCATGATCACAAAAGATCAAGTCTCGAAAGACCGATTAGTTTAGTAGCCTTGGAAACACTATATACATTCATAAACATTACATTACATCATAAAAATGAAAACTACAATAACATGGTCTCCCTAGTCCACACTCATATCCTCACTGACTATTCTTGCAAGTCAGTCATAATACACTTCTTCACATCCTGGGAAAAAATAAAACATTGAAAGGGGTGAGCTCAAATGCTCTGTAAGGATAACAATATAGCGGAAACTTTCATAAGAAAACAGAAGAATTTAAGGCAATGTATAACTAAAACAAAATCCATATTGAACATGAACTTCAACATAATATGGAAAAAGTAAAATAAAATAATTCCATTACTTATTCACATGGATATTCTACTAGACGAATAATCACATGAAATATAAATAACCACTTTCATAATGATGGAATGTATAATGCCAGACATTCTGAAACATTTTGTCAAGGCCTCGGCCAAGACGTCTAAAATGATTAAGGCCTCGGCCAAAACCATAAATCAAATTGGGAAAGGGCCTCGGCCAATTCCACGTCTAATTGTCTAATGAGACCTACCGATGCATCGAGTAGCTATAGCGGGCTCCACCCGTCACTTATTAAGTCCAATTCATTCCTCATATGAATAGGTTTAAAAATAACATAAATATTCGTATTAAAACTAGCATACGAAATGTCAACAATTTCTCTATAAACTATGGATGGTATAAAAATAACACATCCACAGTCAAATATTTCACAAAATGTTCAATGGAAGTTTTGTATCATAAATCAATTTCAATTAAACTTAAAACCCATCAAAGGATGTTGACATGGATGAAATCATAGTTATTTGAGAGAAATATCTCTCTTTTTTGAAATAATTTAAAAGTCCAATAATTATAAAATAATACATTTACTTTGAAAATATTCTTATAAGCTTGTACGGGAAGCTTCGACGAAGTTATAATGGCGGAAAATAGCCGCAGCCGCCGTATAAGTTAAAAAAACATTCTTACCTTAAATTTGTCAAAAAGGTCAAAAAGTACATTGTTTGGAAAACGATGGTAATATTACTTTCAAAAACGTATAAGGGTATAAATGAATTTAACCCATTTTCCATTTAATAGTAAAAATGTTTTGAAAGACATTTTTAAGAAACATGGATGTGGATGATAACGAGGTCCCAGTAGATAATTATGTATAAACAACCTTGGATAATGAAGAGGTTGTGAAGTAAACCCTTACCTTGTACTTTTCCTTGGTTGGGGTAGGTTAACATCCTGTATAATGGTGAAATAATTGTTATTAAATTATACAAGAATCATATACATTCATATGATATCATATATGATCTTTTAACATTGCTTTGTTAACAATATCTTAGATTTATCGTTGTTTCGGGTGTTAACTTACTCGTTTTCTTTTATATGTTTTGTTACTTAAGTCGTGTTTTTCATGGATAGGTTGTATCTTATTCATATCCAGAATGATATAATGTCATTAAACATTATTTTTAAATCATCAAATGATAATTATACTTGAATGGATACGACGGAGAATGAATCTCATCGTGTTCGTGGAGACGGTAGTCCGTACGTACGCACGAGCGACAATATCATTATTTTGATATTAAAATAATATATAATTGGATATTATATCATATATACAGAATCATTATCATGTTATATTTATTATTTACATGAATTACATATCATTATTATACCCATCTAAATAATAATATATTGAATAACAATTACACCACGACGTGGAGACGGTAAGCTGTACGTACGCACGTATGGTGACATGTCATTCAAATGATGGGTAGAATACTGAATATGGTTGTTCCATATTTATAATAACATCACAGTATAAATAATATACTGGAGTGATAATTTTAGAATTGAAATAATAAACAAAGAGGGAGTGGAAGAAGAAAGAAACTTGAAGGAGGGTGATGAAAACGTTACCTCTTCTTCGGGTTTTTTCTTTTGATTTGATCAAAAGGACTCCTTAGGATGGATTTCTGACTAAAGTAAAGCTTCTAGGATGAAGGGAGAGAAGTTGGGAGAGAATTTGGGCAGAGGTTGGCCGAACCAAAAGGATTGAAAGTGTGAATAAGGTGGTAGAGGTGGGGGCCTTTTATAAGAGGAGAGGAGGGGCTCTTTTGGAAAGATTGAAATGTTACATTATTATACAATGATTTTTGGATTCTAAAGGTCCCACACTTATATAATTCGTGGATAAGGTGATAAGGGTTCGAAATATACCCATCCAATAGTCTTTGGACAAGTGTAATCCTTGTATTTTACATTATCGTTTCATTTTATTAAAATCGTTAAATAATGAGGTCATCGCTGCATCATAATGATGCCATAAATAATTTAATTTATTTAATGTCTAAAAATTATAAAAAAAATACTATGATTTAGAAAATCAATGTATCTTTCTAATTAATATTTATAGTCAAAATTTGGACTTGTGTAACCCCACTTAAAAATTGTTTTAGTAAAACAACTCATGTTTGTGTCAATTTAATTTTACCATTAAATAAATATATATTAATGTCATTTTCCAACCAAAGTGGCTCCATGGGGTCCCCAAGATGACCCATGGGTTGTCTTGGTCGGCCATGACTCATCCAATAGTAGTAGGACAAGTTTCAAGCTCATCTCATATTATTAAAACATTATTTTTACCTTAAACTACACTAATTACCTATAATCGCGATTAAGAACTTAAAAGTTACTATTCACCAAAAAAATTATTTTAATCTCATTGAACCACATTTTACTTCTTAATGACAACCATTTATGTCGTATTTTTGAAAATCAAATCACAGAAGTGGTAATATTTCATTTTAACGAAAAAACAGTTTTTAACAACCACTTAGTGGTTTCACTATTCATCAAAAATTGAAGTTTTTCAGAATAAGGCCAAAATTTCACCGTAAGCTATAATTGATATTCCGAATTCAAAAATGATGTCTATTTTACAAAATTCCAAACATATATGTTGCATTAATTAATTTTATAATTAATTCCCGCTGTTACAACAAATAGCGTGTTTTTAAGAAACAATTTATATCAAAAGATTGGCAATTGTTTATGTCCAATTTCAATGTTAAATTAATTATAATGACCACCATTGGATAAAATAGTAAAAATATATTATAATTATACTTTAAACCACTAAATAGTATAATTTATCACTATAAATTATTTTGATTAAAAAAGTTGTTTTTAAGTATTTTTCACTATTCATAAAAAATTAGAAGTTCTCAGAAAAATACCAAAAATTCAACATAGCCTAATTTTGATATTCCAAATCCAAAAATGAAGTCCATTTTGATAAATAAAATTTATAAAATTTCAAAAAGTAGGTATTACTATTCACAACGGCTAGTTAATTAGTTGTGGTGTGCGTTAGAGCTCGAGGTTGCGTACAACACACGCTATTGCATTATTCGAAGGGAAACGTATCGTGGAAGCTTGGGGTTTTACATTCTCCCCTCCTTCAAATAATTGCGTCCTTGCAATTTCTAGGGTATTAATGCATAAAAATAATCGGGTGGTTCTTCATCATAAGTTCCTTAGGTTCCCACGTTGCCTATTCCATTTTATGATTTCTCCACAAAACCTTTACCAGACGAGTCATCCGGTTTCTCAACACATGCTCCCTCACATCAAGAATTCTAATGGGATCTTCGCAATAAGATAGATCGGGTTCCAGTTCTAATTACTCATAAGTAAGTACATGTGTTGGGTCGGGCATGTATTTTCTCAATAGTGATATGTGGAAAACATCGTGAACATTGGAGAGATTTGGCGGCATCGGCAAACGATAAGCAACAGCCCCAATACGATCTAGAATTTCGAAAGGTCCGATGTACCTGGGACTCAACTTACCCTTCTTACCAAAACGTATAACTCCCTTCCATGTAGATACCTTTAGGAAAACATGATCTCCCACCTGAAATTCCAAAACCTTTCTTCTGTTATCTGCATAGCTCTTCTGCCTACTTTGAGCTGATTTGATGTGGTTTTGGATTACCTTCACCTTTTCGATTGTTTCTTCCACCAGTTCTGGTCCCACAGGTTTTCATTCACCAACATCATCCCAACAGGTTGGTGTACGACATCTCTTTCCGTATAACGCTTCATAAGGTTCCATCTGAATGCTTGAATGGAATATATTGTTATGGGAAAATTCTACCAGTGGTAAATATTGATCCCACATACCCTGAAAGTCAAGAGAGCATGATCTCAACATGTCTTCTAAGGTTTGAATTGTCCGTTCTGATTGTCCATCTGTTTGAGGGTGATAGGCAGTACTCAAACGAAGTTCAGTATCCAAGGCCTTTTCAAGACTTTTCCAAAATCTAGATGTAAAACGAGGATCACGATCAGAAACAATCGATAAGGGTACTCCATGAAGTCTTACAACTTCATTAATATATAGTCTTGCTAGACGTTCAAGTGGTAGATCCTCCCATATAGCCAGAAAATGTGCTGACTTAGTAAGACGATCAACAATGACCCATATTGCATCATTCCTTCTAGGAGTATTTGGTAGTCCCATGACAAAGTCCATCGTAATATTATCCCATTTCCACTCAGGTATGGGACGAGGTTGCAATACTCCACCAGGATGTTGCCTTCCAGCTTTCACTTTTTGACAAACCATACACCTCAACACAAAATCAGAAATCTCTCTCTTCATATTGTCCCACCAAAAATGTTCCTTCAAATTTCTATACATTTTGGTGCTCCCAGGGTGTATAGAGAAATTGGAACTATGAGCATCATCCAACAATTCCCTTTTAGATCAGGTATATCGGGAACACAAAGTCTCTTCCCGAATTTCAAAATTCAATCCCTATACACAAAGTCCCTCAATATTCCATCATTCACATCTTTAATCTTCTTTTGAAATTCTTCATCATTGGTCTGAGAACTCTTAATCCTTTCTAGTATTGATGGTTTGGAATCCATTTGAAAAAGCATTGATGTTTCACCTTCCCTAGTTATTCCCATGTCCATCTTCACTAGATCCATGAAAATTGGATCCTTTTCAATTCTCATCACATTCAAAACTCCATGGTCTTTTCTGCATAAAGCATCTGCCACCTTGTTTGCCTTCCCCGGGTGGTAATGTATCGTGCAATCATAATCCTTGAGTAGTTCATGCCATCGCCTTTTCCTCATGTTGAGTTCTTTTTGTGAGAAAATATACTTCAAACTCTTGTGATCAGTATAAATCTCACATTTTTCACCATAGAGGTAATGTCTCCGTATCATTAAAGCAAAGATCACATCTGCTAACTCAGGATCATGAGTAGGATAGTTTTGCTCATGAATTTTTAGATGTCGTGATTCATAGGCAATAACCTTATCATTCTGCATAAGGACACAGCCAAGTCGTTTCTTCGATGCATCACTATAAATAACAAAACCATCATTCCCCGATGGTATAGTCAATACAGGGGCGTTGACTAATCTTCTCTTAAGTTCTTCAAAACATTTTCACACACTTTTGTGCAGACAAATTTAATCCCTTTACGTGTGAGCTTTGTCAATGGGTTATCCAATCTGGCAAAATTCTGGACGAAACGTCGATAATAACCTGCTAAACCAATAAAACTGCGTACCTCGGTTATACTTGTCGGTGCTGGCCATTCTTGGATTGCCTTGGTTTTATAAGGATCAACGGAAATTCCATCCTTAGAGACAATATGTCCAAGAAAAAAATCTCCTAAAGCCAGAATTCACACTTGCTAAATTTCCCATATAATTCATGTCTTCTAAGAGTCTTCAGGATAATGCATATGTGATTTTCATGATCTTCGTGGATTTTGGAGTATACCAAGATATCATCAATAAATACCACTACAAAGTCATCAAGATATTCCTTGAAAACTCTATTCATTATATCCATGAAAACAGAGGGTGCATTAGTCAATCCAAAAGGCATTACTGTAAACTCGTAATGCTCGTACCTTGTTCGAAATGCTGTCTTTGGAACGTCTTCCTTCTTCACACACAACTGATGGTATCCAGACCGAAGGTCAACTTTTGAAAAGTATTGAGCTCCATGCAGTTGGTCAAACAAATCATCAATGCGAGGTAGGGGATACTTGTTCTTTATTGTTATAGCATTGATCTCCCTATAGTCGATGCACAACCTCATAGATCCATCTTTCTTCTTAACAAAAAGAACAGGGGCTCCCCAATTAGAAACACTAGGGAGAATAAATCCCTTATTACTCAATTCCTCTAGTTGTTTCTTTAGTTCAACTAATTCCGAAGTGGCCATTCTATAAGGGGTATTCGATATGGGCCTTGATCCAGGAATTAAATCAATGGAAAACTCAACTTCTCGTTCTGGAGGATGTCCAGGTAAATCTTCTGGAAACACATCAACATATTCTCTCACAATAGGTACATCCTCTATTTGAATATTCCTTTCCCCACCCTTAGTAATTTCCTTCTCTTCCTCCCCAATAATTGAATTTAGTTGAGCTACTGGGGGTGGATCTAGATAAGAATTATGTGGCGATGATTCTGTCTAAAGATAAGGTGTTCCTTATCATCATCATCAAGAATCGTAACCTCTTTCCTCTTACAATAATTTTTTGCATCATGGTCCGAAAGCCAATCCATACCGAGGATTATATCAAATTCAATCATGGGTATGACGATGATATCAGCAGGTAAAGAACATTTAGGTGCTCTAATGGGAACAAATCGACAAAACTTTGTTGCAACAATACTTCCCTTAGGGGTTTTGACTGAGAACTCCCTTGTTAAATCAAATTGGAAATATCTAATTTTCTTATCAAACTGGGAAGATATGAAAAAATGCGATGATCCAGAATCAAATAATGCATTTGCTAAACTTGAGGAAACCATTAAATTACCTGCCACCACGTCTTTCGGAGCTTCCACCTCAGCAGTAGTGATAGCATAAGCCTGGCCCTGATCCCTTGGCCTCTTCTGAGGTAAGTTCCCCTAACTCTTAGGACATTCATTTGCATAATGTCCCTTCTCTCTACAATTATAGCATTCCACATTGACAGCCGCTTTCTTTCCCTTGCATTCATGAGCTTGGTGTCCTTTTTCACCACACTTGTAACATACTCCTTTTCTTTTTAGACAGGCACCAGGGTTCTTCCTACCACAATTATCACAGGGTGGAAATTCATTTCTACCCTTCTTCCCTATTTCCTTATTTCCTTTCCCAGAGTTTTAAGTGGATCTCTTCTTACCTTGCTTTGATTTAAGTTCATAATACTTAGAGAATTGCTTTTCCATCTTGATAGCGCCCGAGACAATACCTTCATATGAAGAGAAGGTTTGTGATACTAAAGCTCTACAGAGAAATGGTTTTAACCCATCAAAGAAACGATCAGTCTTACTACTTGGGTTACGTATGTAATCTGCAACATACCTTGCTACCCTTGTAAAGTTAGCCTCATACTTTGCGACATTCTCATCGTCCTTCTGCCTCAGACTCATAAATTGCCTTTCCATATCCGCTCGATGGTCTCAAGGAAAGTATTTTTCTAAGAACAACTCTTTGAACTCCTGCCATTCCATGTTTGTTAATTCATCAACTTTCTTTGTGTTTTGAATTAGTGACCACCATTGATCGGCATCTCCAGTGAGGCGGTAAACTGCCATGACAACTTTCTCCCATTCACTACTCCCCAAGGCATGGAATATTTTCTCTAAGGAATTTATCCATTTATCAGCTACTATAGGAATTGTACTCCCATTGAAGGTTGGTGGTTGTTCCCTCATGAAACCGTCTAACATTGATCCTCCACGTTGCGGATCAGGGTGCTCCATACGAGTAAAGTTGTTATTCATAACCTGCGTGAGTTGTCCCAGTACGGTGAGAAGCTGATCAACACCAGTTGTATCACTAGCTCCACCATAATTATCTTGAGCATGAGGGAAATCCCTACATGGATTGCGTGCATTGATACGGTTTCCATTCCTTCCACTAGGCGCCATTTCTAAATAATGGCATAAACTAGATTAGTTTATGAATCAAAATACATAATTCCATACTTGTAAAACACTTAACATAAATTGAAATAATTATGGATATAATCCATAATTAAAAAATGTTTTCTTTGAGGAAGTATATACTCGTAACCCTTCATAGTGGTTTGTAAAGAAAATGAGAATTATCCTAAGCATATCCCCCGGGAGTGTCGTAACCAAGAGTGAAGCAAGGCCCGTTGTCGTGCACCAGTTCCCATTCGAGTCTAGATCAAAGCGGTGTTTTCGGGTTTTACCCCTAGGTACATCTGTACCAGAGCCGCCTCTACCTGCTCGTATCCAGATAGGGATGTATTACTCAGAAAACTCACAAAATCTCTAAAATACCAAAATTTAAGGAAGTTCTTCTATACTAATCCTCAATGTTCATCTTAGGTCTACGTTCTCTAATCAGAATTTGTCTAAATCTAGCTTCCAAGGTTTGTACTAAAATTCTTCTGATACCAACTGTAACGCCCCGACCCCAGCTACCCAGAGTCGGTGCATTACTTCGTAACATTGGCATGATCAAAAAAGATCAAGTCTCGAAAGAACGATTAGTTTAGTAGCCTTGGAAACACTAGATACATTCATAAAAATTACATTACATCATAAAAATGAAAACTACAATAACATGGTCTCCCTAGTCCACACTCATATCCTCACTGAATATTCTTGCAAGTCAGTCATAATACACTTCTTCACATCCTGGGAAAAAATAAAACATTTAAAGGGGTGAGCTAAAATGCTCCGTAAGGATAAAAATATAGCGGAAACTTTCATAAGAAAACAGAAGCATTTAAGTCAATGTATAACTAAAACAAAAGCCTTATTGAACTTGAACTTCAGCATAATATAGAAAAAGTAAAATAAAATAACGCCATTACTTATTCACATAGATGTTATACTAGACGAATAATCACATGAAATATCAATAACCACTTTCATAATGATGGAATGTATAATGCCAGACATTCTGAAACATTTTGTCAAGGCCTTGGCCAAGACGTCTAAAATGATTAAGGCCTCGGCCAAAACCATAAATCAAATTGGGAAAGGGCCTTGGCCAATTCCACGTCTAGTTGTCTCTTGAGACCTACCGATGCATCAAGGAGCTATAGCGGGCTCCACCCGTCACTTATTAAGTCCAATTCATTCCTCATATGAATAGGTTTAAAAATAACATAAATATTCGTATTAAAACTAGCATACGAAATGTCTACAATTTCTCCATAAACTATGGATGGTATAAAAATAACACATCCACAGTCAAATATTTCACAAAATGTTCAATGGAAGTTTTGTATCATAAATCAATTTCAATTAAACTTAAAACCCATCAAAGGATGTTGACATGGATGAAATCAAGGTTATTTGAGAGAAATATCTCTCTTTTTTGAAATCATTTAAAAGTCCCATAATTATAAAATAATACATTTACTTTGAAAATATTCTTATAAGCTTGTACGGGAATCTTCGACGAAGTTATAATGGCAGAAAATAGCCGCACCCGCCATATATGTTAAAAAAACATTCTTACCTTAAATTTGTCAAAAAGGTCAAAAAGTACATTGTTTAGAAAACGACGGTAATATTACTTTCAAAAACGTATAAGGGTATAAATGAATTTAACCCATTTTCCATTTAATAGTAAAAATGTTTTCAAAGACATTTTTAAGAAACATGGATGTGGATGATAACGAGGTCCCAGTAGATAATTATGTATAAACAACCTTGGATAATGAAGAGGTTGTGAAGTAAACCCTTACCTTGTACATTTCCTTGGTTGGGGTAGGTTAACCTCCTTTATAATGGTGAAATAATTGTTATTAAATTATACAAGAATCATATACATTAATATGATATCATATATGATCTTTTAACATTGCTTTGTTAACAATATCTTAGATTTATCGTTGTTTCCGGTGTTAACTTACTCATTTTCTTTTATATGTTTTGTTACGTAAGTCGTGTTTTTCATGGATAGGTTGTATCTTATTCATATCCAGAATGATATCATGTCCTTAAACATTATTTTTAAATCATCAAATGATAATTATACATGAATGGATACGACGGAGAATGAATCTCATCGCGTTCGTGGAGATGGTAGTCCGTACGTACGCACGAGCGACAATATCATTATTTTGATATTAAAATAATATATAATTGGATAGTATATCATATATACAGAATAATTATCATGTTATATTTATTATTTACATGAATTACATATCATTATTATACCTATCTAAATAATAATATATTGAATAACAATTACACCACGACGTGGAGACGGTAAGCCGTACGTACGCACGTATGGTGACATGTCATTCTAATGTTGGGTAGAATACTGAATATGGTTGTTCCATATTTATAATAACATCACAGTATATAGAAGATAGTGGAGTGATAATTTTATAATTGAAATAATAAACAAAGAGGGAGTGGAAGTAGAAAGAAACTTGAAAGAGTGTGACGAAAACATTACCTCTTCTTCGGGTTCTTCCTTTTGATTTGATCAAAAGGACTCCTTAGGACATCTTTCTGACTAAATTAAAGCTTCTAGGATGAAGGGAGATAAGTTGGGAGAGTATTTGGGCAGAGGTTGGCCGAACCAAAAGGCATTAAAGTGTGAATAAGGTGGTAGAGGTGGGGTCCTTTTATAAGAGGAGAGGAGGGGCTCTTTTGGAAAGATTGAAATGTTACATTATTATACAATTCTTTTCGGATTCTAAAGGTCCCAAACTTATATAATTCGTGGATAGGTGATAAGGGTTCTAAATCTACCCATACAATAGTCTTTGGACAAGTTTAAGCCTTGGATTTTGCATTATCTTTTCATTTTATTAAAATCGTTAAATAAATAGGTCATCGCTGCATCATAATGATGTCATAAATAATTTAATTTATTTAATGTCTAAAAATTATAAAAAAAATACTATGATGTAGGAAATCTTTTTTAGCTTTCTAATGAATATTTATAGTCAAAATTTGGACTTCTTTAACCCCACTTAAAAACTGTTTTAGTAAAACAACTCATGTTTGTGTCAATTTAATTTTAACATTAAATAAATATATATTAATGTCATTTTCCAACCAAAGTGGCTCCATGGGGTCCTCATGTTGACCCATGGGTTGTCTTGGTCGGCCATGACTCATCCAATAGGAGTAGGACAATTTTCGAGCTCATCTCATGTTATTAAAACATTATTTTTACCTTAAACTACACAAATTACCTCTAATCGCGATTAAGAACTTAAAAGTTACTATTCCCCAAAAAATTATTTTAATCTCATTGAACCACATTTTACTTCTTAATGACAACCATGTATGTTGGATTTTTGAAAATCAAATCACAGAAGTGGTAATATTTCATTTTAACGAAAAAACAGTTTTTAACAACCACTTAGTGGTTTCACTATTCATCAAAAATTGAAGTTTTTTAGAATAAGGCCAAAATTTCGCCCTAAGCTATATTTGATATTCCGAATTCAAAAATGATGTCTATTTTACAAAATTACAAACATATATGTTGCATTAATTAATTTTATAATTAATTCCCGATGTTACAACAAATAGCATGTTTTTAAGAAACAATTTATATCAAAAGATTGGCAATTGTTTATGTCCAATTTCAATGTTAAATTAATTCTAATGACCAAAATTGGATAAAATGGTAAAAATATATTATAATTATACTTTAAATCCACTAAATAGTATAATTTATCACTATAAATTATTTTGATTAAAAAAGTTGTTTTTAAGTATTTTTCACTATTCATAAAAAATTAGAAGTTCACAGAAAAATACCAAAAATTCAACATAGGCTAATTTCGATATTCCAAATCCAAAAATGAAGTCCATTTTGATAAATAAAATTTATAAAATTTCAAAAAGTAGGTATTACTAATCACAACGACTAGTTTAATTATTTGTAGTGTGCGTTAGAGCTTGAGGTTGCGTACAACACAAGCTATTGCATTATTCGAAGGGAAAGGTACCGTGGAAGCTTGGAGTGTTACAATTTTTATCCATGGAATTACCAAATATCTTCACCCCATGAAATGTAAAAAATAAAATACGTATTATTTTCAATAAATACTAAAGAGTTTCTTATGAAATGTAAGGGTTCTTACATTATTTAATTTCACTTCAATATCATAATATCAGGAATAGATCAACTCATTCACTAAATGATTATACATATGGGTTCCTCAAGAATCCTAATACCATTATATATTAGTGTTTTAATATATAATACATTTTATATTTCTGAAATAATGACCTCGGAGTTACCAATTCATGAAAAAGACCCATCATTATGTGGGATTTCTTCTACTGGAAATATTAAAACACAAAAAACTCAAACAATACAGCACATTCTATGATATAAAATCCATGATGTGGCTCAAATCATTATGGATTGATGCACTATAATGTAGAATAACACTTTCAAGTAGAAGACCCTTCACATGAAACATACAAATATAAAACATGACATTTTCTTTCAAGATTAAAATGTAGATCCATCTCTATATACTATCCTCATAAATTCTCCCAAAACCTAAAACATTTAAATTATCTAATTTAACTTTTTTGAAATGAAAATGTCTTATGCTATCCTACCTTGGTGATAGACATAATCACCAATCATATTATTGGATGGCTTGGGGTGTAACAATTATTTTAACAAAAATGAAGGTGGGAAAATGGGGAATTGGGTTGTTTCTATCATTAATTTTTATATTTGGATAATGAAGATAAAATAAACTAATAATATTTAATATTCATTTTACCTAAAAATGGAGGATAACAATGTGCTATTATAATAGTATATTGTTTGTATATTTTTTCTGAAATAACGTTATAATAATTATAAATACACATATATATTTAAAATATATTCCATAAATGAGAATTTAAATATACTAGTTTTTACGAAACCTGATAATAAATTGTATGAACCCTATGGTCATTATTCAATGGCCATTATCTTATCTTTTTTATTATAGAATCATTATGGTTATAATTCGAAGAGAAGTATTTTAATGAATAGAGAATCATAATGTTATCAAAAAAATTACAAATAAGATAGTTTCTAGGTTTACAAAACATGGTTCATGAATAATATTATACAATGTACAGTTTTCAAATTAATATTTATTTAAAAACTGATGTCCACAAGACAGTGTAAAATTTGAATTAAATTTTTATTGTTTCATTATATTGAATTATTAATTATGAATCCTATATAATATTAAAGGGAAATACTAATTTTTCATTAACATTTTTTTGGAGTTTAAAAAGAGTGTGTATAATGTTATGTAATAGTGATCCATCCATTCCTTGGTCTATGTAAAATATTAGGCATTATTGTGTATGAATTACCAAATTCTTGTCTGAATATTTTAATAATGATTTTAATGTTTCTTAAGTTACACTTAATTTGTTAAATATCAATTTTAGTGTTAAAATATCAATCAATTTCCTTTTATAATTTTTAATGATTTCATATGGGTATAAAGTATTATAAACATGATATATATTTTTATATCAAATTATATATTTTCCATATCCTTGGATCAAATAAATATAAGGAAAATATTATCCATGGGATGTATTATTGTTTAGGAGGTTAATATAAATTCATGAGAGATCAAATTGATGTTGTTACCAGATGTGTTAGAAAATGTAAAATGAAAAATATATATTATTATAAGATACTATACATGGTGCAAATTGATTATTAAATTCTATATAAACAAGGAGGAATATATAGTATAATTAATGATAGTTTTTCAAACTAAGTGGCAAATAAAAGGAATGATAATTCCATCAATTGTGTATATAGTTAGTTGTTTGATAGATATTTAGTCATGGAATCCATCTATTTATATACTTATTAATTAGTGGATTTAAAGACATAATTTGGTAATAATAATTATAATTTATTTTTTACAAATCATCACATACTGGTGGAACTTTATTTATTATAGGATAAAGATCATGATTTTTTTGTGGAGATTCATAATTAACTAATGGTAGACCACATCATTAACATGTCATGATAAATTATTTTAACATAAATTAGTGGTTGAATAAAATACTTTATGAAAATAATAATTTTATCATTTTAAGGATCACTTCATATATTTTGTAATATGTAATATAATAAATTAAAAATCTTATATCATGGAGCATGAAATAAATTTTAAGGGTGATACACCATGTTTCCTTCTTGTTAGTTATGTTTTACGCTTTGTTATTTATTGGTATTTCATTGGTTGGGTAATACCAATAATGATTTAAGATAATACCTATAATCAAGAAGACAAGGATTTTTTTTTGAATTTTAAGTATGAAACCTACATTTTTTTCATTTTATATGGGATTTTCATACTCTGTAATGGGGTTACCAGATGTGTAATCGTCTCTAAGAAGATGCTATGAATTGGGTAAAAATCAAGAATGAATATATGATATGATCATATTTCAAATCATGTAAATATAAAAAATACACTTTTAATAATAGGTTATGGGGTTTTCTATGTCTTTGGGACCTAACAATTACAGGATGTGTAATTGGGTTAATGGTCATGTAAAATCATGAGTATTGGCTTTATTCCGGTGGTTCGACTGATATTCCAATTTTTCTTATATAATTTGTTTCTATCATCCTAGAGGGTCTTTCGAAAAAAAATTGTTGAGATCTACAATCCCCTTGGATAATATATTTGACGATTGATCATTATATAGGTTGCATTGCATCTGTTCATGTAAGAAGTTATTAAATGTATTCCCTCTCTCCCTTTCATATTTGAAGTTTTATAGATAAACATCATATTAATGGATTTAAAAACCCTGTCTATAAATACTGATAATTGTTTTTGATATTATAACTTCCATGCTTTTTTTTCGTTGGCATGTTCCGTTTTTGATGTCTTCATTCAGTGGAAACAATTGGTGGTTCCCTTTGAGTTTTATTATATAATGAAACATTGATTGTTTTTTTATTTTATTTAATTTTTATCAATTTTGGAAATTCCAAATTTATTTGAATTAGTATTGAAATTGATATTGTATGTATTTTGGGAAAACCACACAATTCCATGGGAATAGAGAGCTGGGGAATGTTTTGAAATTTGAGGAAATTATGAAATAATGTGAGGATTAATCTTTGAAAATATTTTAATTGAATTTATAAATGAATTATTATTTATTTTTCATATAAAATTCATGAATTGATGAAAAAAACTGTGTTATGATTTTGAAAGTGAATTGAAATTTTTGAAAGGAAAGTTGTGAAATTGAACTGTGAATGTTGATTTATTTACAATGAAATTATTTTTACTTTTTTAATTGATTTATTTATTGAGAAAATTTTCCCCTAGGTAGTTAGTGTATTTTTTGTTACCAGCACAATAAGATTCTAATAGTATATAAATTGAATTTTTTAATAAAAGTGTAATAAAATCATAGTTAGGATGATCTTATTCATGATGGGTTGTTTATGAGTATTATTAGACATGAGATTAAGTAGTGTGTATAAATATAATTCCATTATCATTGATGTGGGATGTGTTAGGATCCAATAATTATATCTTTTGTGCCATATAAAAGATAAACATTATTCTTATTATGACTATTTTTATTGTGAATTCCATTGAAAAATTGAATTTATTTAGACATTACTACTAATTTATATAATATAATTATTATAAAAATTTATGTAATACACATTTGAAATTTTTTCCATCATTTATAAATGAAGAATTTTTTGTTTTAAATATGAAAATACACTACAATGTGTGTTTTGATTTCAATTTAATTCAGGATTTGGTTTATTATTAAAAAATAATTTTATCGAATAGTTGGTGAGACCCTACTGGTATTTTAACTCACACCCTACCTTTTACGTTGTATGTTTATATATTTTATCATATGAGGTCTGAGTAAAAGGATCGTGCCTCTTAGAGAAGTTGGATGTTCCACACCACATTAGGATTGGAATGATATGTCCCTTGGGACATTTAGTTTTCCTTATTAGACATTAATTACATTTATGATTTACTACTTGGTTTTTGATATGCCTATTTGGTATCTTGTAATATATCCTTGGAGTGTTTTTGGAATAGTAATATGTATCATTATCATATGTTATATTGGTGTAAAAATTGTTACCTATTTAATCATTTATATTATTAGGTGTTAGTCATCAACACGTTGGGATATGAAATACATTTAAAGCAATGTCAGTGCTAGATCGGGTATTATGTACTATGTTATCATTTTTGGTTATTGAAACTGTGGTATCAAAGGGTGAAGGTTGAGCATATTTCTTAATATTAGTATGTGGTTTGAAATATCCATTTTGGGAACAAGAGGTAGTTTTGAGTGAGTGTCATTATAGATCCTACCATAATGAGCCTTAACACACTATTGGTGGTTTCAGAAATTCATATTGAAGATTAGTTATATAATTTTCTTTAATTTTTACTTGGATTAGATGAAATCTAAATATAATTTATATATGTGCTAGGATTAATATCTTTATTTATGATGTGTTAGTTGTTAATCTGAGTAATCTTATAATGTTTTCAATGCTATTTATGGAAGTTTTTTATAGTCATACAACTAAAGAGATATGTGAATAGGATCTTGGAGAAATATTTTGATGAACCATAGAGAGAAAATTATCCCATGGACCAGAATTATATTGAGGTTGTTTTTAATTCTATCAAATCTCTGATACAAACACTTACAACCATTCCCATTAATTCTCAATCTATGGAATATCATAGTGTTGAATCATAGAATCATGCACATGAGATCATATACAAGATTCTACCAATGATATAGTTATCTAATGATCCTAAATATGATTATGATTGGTTTAGAATTATTTAAATTCAATTTAATTTTTCGAAACACCAAAATCCATTTGGTTAATGTGTTCTACCTTTATGATATAAGGACATAAAAGGGGATGGTGGAAATCAATGTTTCCAATAGAGAGGCATTATGGTATATATTTTAAGTACATTAATAATTTTTTTACTGACCATTTATATCCAATTTATATGGTACTTGGAAAGGATATGGAATTTTTTTAAGTTGGGAGTGTTAATAGGACTGTGACAAAATATAAAAATCACATTTCTAATCTAGTGCAGTTTTCAAAAATAATTTTATAGTACAAAAAAGATAAATCCTAAAATGATTAATTTGGGGTTTCAATATAATATTCATTCCCTTATTTTCTTATTAAATATTTATTCTTATATTGACTTTTTGGATAGGGAATTTATATTCGAACTCTATCTAAATGATAGTTCATGGTTGTTCAAAGTTATTTTTTATCCAACTAAATGTTTTCAGAGTTCCCATAAAGGGAAGAGATAATATGATGATTATCTAGGTGGTTCTGGAAAGTAGAGTTGTTTTATAAATCTTATAGAGCCTAATAGAGGACCTTTTACTTTCTTTTATAGTAGAAAACTAGGGGCTTTGAAATGGGTTTCCAATGAAGTGCACATGACATGTGGTTCCTATTATTTTTCAAGAATCATTGAAAAAAAATGTTATATATTTTGTTATATATCTAGTGGAAGGAGATCATTTTAATATCCAATTAAATGGATAAATTTGATGCGTAAGTATCTAAAGGGTTTTGACCACATGAATCCTGAATGAAGCTTCTTCACACAATGGATGATTATCTAGTTGAAGTACGTACTTGTACAATGAATTTGTGAGGTACCATCACTTTTGATTCATCTATAATGACTAATTTAATTGATTATGGTGTATCTCACACATTTATATCAAATCGTATTTTGATCATTTAAAATCCTTGTACAGGTATTTTTCCTTATTTGATGGACATTTATACACCCCTCGGAACAAAGATATCATTAGGTCTTCTTTATACTTCGTGTGTGATCTATTTATCAGATATTTATCATACTTTTATTTTTTTCTATATTTCAAAACTATCAATATAATTTTTCATAAATATTGGATCATTTCCATTAACAACCAAATTACTTGTTATGTTCTATGGGTTTCTTTTATTGGGACCAATGTGGTGTGTTGTGTCTTTTACAGAGAATGGGACATGAGGTCGCATAAAGCTATAAATTTTTATCAAGATTTTGGGGAAGTGATATCAGTGTTCACTTTTGATCTGGAGTTGTAATCATTGATTTGTGATTTCCCATCTATTTTCATTTATGCATTTTTTCCTACAAACATCTCTTCTGTTCCATCGGTATGCGAGGTAGACATTCCAATTGATTTTTTAACCATAAAATCATCAACTATCAATAATTTCTTACTAATTGGAATCAGTGGAAATGAATATGTTAAAGACCTATTAGGATGCTATTTTAGAGAAAGGAATAATATGCCTGATCTTTCCACCATGGGAGGCACCATTTCACTTTGGTAAGAAAGCATATGGAACACATTTACTATACCATGATTACCAAAAACTCAACCAATTTATGGTAAATAACAACTTCTTGTTTCAATGGATTGATGATATTTTTATTTATAGTAAAGGAGTTATGTGGGTTTTGAATATTAATCTTTAATTAGTTTATCACTGGTTGATTATAAGAAAATATTACATTCATAAAACTAACTTTTTAGTTGGTATGTCCATTATAAGTACCTTTCACCTTCTATTTAGAGTAACTAATTATCATGTTGTCTTTAGAACATTGATGAATAGAAATTTCAATGAGTATCACCATATGTACATGGTGTTCTTTGTAGATGACATCCTGTTTTACTATATTTCAGAGTAAGAACAAGTGCATAATATGAGAGAAATTCAAGATTTTGTTTTGAAAACATTGAAATTATTGAAAGAAATAGAAATATGATTTTTGGATTGGTTATGTGAATTTCTTGTGAAACATTGTCTCAGAGCATGGTACCTTAGTAGATCATTTCGAGGTCAATTTGTTTATGACATACGGGAAACTGTGTAATGTTTGGGTGATTCTGTGCTTCATGGGTTTTCATAGATTTTATCATTGGATTGTAAATTATTTATTGTGTTTGGATTCTATGATTACCACTATAACATGGAAGTGATTGATGATTTCTCAATAGGAAAAATTTTAGAGATATTTTTTGGACATGATAAGTCTATTAAATTCAGCACTTTTGTTTACTCTTTTATATTCACGGAATGTATTTGTGGTCTTCTTTAAAACATCATGTTTGGGTTTGGGATGGGTTCTTTGGAATATTGATCATGATGTTCCCTATGGATCTCATATGATTATACTACAACAGAATAATTATCCAACTTAATAACATGAATTCATAGTTTTAATTCATGCACTTACAAGCTAATTGAATTACCTTTTTTGTGATCAGATTTCCATGTTTTGGGATAATATGAGAATAAATTAATCATCCCTATAAAATATTTGAATATCTTCTAGAGTAATTGGGTGGAGTACTAGAAATATTTTTGATTTATATAGTTTCTATTAATTTGACAAATGTAATGTTATTTTTGATGCATTGATAAGGAAACATCCATCCCATGTCTTGAAATAATCATGAAAATATTGTAACATGATTGATATATTTTTATAGTTTCATATTGTTTTTAGGGTGTAGGGATTGAGTTTTTATAGGTCGGTGTTCATTTAAACTCTATAGATCTTGATATGGTTCATTCTGAAGAGTAACATCATGATTATGTTTTTTGGATTAGAGACTATATTTATGGTGAGGATACACTTATTGACCAGTCAATCTTCATAGTAGGTGTGATATGTTTTTTTAATCGGTATTTCATGAAAATATTCAAGAGATAATATGTTAAATGGGTATTTTTATAATTACTAATATACATGCACCATGGGACCACAATGATTTTTTATGATATGTGAAATCAATTTTGGTGATCAGGTATGAGACGAGACATCATTAGCTTTGATTCACTCTATTACACTTTCCCAAATCTCAAGAGAAAGCATGATATACCTTTGGGTTTTCTTTAGTCACTTCCAGTAATGACGTGGAATTAAGATGAGATATATATGGACTTAATTTTTGGGTTGTCGCGTACCAATTAAATAAACATTGTGATATGGGTTGCGATTAATAGGATGACAAAATTGGATCAATTTATACTCATTTAAGATACAAAAAATGTTGAGGAGTTGGGAAATCATTATGTGTGCGAGATTATCTATTTTTAAAAAGTTCCATATTCTATAGTCTCTAATTGTGATCCATTAATTAATATTATCTTTTGAATTATCATTTAATGGGAACTTATAGGGACCCTAGAGTTTTACCAATGTATTAAGTGATTTTAATCATAATTAACCATAAAATTACAATCCAATGATTGTAAAATCTAGTGTCTTTGTAAGATTATGAACATAATTTGAAAATCTGAAACAAAAAATGAAACAAATTTTATTTAATCCCCATAATGAGCTCTTAACATTCACTAGTCTCATACATCATCCTAAAATATTCTTGGGAATACCTGAAAAAAAGAGATGATCTAAAAATTCCATAAAAATTACAATAAAAAGATAACATAGAGCATGGTTTGGAAGGCATAACATGATGAAATAAAGGCATAGAATATGAATAGAAATTAGGAATAAAAGTATTGGTACATATAATCATGGAATCTTAGGTATGTGTGAACAACACATTATATGACATAAACCTAAGTCAAGGATAACTTCAATGAATATATAACATGGTGGAAAAAGTTCTTTTAAGGAATAAAGTTTCACCCTATCCAAAACTGACATATCATTAGAAAAAGAATTACGCATTTCATTGGATAACTGAATGGGTGCACCAATCATAACATGCTTATTAATATGTGTTCCACCAGAAGAATAAACATAAGGGCTACCCCAAAAAAGAATTATCTTTCATAATCATGTCACAAGTCATATAAAATGATAATATCATAACTTATACCATGATTTAATGGATTAAAAACATACATGGAAATTCATAATGGAATATATCCATGGATCATGATAATCTATGTCCAATTTATGTGGAATGATGTAAGATGAGTTTTTAAGAATTTTTATAAATGAAATAGTTTAGTGATGATTACAGAAAATATTAAATATAATTTTATAGATAAAAGGAATATTAGTTTTAATAAAACATGAAATGAACCATGATATTTTTTCAAGATAAAATTATTCAATAGATTTAAATAATTGTGTCTTAAAATGTATTATGGAGTACACTTGGATGTGGGTAAGGAATCAGGATGTTCCCTTGAATCAGACTTGTCTGTCAGGAAGAATTGAAAAAGGAACCTTTATAAAATCAACATTACCCCATCAAAAGGGGATGATATGATTTGGATATATCATTTTCGAAAATATTAATATAATTTAGAATATTTATATAAATATAACGAACAATTTCATTGGGTTAAATAGTGATATAGTGTAGTTGTAATGAAAAATGGATGTTTGGGTAGAATCCCTTTCCATATGTATGAAATGGTTTTACATTTGATATTAATGACCTAGGTAGTCAAATTAAATCTTTTAATTAATTAATTCATAACTATATTTTAATTTTATACATATTATTTATATATTATAATTTTATTATGTTTATTAATGTAATTTTTTATGAGTTATAGTGTTCAATTTCAATGTTCAAGAGTTCTTGTTTTCATTGTTTTCATGATTGGTTCACATGTATATTAGTATATAAGTTCATGTAAAAAAGGAAATAAAAATCTATAATTGAAGTTATAATTTATTAATTTACATCTATATGGATAATTTTTATATAAATAATCATTTTTATATTGGGAGAGTTTGAATCATAAGATAAGATGTAAGTGATAATCATTCCAATTATTTTGTGTAGTTTTCAATCCAAACAAAATAATTTTCTTTTATTATTCAAAATAATGTTTGTATAATGATTAAAGAACATTAAATAGGCTCAAATATATATATTATAATTTTCTAAGCACAATTATGGTATTATTACCTTACATGGACGTGTTAATGTAAAATGAAAATATGTCATCCTTGATGTTGATAAATTAACACCTCACGAACGCTATTTGATTTTATAGAATAAAAGAAACATGAGAGGGATTTAATGAATTATTATTCCAACAAAATAATAAAATTTTAGTATATGTTCAGTATTGGAGTTTTCATGTCATTTTTATGTGGTGGTGAGGATAGAATAAGAAAATAACTTGAAAATAAATTAAAAGAAAAGGAAATAAGAATTTATGTGTTCCATTTATCCTCCTTGAAAACCTCCTATGGTAATTGTTTTTTTCATTTCATGATAAAAATACCTCCTAGAAATGGGTAAGGGTCTTGGGAAGATAATTTGGAAGGTCTTTTACAATTCGTAAATCTTTTAAGGTGTGAGTAAAATAGGTGGGGGTATTTATTGTGGAGGTGAGGGGTGTTTTATTATTATTTTATATAGTAGTTTATTTTGTTTCTTATGAAAATGAATAGTGTGGACTATTATTACTCCATATATTAAATAGTGAATGTGACTTTGATAAAATGGTTCTTTACTTCTCATTACATCAGAAATTACTCAAAAATTCATGTATTTATTATTTATCATTATTTATCATATTTTTCTATTCACTAAGAATTCAATTATTTTATAAAAAACAGAAAAATTCACCATAATAATTATTAAATGTTTATAGTTCAAAAATGAACTCCATTTTAGTGAAATAATTTTCTGAATATAATAACATTATTTTTTTATTAAAATCATTATTTCATTGGAAAATACCAATTTTAAAATCATGGTTGATTTTCTGGAACATTGAATCATTAGTTATGGTCTTATAAAATTATTGTATAATTAGAAAAAAGAATATATTAATTTATGAATAAATTTTAGGATGATTAATTTTCATTGAAATGGATATATTAATTATAAAATTATAATATATATATATTTTCAAAAATACCAACACATAATAAAAAATTTGAAAACATTTTTTTACTAATACTATGATATAATTATATCATATGTTCTTTTATAAGTTGTATAAACTTTATTCGCACTTATTTTTGAGGTTCCAATTACATTTTCTGGTTTACTATTTAGAAGGTTTATATTACTATTCCAAAGATCAAGTCACTATTTGATATGTATAGGTTCCATAACTTTAAAAAGTACTGCTTATTTCATTCATTCTATATGTATAATGTTTTTATTGTGTTATTAATGTGTTTTTAAGTAATAATACAATATGATATAATAATAATTAGGAAATTAACATTGATAAATTTTAGTTCGTTACATTCTTCCACCATTAGGAAAAATTTTCACATGAAATTTTGTTTTACAAACATAACTTGTGAAGGTACTTATCCTTCATCGATCCATATGGTTACCATATTGACTCCTCATACTTATGGTTTTTCGATAGTACTTAAACTAGGTGAGAAGTCATGTTGTGTACAAATTTATTTATATGTTCCATGATCTTCAAAGGTAACTCCTCACAAAAGATATCATTTTCCATATATTCATCCTCTAATTTAGTACTTTTGAGGGATTTGGTAAGCACTTATTCAAGAGGGATAAATGGAATACATCATGTACATGAGACATGGTAGATGGATGTTCTGGTTGATATTCCACAACTATGAAACAATCAGGGTTCTCATTGGGGTCGATGTACCAATGAATTATCTTTTCATTCTTCCAAAATTTTAATGATCGTCTCCTCTTGAGATATGTTGAGGAATAACATGTCTCCCGCCATAAACTACAGGCTCTATCGAGTATTCTCTACATAGCTCTTCCATTAACTGCGGGATACCTTGATATGTTTCCAAATGGGTTTCAACATTTCCACTATTTCTTCGAATAATTTTTTTCCTTGATGCTTATGTTCACAAACCTCATCTCAACTAACATGGGTTCTACACCATTTCCCACAAATGTTTTCTTATGGAGGAATTTGCATTCATGTTTGGAAACTAATGATGTAATAGAACTAAAATAGAGGCATATGTTGGTCTCATCTTCCTTTTATTTCTATAAAATATACTCTCAATATGCCTTTATATATTTTAGTAATTCTCTTATATTGGCCATTTGTTAGAGGAGGGTATGTTATACAAATGTTCATCTTAGTGGTATGAGTATGTATGAAATTTTTATAGAACATGGATCTGAATCTAATATATATGTAGTATAAAATCTATTGTGGTACTCCATATAGCATTACCACAACATGTATTTATATCCATGATATTTTATCTAGTGAAAATTTCTCTAAAATATTTATAAAGGGAGTTGTCATTGTAAGATGATGCACAAAAAACCCGTATAACAGTGTTTCTATTGGATGTCCTAGGAAGTCTACTAAAAAGTATATGGTAATGTTCTCCCACATCCATATTGGTATGGGTAGGGGTTTCTTCATCCCCTTAATCTTTTTCCATTCATCCTTCACTTACTGTTTTTGAAGGAAAATTAATGTATATTCAGGGATATATTTTTCATAATGTCCCACCAATAGTTCTCTCAAAAATCTTGATACAAATTTGTGCTCCCTAGGTGAATTAAAATAGTTGAGCTATGTGTTCTATTTATAATCCCTTTAGTTATATCTTTTCTTAACGGTACACTTAATTGGGACACAAATATCACAAATATTTCATGATCCATTGGAAATATAATGTTTTCAATTTTTCTTATGGATTTCACCTTATTATGAGTTTCCTTATCATTTCTTTGAGATTCATTTAATTTCTCTACAGGGGCTGGTTCAAAAATAAATTAACAAAATACTAATGATGTTCCTTCCTTAACGACTTCCATGTTCAACCATTATAGGTCTAGGAATATTACATTGATATAAATTCTCATCATTGATAATGATTAATGATCATTTCTAGTTAGAGATTCTTCTACCTTACATACCTTACCCGGATTGTAGTGGATTGATCAGTAATAAACCAAGTAGATATATAAATGTATTAACTATATAATATTATGATACTTATTTGTCATTATTTATTTATGATAGTTTTTATTAGTATATATCTCACACTTCTCCCAATATAGATAATGCCACAATATTTTCAATGGAAATATCACAACTTCCAACTCAAGATCATGTTTGGGATAGTTTTTTCCATTAATTTCTCACTTCCATGAGGTGTAATAAATATATTTATCTTTTTTAATAAGTGGATAACCTAATCCATTCATTGAATAATCACTATAAAACACAAAGTGTTCCCCACTTTTATGAAGTTTGAGTACTGGTGTAGGGGTAAGCGTCTTCCTCTACTCTTTGAAGTAGTCTTCCCATTCGGTGGTCTTGAAAAAATTTACTCCATTACGAGTTAGCTTGGATATTGTGGTTGAAAATAATGATATGTTCTTTAGAAATCATTGGTAATACCCAGTTATACAAAAGAAACAATGGATATCCATTATATATGTTGGCATGGGACACTCTTTAGTAGCCTTTTCAATTAAAGGTATAATTTTATTATTTTGATGCTGATAATATTCCCCAGGAATAATAAATCCTTCATACTGAACTCACATTTATTGTAATATGCATATATTTTCTCCCATCACAATCTGTCTAGAACAATATTAAAAGACTCATCTTGTTACCACGTTCTCTTATAGTGTATCATAATATCACCAATAACGGCTACATCAAATTTCTAGAGGTAATCTATAATGACTATATTCATTAAATCAATGAAAATTTATTAATCATTAGTGGGTCGAAAGGGGATAACTATAATCCCATTGTTTCTATTCATTTTTTAGAGGATTTCTTGGGAATATCTTCTATATACAACTGTAATTGTAGATATCCTGACTAAAGGTACACAATAGAGAAATTTTTGATCCCTTGGAGGTGATTAAAAAATTCATCTATCAGTAGCCGGGCATACTTGTTCTTTATCATGATTTTATTGACCTCATGATACTCAATAAAGAGGATCATTTATCTATCAATCATGTTGAAAATGAGTATTGATTTATCCCATCGTAGAGAAATTGGGAGTAAAAACTATTTTATAGATTCTCTTGTAACCTGTTCTTTAGTTCTTCCAATTCAAGGGTAGAAAATATATAAGGTGTATTTTATATAGACAGTGGTCTATGAATAATTTAAATTCATAAATGATCCTATTTATTAGAAGAAAGATCATAATATTTTTCATTGAATAAATTTATTTAGTCCCTCAAGATTGGTGTGCCCTCATGCATGATTTTATACATTGTCTTAATTATTTGAGCTATATAGGATTTATTATAAAGAAACAACATCTACACATGATAATATTATTCTAAAGGAGATTCATCAACCTTTTTTAACTATAATATAGTTAGAGTATGCTTTAGAATGTGAAGAGTGATATTTCCATACATTTGATATTGGATATATATCAAGACAACCAATCCATGACCATAATTGCATGAAACACTAATAAAGGGAGTATGCAATTTTTTTATTGGTGGTTCAGTCCAAAAACATTAAATGAGGAAGATTTATACAATTTGGATGCAACATTTTAACAATTTTATAAACTAATAGTTAACACATCCTCCAAAATTTGATGTTGTGATTGAATAGTTATACTAAACATGAAAAATGTGAATGTATTCATAGAACTATAACCAAATAGTACATTTGAAACACTTGAATGAATAATCTGTGTACTTATCACCACATCATTATTGGAATCCACGTCAATAGTAGTGATAGAAAATTCCCTTCCTTACTTCCATTGAGTTTGTTGTTCTTGATTTATGCCAACAACCAATATATTAAGGCAAAATTTTTCATAATTACCATGTTTTTTCTAGTAGTAAGACTACACTACATGCTATGTTTTTATCTTATCCTTCTATTCTTATTCCACATTTGTGTGACTTTTCAAATCCCTTTAGAAGTTATATTCCATATTCCCTTTTATTCCACATTTGAAGCATCTGTTTGTACATTGAAGAAGATTTTAGGATGTTTATTCCAAAACATTTGACATATGGGTATTGTGTTATAGTTCCATCATGGGATTTATCTGCTGACCCACCCATATTGAACTCCATTTTAATGTTTCTTTTCAAGAACCCAAGAACACTAAGGGTCACTGATCTCCCTTTTTCCCTAGTGGGAACAAAGGAAAATTTACCCATTGTTGTTAATATGTAAAATTTCTAAATCTTTCATAGACTCAGACTTGATATTCCAATGAAGTGATACACCTTCCTTTTGGTGATTATGATAAATGTGGAAATATATCTTTCAGGTGTTGTGATGTTTTCTTCATACACTCTAAAAGACATATCTTCCTTTTTCTTCTATGTCCGGAACTACCATTCCATTTTAAGGTGGTGCGTATAGGAGAAATATTAATTGAAAAATATTTTCTTGAAATCCCATCATCCCATGTAATAAATCTCCTCCTTCTACTTTTTATTATTGATCAGTGTCATCCACTGATCATATTCTCCACCAAAATGATAAACTACCAACACTAATTCATATTCATCTGAGCACCATATGAGTGAGAATTTATTCACAATGGATTTAATCTTTTGTTCTCTGAGTTGGGGATCAAAATATCCACCAAACATCAGAGGACATTTCTATATAACATATATTATCCCATCCTACTCTCTATTAGGAGAAGGAGGACATTCAACATGATTCATGTTAATATTTATGAATAGAGCGAGTTGAGCGAGTACTGTCAAGAAGTATTAAGCTCCCATTGCCACAATATTTGGCATTTCATTATGTAAATAATCACATTTCCTATTAAATAGATTATTGGCATGATTTCCAATATTTTTATACTTTAAATTATAAAAATAATGTACAATTAAGGGGTAAATAATTATCTTATATAAATATAAATAGAAAATTTAGATATAATAGGATAATATTATAAAGTAAAATTATATCCTAACTTGAAATTCCTTAGGTTTTAATAAATGATATCCATGATCAATTTCTGAACATATATTCTAATTTGTTTTTTATTCACATAATAATGGTTCACAATGATCTTATGATTTTTCCAAGGCATATCCACCATGGTTGTCAACTAGGTTCCCTTTAGGGCTCATTTTCATGTACCAGGTTACCCTGAGTTAGGTCTGGAACACCATGTTGGAGTTATCACTCCTAGGTACCTATGTTTCTCAAACCACATCCACTTTTTGTATCTAGTCATGCATGTATTTTATTGATAATATTGTTATTATATACCAAAACAATTTAGGGATTTTTTATCATACATAGTCTTATCAATAAGTCATTATCTATTGTTTTCCAGTCTTAACCCCCATAAATGGCTAAACGTTTTCTTTAATACCAACTATAGAGACCATATTCTTTTACAAAGGTCATTACATGGTTTTAAGAATTATTTTCCATTAAATTAAAACATAATGATCATAAATCCAAGTCTCATTGGAAAATTAGGTACATAAATTAAAAACATGAAACTAAACTAAAAAAATATTTTATTTTATATCCATAAGAAGGTCCTAACATTAATTCAGTTCATACATCTACAAATAATAACAAAGTAAATAAAATAAAATAGTTATGATCTAAAAATAAAAAAGGAATTAAGAATTAGAATAAAACAGAACAAATGTGTTAGAAGGAATAACATGATATGATAAAGTGCATGAAACATTTATAATCATACTGAAGAATAATATTTATAACATGGGAATATAAAATCATGGTAACATAGTAATATGGAATCAATATATAACCTGACAAAAACATAAGTCAAGGATAACTACCATGACTTTATTACATGGTGAAGAATGTCCCATAAATAAAGCAAGTTCAATCCCAATACCAATATGATGTATCATATGACTAATCATTACCCAATTCATTGGAGCACTATATGGGAGCACTCATCATTACATGTTCATGAACTTTTGTGCCACAAGAATAATGTATATAAGGGATGCCCTTGGAATGATATGGTTATCGTAATAATGTTAGAAGGAATAAAAAGTGACCATATCATAAATTTTTTAATGAAATAATGGATTCCAATCATACAAGGAAATTAATATGGGACAAAAAATGGATAATGATAATTTATTTTCAATTGAAGAGGAAACATGTAAAATAGATGTTTATGAAACATTATAAATGACAAATTTTAACGCAGTTTAATGAAAATATTAAATTTAATTGTAGAATAAAATTCATATTTATTTTCATAAAACCAAAAATGACAAAAATATTATTTTTCTTTTAAAAAATTTCATTTTTTACAAAAATAATGGTGGATTAAAACAGATTGTGGAGTGCACTTGGATGATCTTGTAGAATCCATTAAATTATGTTTGAAATGGTTCTTCACATAATCTTAATAAACTAGAAAATTAAATTAAATCTATTTATTAATTAATTTAGAACCATCTCTATATGTAATTTATTTATTATATTTTTATTATGTTCATTTATGAAAAATTTTATCAGTTATAGTGTTCAATTTCATCATTTGAGAGTGCTCATTTTTGTAGTTTTCATGATCGGCTCCCGTGTATAAGAATAAGTATGTTAATGTAAAATGAAAACAAGATTATAAAATTGAATTTATAAGTTAGTGATGAACAAATGTATGTTTAAATGTTTATATAATTCATTTGGTTATTTTGGGTGAAGATTAATCATTAGACAAGATGTTAGTGATAAAAATTTGAATTATTTTGACTGTTTTTCACTCACAACAAACTTGTTTTGTTTTATTGTACGACACCATCTATATATAATATTTCCAGAACATTATATAGGATGTAATAAATATATTATAATGATTTAAACCATAAAAATTATTTTATGACCAGCCATGAAGGAATCTATAGAAATTTAACTTTGTCATCATTGAAGGTGATAAATCAACACCTCATTAATGACACATTCTTTTTTAGAATAAAATTAAGATGAAAATAGTTTAATGATGGATTATTCCATTAGAATAATAAAATTTCAGAATATGTGGGTTAATGGAGTTATCATACCATTTGGATGATTGGAGGTGAGGAGGGAATAATAATATAACATGTAAATAATTTAAATAGAAAGGAATGAAAAATTTACCTCTTCAATGTCTAATCCCTAAAAAACACCTTAGGAAATTGTTTTTTTCCTCAATAAAACAAAGATCACAAGGATCTGCGGGAGGGAATCAAGATGATTACGAGGTAGAATTTGGAAAAGGATAAATGCTTGGAAGCTGTGAGGAAAAGATATGGTGGGGGTATTTATATAAGAGGTGGGGGTGTTTTCTCGTTATTATATAAATTTTTTTCTCAAGATACTAAATAGTGTTAATTATTGTGACTAAAAATAATTAATATTTCATGTGAGGTCTAAATAACGGTTCATATCATAGACTAACATCATCAATGACCCAAAACGTAATGTATTTAGTATTTATCGTAAATTATTGTATTTTTTTATTCAAAAAAAATTCAAGTATTTTTAAAAAATCTAGAAAAACAAATCTAACCATTTTTATATGTTTAGAATACAAAAATTAAGTATATTTATTGGAAATAATTTTCTAAATATGATTTAATTATTTTTTAGTTAAATAATCTTTACTTGTAAATTTACAATTTTAAAATTAAAACATATTTGTTAACACTTTTAAAAAATAATTTAATGTCTCATAAAATTATATTATAATAATAATGAAAAAATATAAATTTATTAATATATTTTATGAAATTAAGTTTTTTTAACTCATTATATTAATTTTATAATTATGATTAATTATCTATAACATACTAAAATACCAAAACTTAATTAATAACTGGAAAAACATTTATTTAATTATAATATGATGTAATTATATCATAAATTTAATTACAAGATGCCGAAATTTTATTTATAATTTAAGGCGTGGTGTTACTATTCTATTTCTTAACTTACATTTCCTTAGGGTCATATTACCATTTCTAAGGCTACGTTAATATTTCATCGATATTATATGCATAACTTATTAAAATATCTCATATATCACTAATTCTTAATTTAATATATCTGTATTGTTTTATTAATGCGATTTTATATCATTATACTATATGAAACAATTTTAATAATGGAATTTAAAATATTAAATTTTAAGGTTGTTACAAAATTTTGATCTCAATTTTTTTAGTACAATATATCATCTATAGATTCATGGCCAGATAAAGAGGGATATAAATATTCTTGTCAATTTGCTTCATGTATGTGTATTAAATTTTCCTAGAGCATTGGATTCCCATTTAGGACTAGTCTAGTTTTACTATAACAATTGTAACCACTCAAATATCAGAATGGATACTTTTTTGGACTTGTATGGTTGTCCATGTAAATATCTATTATGTTTGATGGAGATCAGTGAATGTTGCATGGTTGGATTGACATTGGTTAGGGAGAAAACATTAATGATTAATTTTATTCATCATGAGATGTTGATGACATATAGTTATTAAAAATCATTTATATATCTTTATCATAAATCATTCAATTATTCTATTCATGAATTGGTGTTCATGAACATTTCACCCTATTTAAGAAACCGACATTTTGGGAGCAAAGGTAAGCATGCTACTCATTTTGTAAGACCTATTTTGGTTTTTTAGAAAGTTAGTGGAGTTTATTACATTTTATATCTTCCTCCATAGTTGACATCTATATATATCATTTTCCAGGTATCACAACTACAAATGTAACATTCTGATCCCTCTCATGTTTTGAGCATGACTGATCTTTTTGTTGAGCCTAATTTATTAATCACTAAGAATCCAGTTTTTATTGATGATTCTAAGATCATGGTACACAATGGCAGGATGAAACCATTTTTTCATGTTTTATGGAAGCACTAGTCTAATTTTCATGATATATGGGAAAATGGTTCCATGATGAGAGAGTAGTAGCCTAATTTCTTTTGGATCTAAATGTCATTTTGAGGGACGAAATTTTTTATTATTGGGAGTTTATAATGTCTCATTAACTTTCTATCAGGTAAGTTTATCTGTTGTTTTTCCATATCAATTGGTTGGGTGATGAAGATAAAGATTTTTGAAGATAACTACAATGGTAATGATGGGGGTCTAATTGAATTCTATGATCAAAACCTATAGTTTTTTTGTCTTATGAAGATTTACATGATGTGTAATGGGGTTACACGAAGTGTAATCATCACCAAGAATAATTTTTTAAATGGGTACACTGCGTGAAAAGTGACATGCAATGTACATATTAGACACTGTTTAAATATTAAAAAACATTTTTTAATAAAAGGGAAAGGGTTTTTCAAATCTTGTGATAATAGACAACTATAAAATATTTAATTCAGTTCCACACAATGTAAAATCTTATGTGTTGGTTTTAGGAAGGTAGTATGTATTAAATTACCATTTCATTTGTACGTACTTTATTACACTCAACTGAGATGTTCATACTAGGATATTTTGGAGATATCCATTCCCTCTAGACCATATTTTCTGTTATTGATCATCATGTTGGTTGTGTTAAATATCTCAAACTAAGAAATCTTCCATTTTATTCTAACGGTCCCTTTTCCTCATTGGTGTTAGATAGATCATTTTGGGATAAAAGGATCTAAACTCTTTGTGTTTAATATTGATTCTAGGTTTTTTCATATATATTTTATGTCTTTTTTAGATTATTGAGTTCTCTTGCGGGTGTTGTGATTCCATGAAAAAGGTAGGTGGTTCTGTTTGAGTTATTCCATATAATAAAATAGTGATTTTATTGGTTTAATTTAATTCATATCAATTGATTTTTTAAAAAACCCCAATTTGATTTTATTTGAGATTGAATTTGATATAGAATTTATTTTTATAAAACACCATAATATAAGGGAACTAGAATTATGGGAATTCATTAAAGTCGACAAAAATTTTAAATTTATTTGAGGTTTTATTTAAGAAAATTACTTAAATTGAGTTGATAAAAGACATAATATTGATTTTATTTTGTAAATTCATAAATTGATAAAAATACACTATTTTGGTTTTCAAGGTGAATTTGAATTTTGAAAAATAAATGTTATAAACATAACATTAAATTTCATTTTTAAAAAAATAATATATCTTCCCATTTTCTATTGACTGATTGACTGAGATAATGAGGGACTGAGTAGTTAGTTGGTTCTTTAAAACTAGCACGATAGGAACAAAAGTACATAAAAATATATTGAGGATAAAACTATTAAAAATCATAGGTATTAATATCTTTCCCCAATAGGATGTTGAAGATTCATATTCATCCCAATACTATAGGATATTTATACACATACTACCATGATGATTTTTATGAGGTGTGTGAGGATCTCATTACGAGATGTTATGATATTGTAGGGTAATTCACCATAGTTCTTATTTTGAATGACTTGATTATGAATTCCAATAATTTTGAAACTTATTTACTATATCCAAGTAGTTTTTATTAAAACATATTTTAAATTGTTTATCTAATTCACTTTTAAAATTTATCCAATCATTCTAAAAGGAATCACAATTTCTTTAGAAATCAAAATATACTTCCATTCCTATTCTAATTAAAATTGATAGACTCATTTGGTTTATTATTATGGAATCGTTTTATTGAAGAGATGGTGATACTCTACTATGTTTTTTAGCACAATAACTACCTTTTCCATTAGTTGTATGAATATTTTCTCCTAACTGGCCCACATAAAGGGAAATAACCTATTGAAGGAGGTGGTAGTTCTTAATGCATTAAGGCTTGGATTGACATGTCCTTAAGATCATTGATATTTCAATTTTGGTCTTCAAGTTATTTGATGAAGTATTTTATGGGTTTTTATATAACTATTTGGTTTATTGTACTATCTCATTAACTAGTTTTAAGAACGTTAATATTTATCACTATCATCTAAATTGTTTTGGGAAAATTCACTTCCTCTTTTAAATTATTTGACTACAGGATCCAGAAACCGACCATTTGGGATCCAAAATTCCCTTTGGGCTATGTCAGTGTAGGCTTTGGTATTTAGGTACCCATGTAATTTAGCTAGTTCATGACAAATGTTGTGGAATTCTAAACTATGAGAAGAACCTTGTAAAAAAAATTAACTATAATGATTGATTTTCTTACTTGATACACGGTTTTCGAGTTATGTTGGTTAGATTAAAACATTCTCTCTTATCAGTATAGTTGTTCAGTTATCAAAATATTTATAGAAATAAGAAATTGGAATTCATTGAAAAATTTTATATACTACACCAATACATTCATAGAACATTCTTAGTTGGAGTTTAATTTTAATTTTATTCCTTATATTAAAGCTATTTCTATTTTTTATCCATAAGAATTATAAAATTCTTGTTCAATATTGGATGGATTGGATAAAATTTATTTTCATATATTTTTAATGTTTTTTTGTATTAAATAAGTTTTTAATATTATTTATGAATATATAAATTGTTTTCTATTTTTTAAAATTCAACATATAATATTAATATTGTCTGTAATATAGGATCTCATGTTAATGATTGGAAAATTATCATATATTAAAAAATAAGAGGGCTCATTACCTTTATTCTTTAGGTATGAAAATAATTAATGATGGTTTCATTGGGTTTTTGGTACTTGAAATACAACCTATTACGAGTATTACTATAATGGTCATTTTAAAATATAAATTAAAGGTTATTAAGGAATTTTTTTATCTCTTGAAAATAAATGAATTAAATATTTGATGGGATTGATGAAATCTATTAAAATTTCAGATATTCATGAGAATAGTTTTTATGGGAACTTATTTGTTAATGAATTTAATCTCCGAAGATAAAGAGTAAAGATTATATACATAATGATGTTATTTGTGATAAAATTACTGAATTATCCACTAAGATAAATATAATTGTTAGCAATATTATAAATTTTTATTTCAAATTAAAGAATTCTATCATGATAAGAAATTATATAATAATTCTTATAATATTTGAAATAAATAAGTCACCTATTTGACAATAATTACATTTGAGTAGAAAATGTGATTTCCTAAAATTTATTGTATATGAAAAAAATGATAAGAAACATTATGTAATTACAAATTAATATGTTGATAAATAATGATATGAGAAGATTAAGGAAATAATGACTCAATTACCAGTAATTTATAAAACAGAAGATGCATATATTGGTGTAATGATTACCTGAATGTATTTTATATGTGTTGTTATTTGACGCATTGTTAATTATAGTACAAAAAATCTACATGAAAAATATTATAATGATTATGGAAAAGAAGCTAAATAAGTCTATATTACAAAAATAAATATTTCGAAGACATATATTTCTATGAATGGAATAAATGGTTCCATGTGAAATAAAAATAAAAATAATATAACGCTTTTTGTCATGAAAGATGATGTGGATGAATGTACAACTAATTTAAATAGATCAATAGGATTTGATTATAATGAATATATGAGAAAATTAGTAACTTATATTAAACAATATAATGATCTTCCATGAAGTAATAAAGATAAAATTAACTATAGTTATGAGGATGATGATGTTAAGGTAAGATACATGGTTTATATTTATATATTGAAACGTAATATTATGGTAATAAAAATTAAAAACATAAAAATAAATTAAATTTTATTCTAATTATGATAAATATAATCAATTAAATTTTTCCAGATTTAATTTTAGAGAATCCAATCGATTTAAATAATACATTAAAAAATATATTCCATACGATCTATTTGATTTATAATAAATGAAATTTTTTATGATTTTGGAATAAATATAATGAGATATTTGAAAAAAATATATTTGGTTTTGATAATTAATAGAAGGAGGGAATAATGACTATAAAAAGGATAATAATGTTAAATTTGAATCTTCTATGGAAGCATAGATGCAATTTCACGAATTGTTTAAAAAAATAGAAATGAATCTTAATTTTCAATTACGTAATATATAATCTAATTAAGGGATTTTAATAATGGATGAATTTTATTCTATAGTACATAATGTAAATATGGGAAAAAATAAATTATTAAAAATGTGTTCAGTGTTTTTAAAGAATAGTATTTTTATGAATTATTTTTATAAAAATGTGATACCATTTTTTCATAATCCCCTATAAATACAAAATAAGATATTGTATGACCTTCCATGTATATACACTCTACAATTTTGTTAGTGTAATGTTTTTATTGGAAATAGAAAGAAAAAAAAATTATATATGATGTGCTAATGAATTTAATGGTTTTGATACCTTACATTTTTCGGGATGTGTCATTTTTTAGAATAAATATTATAATTTCAAAGATATTATGCTTTTTAAAAATAGACATATATTTTCAGGTGGAATCATAACATGTGGATAAAATCACCCAATTGATGTAAATAAAATTAAGATGATGACTAATAATTCCAAATTGTATGTTTGGAATAGTGTTGATTTATTGAAAAATAGATTTGATATATAAAGGTATTACCATTCATGATATTGAATGTGTGTCGTTTTTGTATGATAAATGGAAAATGAGGGTGATTTTATAATATTAGAAAAATAACATAGAATTAAATGGATTATGATGATTCCAACATAGAATATTTGTCAAAAATAATACTCATTAAAAATTCACTACAGACTAGTTTGTCTTATGAATACCAAAGGATATTATTGTGAAATATTAACATTAAAACCCAATATATTTCAAGGGAAGTGATAAAAATATATTGAGTCATTTTAAGGAATATGAGATAAAAAAGTTAATTATTTTGGGTCATTAATTTGAATATATAATGGTTATATATAGAAATTTAATAAAAAATAGTGTAATTTAGGGGAAAATTAGTAAAAATCAGAGTATTGATTAATTTTGTCTAATAAAATACATAGTTTTTTCATGTAGATTTAGATATTGGTAAATTTTATCTCTCAAAATACTTTTGAATTTTTTCTTAAATTTGTTTCTCATGTTGTATCTCTTTTCTATAATATGTATTTATTTTTTAATAGGTATTTTTTTGAAATGTATAAACTATTTTGACTTTATTAATAGCTAAATGAGAAATTTTTTTGATAGAATATTATATAATTCATAATTTTTTATTGGGATTACATTTTCTAAATTGAGTAATATGTCAAACACATACATAGGTGGAAACGGTTTTATAAATAAGAAGGAATAATGAATCCTATTATAAGGGGATTTGTTTTATGGGAATGATAATGAGTTTAATTTTTTTGTAGTGTATTTTTTTGTTAAGAAATACTACAAACTAATCTCTTTTAATTTATATACAATTAATATGAAAAATAGTTTTAAAATAATTGATAGAAAAAATTTAAATGGTTCAATTTAAAATTGGGTGGATTATATTTGAAACTAATGAATATAATAGTTATTAGTATTTAGATGAATAAGATATAGAAATTTTATAAAAAAGAAATATAGTTTTTAAAATGTTAATAAATTATTATATTCGTAAAATATATATGGGGTAGATTGAAGTAACTAAGATTGTAATGATTTTTTGGATGTTCTCTTGAATAAAACATATATAAAATCCATTTTTATGCGAACTCGGATGATTTGGGAGTCCTTAAATTAATTTAGTCTATATCATTATGTCAACAAAACATTATATATATATATATTACATATTAATGTTATGGATTTAGTTATAGATAATAATTTTAGAAAAATAAATATGGGAGCATATGTAAGTGTATTTTTAATTACTTTATAGTGATGCATGATGTATCATTACCATAATTTGATTCAACGTGTTTTAGTATTATGAATTTTGGAGAATCGTTTTGGTGATATTTGTAATATAGTTTATTTATAACAAAAATTAATAGAATATGGGATAAATGGACATTATTTGTAGTTATGGATTATTATAGTGGATTATAAAATTTATAGATTATTGTAATATATAATTTTTTTTTGAAGCATGAGTAATAATATAATGTAATTTTATGTTTTTATTTTGTTCTTATTTATGATTTATAATGAATATACAAAATTAATGTTAAACAAGAATTTTTAAGTAAAATGTTAATTAGAGTTCTGAATGAGTTTCTAGAATATTGTGTAATGGTGAATGCTATTTTACTCTATTTATGTTTTATTAGAAAATTTATATTGTTTCTCAAAACTGAAAATTATTGATGCTTCTATGCAATGTATATGATGTTTCAAAGGGGATACATTCATAGTGTGTATATGTATTTCTCAAAATTTTTAAAAACAATGATCATGTCATTTTTATGAATTTTTTATTATGAATAATATTTAAAACCAATGATATAACTATTATTATAGTTTTTCTATTTTAAAATGTGAGGGACAATGAAAATTTAGGGAAGTAAATTTTTAGGGGATTGTTTTCATTTCTAGGACAACATTACAATATAATTGGTAAAAAATGATCAATTTACATGGTTTATCAGCTGTTAATAAATTAATATAAATGAAATATTTAAGATAACATGAATATATATAGATAAATATATATATAAACATAAAGTGAAAGAATAATGATTACTGAATGTAAGAATACATGATATTTCATAAAATTAATATAAGAGAAACATATTTTAAATATAGTTTATCTTGATGATAGTTATATGGTTGAAGCATAATGATTTTTTTAAATAACATTATTACATTAATGTTTATGTATATATTTTTAGAGTTATCCATTTAATTTATATTTATCTAATCTATCATTCCAGTAGGATCACTATATTTTCTTATTTTAGGATCTATATTCTATTCAAGATGACTTTTTAAATTAGTTGTCGATATATCACCTATTAAATAATACATTATGGATTCAATAACATTGAATAAAATATAATATAATCATGTGGAATAAATTATCCATATAACGTTTTAATGGATACTTTCAAATTAATATAATATTATTTATGAAACAATTAAATGTGTTGTGATGTAGACCACACCATGTAAAAAGGAATAAATTCTTAAAAATATATAAATAAATCAATTGTAAATATTTTATTTCTTTTTTCTTAGTTTATAATTATAATTTATGTGTTTTATGTGATAATGTCTTCTAAAATCAATCAAATCCAACATATGTGGAAGTTCAATTTCCTAAAAATTGAAAAAATATACAACACATATGTAATGTCATATCCACATCCCTAAAATTATAAACAATATAATTTTAAAGAGTATAATATAGGGGTGATTAATTGATGTTTTCTTATATTTGACTTTCCATTTATTTTAATTATTAAATTTAATATGAATTTTCCTTCATATGAATACATTTTATTTTGTATAGTGTTTCAAGTTTCAGTCATTATTTATAATTTCAATTTATTTTTATTTATTTTCAAATCTAATTAATTATGTATGATATTTTCATTCGTGGAATCTTATGAATTTTTTATAATGGTTTTATTTAGTTCTTTTCATGGTGTTTGGGATCTGTTTTTAGAGTTCATATAGGAATTTTTTTAACGCACCATA